>OU342781.1:10321845-10921845 GCA_910591435.1 Acronicta aceris | reverse complement strand
AAATAAATATTATTTCATTTTATAACTAAATATATTCGATACTAATGGACCGGCTCGACTGGAGTGATACCACGTTCTCACAATATTTAGTAAATGTAAATTATTCCTAGCTTCCTGTGGTGCAGTATTTCTAGTGAATATCCTAGTAATATTTATGAACATAACTGACCACATTCGCAGCCTCCCTGTGGGTACTACATCATTACGCTCCTTAATGATTTATAATTAAAATCTAACGGAGTGATCCCGCTGTGTTCGTGGTACACTGTCTTAGACGAGAATGCGGGTTATGTAATATATTAGCCATTAGTCGCTATTACTTATAAAAAAAACAAGACAAGAATTCGTGGGGGGACTGCCAAGTAAATAGAATATAGGTAATATCAAATTCAAAATATCCTCGCAGCATCAAGTCATGGTTGCCATGAAGTAACAGGATACCAAGTTTCAAATCGATCAGACCTGTGGTAGTTGCTCACATCCCTTCATGAACTAGAAAAGTTCTGACAATCAACAAACAGCCGGCCAGGTTTTCTTAAATCGTAGCTTATAACACTCTCAATCATGCCACGTCACAAACAAAAAAAATCAAAATCGGTTCATTCGTGCAACAGACAGACACACAGATGCATAGATATACACGTTAAATTTATAACACCTCGTTTTCTGTGTCGAAGGTTAATAATTAAAACTAAAAAGAAGACATACTACTTACAATAGAAGAATAAATAAATAAAAATAAATAAAAAAAATATTTGAATTCTTTAACAAAAGCTGTACATTTCTTTGACACTACAATTTACCAGTTAGGTATGATACCTAATTAGTGTCTTAATAATAACAAAAACTAAAGTACATTTAAGGATAATAAGTGCAGATAAAATTATTCAAAACTATAGAGGTATATAGCGACCTGCCTGATCTAGGTTTATACAACCTGTGTTTCAGGCCTTCACTTTAAGTAGTTTATGGATTACACCCAACATCAATAATGAAAATATTTCTTAACTTATGGGGCTTTACTATTTATTAAGTAAGTACTTGTGATATAATAAAAATACTGCCTCGTTAGTATAGTGGTTCCAAGCGCGAATGCTACGCTAGAGGTCTTGGGTTCGATCCCCAGGTCGAGCGAAGTGTTAATGGGATTTTCTTTGAAATTCTCAGTAGCAGCTTGGAGTCTGGATTTGTGCCCGGTTAATGGGAATAGGCTCGCCCACTATTACATGGCACCTACACATACCGGCGAACTGTGGGTGTACATTAGTACACCTCTGCCTAACTCTTCAGGGAATACAGGCGTGATGGTAGGTATGTTATGTTATCTATAATGTACAGACATCGGCCTGTTACAATTTTATTATAGGTATAGATATTTGTAGTGATTTACAATCCGATTTACGCAGAACGAGCTCACCTGAAAAATCTGTTTTAGGAGTATTTTTAGTTATGTAATAAAAAGAACCAAAAAACATTTTTTTACTGTGTTGTCTAGCAAAAATCGTAGAAACATCCATGTTGCTGATGCATTGCCGAGGCAGAGCCCCTACGAACTGCAAGCTGCCGGAGCAGGAGCAACCAAGGGGGAAATAGCTCTCACTCGCAACAGTCGGAACATACATAAGTGCTTTACGACTGTCAGACCCGAGTGAGACGATCGAGTGTACTATAGCATAGAATAGAAAGGTTTTTCTTTATCTGTGCCACACACGATGCCGCAGATTGCGCTTTGAAAGACTCGTATTTCATCGATAGAGGGATGATTTTTGAGTGCAACTGTACAGCTTCAAATGTTGTCAGAAACAAAAGACAGATATGTTCTTTCGCTTATTGTTGCCAGCTGGGGACATTCAGATCTAAGCTATGTATATTTTTATGTCACTGGACATTGTAGATACAGTCAACAAAACATTATGTTATCCGAAACTCAAATATCTTCAATCAATATTCAATTTTATTTCCAAATAATAGAGTTTATTATCCATTGGGGAAATTTTACAGTTTGTGTTAAATGTGTTGGTGTCCGTACATGTATAGTATATTACTATATAATATCAGCTCACTCCGCGCCTCAGTACGAGTGACGTCATAGTTACCCGCTGTGATACAACATACTTTGTCCATATACGACTGTGTAGCAGACTATTAGGGTGACCTAGTGGAATTCCTCGATTTGTCTGTATTGGTAGAGAATACGAGTATATATTTTTTTTTATGGGATAGGAGGGCAAACGAGCAGACGGATCACCTGATGGTAAGCGATCACCGCCGCCCATGGACACCCGCAACACCAGAGGAGTGACGAGTGCGTTGCCGACCTTTTAAAAGGGGATTGGGCCTCCGGTAACCTCACTCACTCGGCGAAACACAACGTAAGCGTTGTTTAACGCCGGTTTTCTGTGAGGCCGTGATATCACTTCGGTCGAGTCGGCCCATTCGTGCCGAAGCATAGCTCTATTACATATTCCCCCTATTACATGGGCCTTAAACATACTTGTGTGTGTACATTAGTACGAGTACGTCTCTGCCTAACCCTTCGGGGAATACAGGTGTGATGGTATGTAAGGAAGAGAATATACTATCCTGTTGCATCGTATCGTAACATATCAGAAGTATGCAAACACACCATGATTACTTAAGGGTATAACTGTGTGATTATAGATTCCATAAAATCAAAATCCAAGCCCAGAACTGCAAACCCGAAGGATACGGTGAGTTCGTTCTGCGTGAATGGGATCGTCGATACTTAATTAACAAAAATGTAAGGTCAGTAATTCAACATTACGTCCAACAATGGATGCTGTAAAGGATCTGAAACGTCGGGAATTAAATAATATCAATACAACGCGATACAATCCTTAGCTTAGAATAAATAATAAAGTAACAAAATTTTTAAGGACATTAATGACGTAAGCAGAATATTTACGACCCCAATAGTCTCTGTAGGCTAATATTTACCACGGCATGAAGAAAACAGCTCAAACCTAGTACAAATAGGTACATTTTATTTAAATAACTCTGCAAACTTGTCATCGTAACCAGAGATTAATCTTATAGTATTTAAATTTATGTCTCCGCAGGGGCTTTAGATTGCCGATACTGTCACATCACTACCGAATTAGGATCAAAGGTGCCGCTGCTGAGACCGCGGGTGAAATTAGTGATGGGAAATATGGATAAGGCACTTGTCCACGTCTAGTTTGTTCTTATATTTTAAAATGTCTGCTAATTGTATGGAAATTTGTATAATTCGTCTGCCATTACTGGTACAAACTGCCTACAGTGGCAGTTATATGTAGTCTAGCCAAGCTGTATACTATGAAATATTAGTGCACCAAGACACGTGACATAAATGAGTAATACTCTGTCATGGTCAAACTAACAACGAAAATAACTATATAATTTTGCTACAGATTTTGACAATTCCACGTGAGAGAGAAAAGTCGAGAAAACGTCTGAAGATAGGTACATATAATAAAATGTCAGTCCGTTCTGTGAGATAAAACTAAGATGTTGGAAGACGCTACAATGTTACGCAGTCAAAATAGCGAGATTTTCTTATTGAAAGAGACCATGACTCCACACACATGAACGATGTTAAAATATCACTTTTTATTATTTGTTTATCGATAAATGAATATCCCAGCACTAGAGAGCTAGTGATGTTGTCAAAGCCCAACGATGTCAGCTTACTGTGTAATGTGTCAGTCGTTGCTTATTACATGCGTGAGATAAATTTAATCCATCTTCAATTCAATTTACTGGCTTAAGAAAATTAAAATAGCTTTGATAGCATAGAGATTGAATAATTGGACTGAGAAATTCACCTCGGACTCTTTGAAATTTCCAAGTTCGTATTATTGATCACTAGCGACTCGTGCACACCTTCGCTTCCATTATTATTCCGGTGGATTTAAAAAAAATGCAGTACGGGGTTTGGGATTTGTGCCCGGTTAAGGGCATTACATCGCTCAAATCCAAAAAAACACCCTAGCTTTAAAGAAGTTTCTAGTGGAATCCTTGTGCGTTTGTCACATGAAAATTGTGTTGTTTAAAATTTTTATAAATTTGCCCACAATCCTCAAGGTCATTGGGCAATGTAATACCTTAATGGCGGTAGGCTCGCCATCGGACAAAAACATACCGGCGAGGTGTGGGTGTACATTAGTACCTATATCTTATGTTAAAAATGCCACGATATAAATAACGCAATTAAAATTATTATAATTTACATTTAAATCGCAATCGTCAGTAAATAATGTAACAAGTATGGTCAGAAATCAATTTATTTCAGAAACTGGAGCGAGAGGGTCATAAAAATCTTTTTAATTATCCGATCTCCTTTGATTGCGTAACTGTGTATGTTTATAAGTGTTTTTAACCGACTTAACAGAGGAGGAAGTTTTGAGTTGGTTAATATTGATTTCGCAATGATTTTTTATTCGTAATAGGCTTACGCTTGACCGCCAGTGCGCCTGATGTTAAGCGATACTGCGATCTACGATAGAGAGTTGTCTAGTGTCATTCGTAACTGCTTCATTAGTCCAGTGATACTAAGCGCGACTGCTACGCTAGAGGTCTTGAGTTCAATGCGATCGGTTGAGCAAAATGTTATTAGATTTTATGAAATTCTCAATAGCAGCTCGAAGTTTGGATTTGTGTCCGGTTAATTTTATATAACTGTTTAAAAAAAGGCAATAGGTTTGCCCCCTATTACATGGGACGTAAACATACGGGCGAACTGTAGGTATACATTAGTACATCTCTGCCTAACCCTTCAGGGAATACAAGCGTAATGGTATGTCTTTTATGTTGAACAACAAGCCCATCCCGATAACAGTTGCTAGACAAACGCGTTTGTCAATACATCGGGACATGGTCCCGCAAACTAACAAAGGTTAATTATATGATAAACATCTTTAATCAGGGGTTATAAATTGCCTCAGAAGATTTTGTTTATCAACTTCAAGTCGATGCTAAGAGCTTTCGAGCTTGAAGCTTCGCTTAGAAGAGGTCTAACCCTTTCACAGTACATGTAGTGTCACAGCACACATCACGTTGGCTGCGCGCGCGCATGATACAATCACCCGTTAGATCACTCAAGTGTTAAAAGTGAGAGTGAAAAAAAACGCGTTCAAAATTCGAAATTCCCATCGATGGGAACTTTATTGCTGTGATGGGAACTCATAAATAAAGTGGGATTTTTTGTGCCTGTGTTTTTCTTGTAGTGTTTTGAATTTTCTTTACTAGAAGTAAATAGTAAAATTAATTGCGTTTTTGATGGATATGTTTAAGGGAATTTAGTTTTTGTGGTGTTTTATGTAAGGAAGTATTTAGCTCGATCCATAATAAATATTTAATTTCTATTTTACAAAAAGCTCAACATTAGGAAATTTTTTGTATGGATGCATTTACAGATATCAATATAGGTATCCAGGTTGAATATATGTGTATATATGTACAAACGTCCAACTTCAGAATATCTAATGTAAGTACAGAATAAAAACTATATTACATCTATTTGCTGCACGGGAAACAAAGTCGCGGCCGCACATAAATGAAATCGCATAAAAAATATCGTCACTAGGTGTAAGATAAAAAATATTAATAAATGTATTTAGAACAATAATTTACTAAATGAAAATGAAAAATGTTTAGTTGTCTCAAAACAGTTACATCGCTTATAATTGAGTCATCCCCACTAAGTAGATCGCAGTGTCGCTTAACATCAGGCGAACTGGCGGTCAAGCGTAAGCCTATCATGAATAAATAACAAATAGTAAAACCGCCTTCAAAAATAATGCAAACATAATATAACAGTCTTTTTGTGATTTTTTTGCATTTTCCATGCTAAGATTATTAAGTTATTTAATAGTTAAGGAAAAAACGTAAACGTAAACGTAAATTCTGAATTTACGTCACCTTATGACGTAAATTCAGAATGTGAAGGCAAAATTTCAATGATGCGGGTAGGGTTCGCGGTGGCTTAGAGGTCAGAGCGTCTGGTATATCAAACCAGAAGACGCAGGTTCGAATCCTGCCCGCGATTGAATTTTTTCCTTAACTATTAAATAACATAATATAACAGTTTCGAGTGAAAACAAAACAAAAGTTTGGCGAAAACAAAACTAGTTTTCCGAAACTGTTTTTTTTTTAAAGTTACTTTTTGTTAAAAGTTTTTTTTCAACCGAATTCAACAAAAAGGAGGTTTTTAATTTGACTATATTTTTTCTTGTTTTTTTTTTTATGTTTGTTACCTCGTAACTTTCGCCTGGGTGAACCGATTTTGATGATTCTGTTTTATTTGAAAGCTGGTGCTTCCCGTTGAATACGCTATAAAAAAAAGTAATAACTTGTGTTAGGGGTGTCTCGCTCTTTCCCTTAATTATTAACAATATTGAGACTATGTTTACAAAAGGTATTATTATAATAAAAGCCAGTTGGATCGCACCACATAAATCAGACGTTTAATTGATTAAGTTTTGTTTATTAGGCTAACTTTAAACAAAGATTCATTTTATTGGCACTTTTATTGTACGGACACCAGCACATCCAGTTACCATAAGCTTTCAAATTTCCCCAATGGATATTAAACTGTATTAGTAACCTAAATTTAAGTAACAGTAAATAAGAAGTATAACAAGATTATTAATATTCATATTATGTTCGCTAAACTTTAGATTTTTAAACCGCGGACCGTAAACGCCATGGTTTCTTCTGTTAACGGTAAAGATATAAAAAGTGTCGTTACATTGAGTTTTTTTGTTTTTTTTTAAAGCTTCCTAGCGATGTAGGTCGCACATTACTAGTATTCTTGTTAACCCCTCGTGCTAAGCTAAATGCTTGCGTTACGAGTGGGTTCACGTCGGTAGTGTAATGGGTGGGTTTCAAACCGGCAACCACATGATCGCCAGTCCGACGCCCTAGCCATTAGGCTATCGCCGCCTTTTTATCGCGTCGTCTTGATATTATTTGATTCCCGACGTTTGGACACCTTTACAGCATCCATGGTCACGGGTAGACTGAGGTGTTCGACGTCTTAATGTTACAATTACTAAAAGCTACCTTACATTTTTGTTAATTATTGGCGATCCGATTCACGCAGAACGAACTCACCGTATCCTTCGGTCTTGCAGTCTTGGGCTTGGATTTTGATTTTATGGAATCTACACCGGGGTTCCAAGCAGGTGGTACGACCCAGCCATCTTCTCTATTGATATTTGGATGTTTTTTAATTTCAATAGCCTCGCGGATCATCCTGGGAAGGAATCGGTTTTCTTTTGCGAGGACTTGTCGTTTATCTAATCTGATGTAGTGCTGGGCCTTGTCTAGAGTATGTTCACAAACTACTGACTTCTTGAAACGGCGGTGTTTGACATCGGCGATAAAAAGCACACATCGCCGATGTCAAACACCGCCGTTTTTCTGCCCAGTTAATGGTAATAGAATCGCCACCTTTTCCTTGGAATGTGGCTATTAATAAATACTCTTTTACCCACCATGTAAGAGCATATAAGCGTCGTAATATATTTTTAGGTATGTTTATTTATATTATAAAGATATTATAAACGCGGAAGTAAGCAAGTGCAACTACTACGCTACGAGCAAGGTGTTATTGGGTTTTCCAATTTGGCAATAGGCTCGCCCCCTATTAGATTCGACTTAAACATACCGTCAAACTGTGGGTGTACAGTAGTACAACTCTGCCTAACCCTTCGGGGAATACAGGCGTGATGGTCTGTTATGTGTTACAATTATTTGAGTAACCTACATAATCTTAAACTAAACCATACTAGGTTTAGCTTCTTTCTATATTAAGAAAGAGAAAAAAGTCGACACTAAATATTTTCTCGCTAGTACTTATTTGAAATATCGCGTACATCTTATAGAAACCGGTAATGCATTCCACGGACGGGAGACTCGAACCGAAATACATGCGACGATAAATTTTGTTGAATACATTGAACATGCGCCTGCGCAGACTTCTAGTGTGGAGCGTAACTTTTATCGACATAGAAATAAAAGTATTTATTGCCGAAGTTATATTGATATTATTTAATTATTTAATAAAAACCGGCGGTAGCGTAATGGCTAGGGCGTCAGACTTGCGATCATGTGGTTGCCGGTTCGAAACCCATTGCACTACCGACGTGAACCCATTCGTAAGACAATCATTTAGCTTAGAACGCGGGGCTAACAAGAATACTAGTAATGTGCGACCCACATTGTTGGTAAAATCTTCTTTAAAAAAAACCCAGAAATATACCACATACACCCACAGTTCACTAGTATGTATGACTGCTTCATAGTTTAGTGGTCCCAAGCGCGACTGCTACGCTAGAGGTCCTGGGTTCGATCCGGTCGACCAAAGTGTTATTGAGTTTTTCTATGAAATTCTCAGTAGCAACTCGGAGCCTGGATTTGTGCCCGGTTAATGGCTATAGGCTCGCCCCCTATAGCATGGGACCTAAACATACCGGCGAACTGTGGATTTGATCACCACAAATTTGTGGAGATCAAATGGCCTAATGAAAGAGAATGCCCGCGCGGATTGGAGGGTACGCGATCAGATACAACTTATGCGTTATTTAAACCCAAAAAGACTAAAACTACGACTGACCTGAAAGCTCGTTCTAATACTCCTTGGCAGCACTCGTCCTCTGGTCCTCTGAAATCTCGGTTTACTAACACGGACACTATAATTATCACTAACTAGTACTAACACTCAATGATATACAAAGCAGGGGTAGCTTAATGGCTAGGGCGGTTCGATTTAGCTTAGCACGAGGGGTAATGTTTTTTTTTATTCGTGATTTAAAGACACCCAGATTACATGTACGATGCCCATTGCTAGTAATATATTTAAAAAAAAGACGTGTGGCACTCGGGGACTGCCGCGATAAAGCTATTGCATAGCGTTTTTTATCAACTTATGTAATACAACCAATGCCACCTAAAGGCGGGTTGCTGAACTAAAGAGACAAGCGTGTTTCTCTTTAGTTCAGCAACCCGCCTTTAGGTGGCATTGGTTTTTATCAACTTATGTAATACAACCAATGCCACCTAAAGACGGGTTGCTGAACTAAAGAGACAAGCGTGTTAGGTTTTTTTCGTTACGGAATTTCTGGATTCGGTCCCCACGCTCAAGGCCCGCGATAGAAGCTATGCAATAGCTTAAAAACAAAGCACTAACACACAACCAGGAATTCATATTGGGAGAGGGGGTTCAGCCCCAAACTCCCACCGGCCTACGGACATGCTAATACTTTAACGACACACTGGATACATGAGCCAACACTATTCCGACTACGACGAGGGATCACTGAGACACCATGATCAAATTCACCATCCAATTATAAGTAGGTATTTTTAGGGTTGGTCAAGTAAACTTACCGCGTATTGTACAGTGGCGACCAAAAGTCCATAGGCAATTTCACAACGCAATAGCTTGACGTTTAGTTTGACTTACGACCTTCTATTCATTGTCGTTCACAAGTGTCACGCACTGGCTGTATCGAGCTCGCTCGTACTGTTCATAGCGATGTAATCCTTAGCGTGCTTATGGACTTTTAGCATTTACTGTACATCACAATACAAATAATAAAACGTATTTCTAATTACAAATTGGATCAAACTCAAAGTCAAAATGTTTTATTACAATTAGAAAAGTCAAACGGTTCCCAAAACTGGGTCTACCTTTGAAGAGCTGGCAAGAAACTCCATATATACTCTTAAAAAAACCATGATTCCAAAATTGTAATCTTTACAACTTTTAACTTTGTATCAAATAACAAGTGTAGAATACAAATTGGATGGTAACTTTGACCATTGTAAGGTCAGGGTCACGCAGCGGGCGTGAAATCCAGGTCACGTCTGTTACCAACACGAGGAGATCCACCCTCGACGGGGATCACAAGATGACTGTTTGATAACACAGGAATTTGATGACAGGAATATTTGTAAAGTGAAAAAATGTGGGTAGTTTCATATAATTAGAGCGAACTTTACGGGTATGGCGAGTCAGGGAGGGTCTCTAGGTATTATAGTATGCTGCCATCAGTGTTCATTCTTATAATTTATATTCAGAGATGTTAGGATTATTCAAATCTAAGCAGAAATATATCATCTTTATTGATGTTTTTCTGACCTACATACCTAGATTAGAATTTTGTTTACGCAGCGTATTTAGCGCCGCTCAGCGGGCAATCGTGAAATTAATTTTGGTTATATAATACTTTTTTTTTAGTATTTAATCTTATCATTTAACTCCATAATAGCCTCGTCTCTCGCCTCCATAAGGGTCTAGTGGTGATAAGCGCGACTGCTGAGTAAGAGATTTTAGGCTCGATTCCGAGTGAAAAGAAAAGTGTTCTTTTTTTGCGCCTGCTTAATGACATTAAGCTAGCCCACTATTTTTTTTAATAACGTTGAATTTTTCTAGAATTTTCTCCTGTATCGTGGGTGCGTTTACAGACGCAAATTCTCACATACACAAACGCCCAGACCCGGAACAACTACCTGTAGATCAAACAAATATTTGCTCCGTGTAGGGATCGGACCCGCAACACGTGGCGCGGAAGCCGATCGCTCAACCGCTACGCCAATCGTGTGGTTATGTTATATTATGTTATCTTTATTTAAAAAAAAAAACAGATTAACACTTTTGATTGAAAAAAATACTGTCTTTTTTTAAATCTTTGATTATCAAATTAGACTTCTAAATTATTTTTTATTTAAATAACTATTTCTTTATGACAGTTCATACCTGTGTATCGCTTTGATAAATTGTTCCTAATAAATCAAAATGTTTTTCAATATCAGATTAGGCACTCACGCATACTTCCTCACCATTTATCAAATGATTAGATCGAATAAATCATTTATTTTTATCGATATTCATCGCATCACTAGTCAGTGACATTCTCTCGCGTTGCGTGCTTGACATAAGCTTTCGCGCGTAATTTGTCAGCTGCTGTCATTGTGACACTGACAGTGACAGCTGAAGAGACGGAATTAATTTAATTTATTTGACTAAATCTTCTCAGGTTAATGTGGCGGATAGAGAAATCAGTGTGTGGTGAATGTAAGCTTTGTTGATGTGCAGACATCAAAGGAAATACCATCACGCTAATATTGTTTAAAAGGCTAGGTGGTGGGATTTTTTTCAATGGTTTATTGGAGGACATTAATGAGCTACAAACTCCATCCAACACGGGTCATCATTAAAAAAAACTTGATATAACACAAGCGAATAGAATTTTGCCCGATCCTTGAATCGAGTTTTGGTTTCCAGTTCGGCAAAATAATAACAGTAGATAGGTAAATAAACATTAAACATACATACATACACTCACGCCTTTCTCCCACAGGGGTAGGCAGAAACTATAGACTGCCACTTGCTACGATTCTTGCATACTTCTTTTGCTTCTTCCACATTCATACATCTTCTCATACATACACGCCGGTTGCGAGTGCTACGCACCTGACCTTTTTGGCATTAAACATTTTTATTAATGGTTTTTATAGGTATGTTACTGTTGAGAAAGCTACACTAGTAATTTGTACATATCTCCAAATATAATTTGTAGTAGCTAAAACTCTGATTTTTCTTATTTCCGAATTTTTCTTACAAACGTAATACCGAAATAAATCTTAATTCAAACACATTTTAATAAAATTCTGTTATTATTCGGATTTCGATACCGTTAATCTAGGTTCCTACTCTACCATTCTGTCCAAAATTGCATTTGCTTACATTTGCAAGCGAATGCAATTTTTGATAACTTTACAAGTTTGGAACGATTTTCCGGTCTTTTATTTTCAGTGAAGTAGTAGCAGATGAAATAGGAACATAGGAACCTAGATTAACAATATCTAAATCCGCATAATAACATAATTTTGATAGAATATTGTCTGGATTACAATTAATTTCGGTATTACGTTTTTGTGGGCAATTCACGCTCCGCCGGACCCTTAAAAGCTACACTAGTAATTTGTACATATCTCCAGAAATATATACATTATATTTCTACTTCTGTATGAAATAAATACTTAAACAAAATCTGTATAAATGATTTGTAGTATCTAGCTAAAACTCTGATTATACATTTGATTATGTTGACTTATGGGCAATGCGCGTTGATGTCTTATACACTAGAGAAAAAAAGTAAGAAAAAAACAACAATACAATTTCGGTCCGTGAAGAAAGAGGAATCCCCAAATGAAATCTTTAATGGCAACCCATCATACATAAATGTATGTATTTACCTATGTGTGTATGTATAACAATACTGTTTATTGGCATAAAAAAATTGCGTAATATTTTACGAATTTAATAATATTATGACTGTCTACATAACTTAATTATGTAGTTATTTCGTTGTTATATAATATCGGTTTTTTGGATCGTAAGGTAATCTGTCAAATTTCTTCAATCGATTTTCAATTTAATCTCCAAATAGTAGAGTTTATTATCCATTGGGAAATTTTTACAGTATTAACTTGATCTGCTGATGACTGTACAAATATTATGACTTCCTTAAGCTTACGTTTACAAATAGAGAAAACTGAAGTGTTCTTCTATGATTTTAACATCTATAATAACATAATCAACCAATTATACTGTCCCACTGTTGGGCACGGGTCTCTTCTCAGAATGAGATACATATAATAAAATTGTGACAGGACGATGTCTGTAGGTACATTATAGATATTAAAGAATAACTAATATGGAGGGTCTTTATTAGAGCGACAGAAGCCTAAATAACAATTTTTGTCTGTCTGTATGTTTGTACGCGCATCACGCAAACATTCTACATGGAATTGAATGCAGTTTTCACCTATGTATTGCTAGAGGTCTAGGCGCATGTTTGATCTTGATATCCTGCCTGATTTATGTTAATCTTATTAGGCGTATAAAACCGCGGGCAACAGCTTTATTAATTAAATAATAATAATTATATGGGTGAAGTTTAATAGAGCCGACTTGTCTTTTAATCAATATAAACTAAGCAAACTGCCTTTTTACCCGACTGCACCAGAAGGAGGGTTATGTTTTTCGTATGTATGTCCTTTGTCACGCTCTGCATCCTAAACGGCTTGATGGATCTTGCGAGGCGTTGTTAAATTCGTCTCAATTGTGAGAGTGACACTGGGTACCTATGTCACAAACTCAAAGTGTCAAAAGTTAAAAAAGATGGAAACAAGATAAGCAATCTCATACAGTCGGAGGCATCGTCTTATATTGAACTCCAAAGACATATTTATTGCCTCCGACTGCATGAGATTTGCTTATTATTATTATTTTGCTCTAGTGATCGCAGGACTGCTGAGTGTAATTAATGATCATGAATTCGATTTCCAGGTCGAGCAGATATTTATTGGACTATGAAATGTTCAATAGCGGCTCGAAATTTGAATTTGTGCCCCGTTTATGGTTAATAAACCCGGTTATAGGCTCGTCCCTATTACGTGGAAATGATTACTATACCGGTGACGGGTATATATGTTCTAGCTCTAGAGCAGAGACAGTATGGCCAGGAATTTACTACAGGGTGGATCAGGCTCTGGAATAGATTTTTTTTACGTGGGAGAGCCATACTTCGGCACGAATGGGCCGGCTCAACCGGAGTGATACCACGGCCTCACAGAAAACCGGCGTCAAATATCGCTTACGTTGTGTTTCGTCGAGTGAGTGAGGTTACCGGAGGCCCATTCCCCTTTTAAAAGGCGGGCAACGCACTTGTGACTCCTCTGGTCTTGCGGGTGTCCATGGGCGGCGGTAATCGCTTACCATCAGGCGATCCGTCTGCTCGTTTGTCCCCCTATTCCATATAAAAAAAAAGAAAAATATCTTGGCTAATTCACTTCGGTGTGTAGCTATCTAGATCAGTGGGACCCAAAACCATAAGTACCAACTTTATTTTCAAACAATCACAAATCGGAAAAAAGAGATAAATCGGTGGGTTGTTTAAGGGAGGAGGAGGGAATCCCCCAAGGGGAGGTCCTTGGGGGATTCCCTTCCAAAGTGATGGATCCCTATGGCCGTGTGCTGATCACACTGCCGAATTACTCCGTGTGCCTCAATTAGTTTCACGTGATTTAAATTACTGTCGTATTTTTTCTTTCTCAATTTGTCAGCCGCCTTAAGGGTCCGGCGGAGCTTGAATTGCCGACAAAAACGTAATACCGAAATAAATCGTAATCCAGACAATATTCTATCAAATTATGTTATTATTCGGATTTGGATAACGTTAATCTAGGTTTCTACGATATTATTTCGTCTGGTTACTTCACTTTCACAAATAAAATACCGGAAAATCGTTCCAAACTTGGTAAAGTTAACAAAAATTGCATTCACTTACATTTATTTCCAGTGAAGTACTTTGGGCGAAATGGTAACGTAGAAACCTAGATTAACGGTAACGGAATCCGAATAATAACAGAATTTGATTAAATTGTGTTTGAATTACGATTTATTTCGGTATTACGTTTGTAAGAGAAATTCGGTCCGCCGGACTCTTAAGGCGACAGTGTTATAATACACAGTCTGATATAATTAGGAACGGAACTGCGAGCGGAACTAGTTCACGTATGATACACATAATAAATATGTAAGGAGTGGTTCACTTTCACTGAATTCGCGATGTTGATTAATTTAAATATATTACACTGTGCCCACTTGTCATATTAGGGTTCCGTCTTTTACCTATTGTAATTTAGAGAGTAACCTCAGTAATTTAGTTAGCTTAAAGATCCGGTGAACGAAAATGGAAGACGCAAGTTTGAATCTTGCTTGAAGTCGGAATTTTCTTTGACTAAAAATATTTTTTTTTTATGGGGTAGGACGGCAAACGAGCAGACGGATCGCCCTGATGGTAAGCGATTACCGCCGCCCATGGACACCCGCAACACCAGAAGAGTTATGAGTGAGTTGCCGGCCTTTTAAAAGGGGATTGAGTCTCCGGTAACCTCACTCACTCGGCGAAACACAACGTAACCGTTGTTTAACGCCGGTTTTCTGTGAGGCCGTGGTATCACTTCGGTGGAGATGGCCCATTCGAGCCGGCTAAGTACATGTATATAACGTAATTATACACACATATATTATAATACTATGCCTCATCCCATTAAAAGAAACGGGATCGTCATAATTCGGGCTATTTTGTTTAGCTTGCACTGACGCTAATTAACCGTCGGATAACTAAGTTATCTGTCAGAGAAGTAAAGTTACCGACATAGCTCGAAGGATTAGCAAGCTGAAGTGGCAATGGGCCGGTCAGATCTGTCGGAGAACCGACAAATGCTGGAGTAAACTAATTCTCGGGTAGAGACCGCGTCTAGGCAAACGTACAATACTGTCAAAGAAGATTGGAACAAGATGACCAGTCTCATGCATTCGGAGGCATCGGCTTAAATTGAACTCCCAAAGACTGCAGGATAGTCACCTTATTTACATCTTTTTTGACAGTCGGAATTTTTTGGTCTGTATTCCCGGAAGGGTTAGGCAGAGGCGTACTTAATGTACACCCACAGTTCGCCGGTATGTTTAGGTCCCATGTTATAGGGAGCGAGACTATAGCCATTACCGGGCACGAATCCAGACTCCGAGCTGCTACTAAGAATTTCATAATAAAACCCAATAACACTGCTCGACCTAGGGATCGAACCCAGGATCTCTAGTGTAGCAGTCGCGCTTGGGACCACTAGACTAATGAGGCAGATTTTTTTATTTTATTTTACACTATAACGTACGATTATGCTACAGAGTGTGCCAAAGATATATACCTACTTACATACAATCGAAAAACATAACCTACAAACAAAATGGGAATATTATAACATTTTTATTGAATAAATCGCTTAATATAAAAAACAAATAAACTACGGAACCGTCGAGATTGAACAAATATAATTCCTCAATAATTCAATTTATGTCCGCTCCTACGCGGCCGCGTATCAATCATATTATGATATGATGGGATTGTAGTATTCAATCAAACAATCAAGTTTATACAAGCTTGCAATTTTTTAACTGGACCCAAGATTAATTGATTTCTTTGAGAATTAAATCGTTAGTAATCGCTGCATTTGGAGCTGAAAACCAGTATAAGCTGCCTTCGCGTTGTATATTTTTCCTGTTCGATGAGAGGTCAGCTTATGCTGGAGTTATATAAGCTTACAAATCGATGTTTATTTTGATTCCAATCTGTAGATATTTAGATTTGTTGCCAGACTCGCCCGCTTTTACATGGGGCTATGTTTATACCGGAGAACTGTGAATGTAAATTAGAACACCTCTGCCTAACCTTACGGGGAATACAGGCGTGATTGTATGTTACGTTTCAGTAGAAACAAAGACTTGTTAATAATTACATTGTACTTTGTATGTTAACTTTTTTTCATGCTCAAGTGAATGGATGCAGCCGGATGTCGACGGCACGCACGACTCATGTGGTACAGAAATAGCTTGCCTAGTGTCGTGTCACGCTTTGTGCCATAGGGGACGGCAGAGTTTCATTAAATTAATTCGTTTAGATATTCGTTTAGGAAATATACTATATGGTATTTATTCCCCGAAGGGTTAGGTAGGTGTACTAATGTACACCCATACAGCGCCGGAATACGTCATATGTAATGAGGGTGAGCTTATGCTATTAACCGGGCACAAATACAGACTCCGAGCTGCTACAAAACATTTCATAAAAAAACCCACTAACACTTGACCTAGAATCATATCATAGAATAATTTTTTTTTATTTAAATTTTTTATTTTATTTATTTTAATAAAATTTATTTTATTATTATTTATTACTTAAATAATAATAAAATTTATTTTATTATTTAGAATCGAACCCAGGATTTCTAGGGTAGTAGTCATGATTGGAACCAACAGACTAATGTGGCAGATAATGTAATAGAATATAAAAATTTCACTTTTAATAACAATACAACATATATTTTCAAACACCACAATAACTAATTTCCCTAAACAAACTTATTTAAGTTATTCTGTCGAACAGGTAAAACTAAACTTTTATATAAATATCAAAATTAAATAAACCAAAATATTCTATTCTAACTGTGTTTTAATAATGTGATTGAACGATGTCACAGACTTAATAATCAATAGATATGGCATCAAACGGCAAAGCACCGGCAATTGTCACCCATTTCGAAACAGTTGACTTGGATAAAAAGCTGGACGAAAATGGAACAGTCAAAGGAACGACAATCAACGGCCAGTGTGACGGCAATTTGCCGGCAATCAATGGGCAGAACGGCAATTGCCTGGGTGTCCCCCGGACGGGACATCGGCCGTCGATCATGGAGGTAGAGTGTGCCAAGGAGCGGACAAGGTTGGCGTTACTCAAGCAATGTTCCGCCATTTTGAAACAAGGAGATCAAAAGTATACGAAGGAGAGTTTACATCGGACATTTCAGGATGAGGTGAGTTGAACCTATATTGTTTTGTTATTTTTTAGTAAAGGAAAAAATTCAATCGCGGGCAGGATTCGAACCTGCGTCTTCTAGTTTGATATACCAGACGCTCTGACCTCTAAGCCACCGCGAACCCTACCCGCATGATTGAAATTTTGCCTTCACCTTCTGAATTTACGTCATAAGGTGACGTTGGTGACATCTATGAGAGGCAAGTTACCTTACTTCTCTTAATAATCTTAGCATGGAAAATGCAAAAAAATCAAAAAAAGATAGTTATATTGTTTTGTTACATTAACCTTTGAAATATAAGTAGTTATAAAGTTACTTTAGTGAAGGACAAATTCGACAGCAGGCAGGATTCCAAACTGCGTTTTCTGGTTTGATACACCAGACGATGTGACTATGACTAACTGCTCGCTCTTACTTGCTGTGGCAATCTCTTCTTTCTAAATATAACACCTACTTATACTGAATAAATCTTATACATCAAATTGCATAATTGTCAAACTATTTAAAACAAAGTTGTCAAGATTAATATATGGAGTTTCTTGTCGGCTCTTCTCCATAAGACCCACTTTTTGGAACCGTGCAATTAGTTTGACTTTTCAAAACTACCTTTTTAATGCTCTAATTGAAATAAATAATTTTGACTTTGACTTTGACTTTGACTAAGCCACCGCGAGTCCCAACCGCTAAGTCGAAATTTGCCTTCACATTCTGAATTTACGTCTATAAGGCCAACGCAGACCGGGACGGTATGGCAAAGGATTTTGCTGTCAGCGCTCTCTAGCCGCTGAGATACCGCGGAATTCCAGCGCCTTTCCACGGCGTGCAGGCGGGCATCTTTCAATGCCATGCAATGAAATCCCTTTCGATGCCACGGCATCATTTTAAAGCATAGAAATTTATGTCGTATTGCTATATCGATACGTTTGAATGTCCATTGGTAAAAATTTAAATCCCTTTCTGTCCCGGTCTGCGTAGGCCTTATGGTGACGTTTTTCTTCACTAAAATAACTTACAAATTTTCTTAGCCTGGTAATTAAAAAAAAATACAATAAGATATAAGTAGCTGAGCAATTTCATTTATTTTATCAAGTAATATTTTTGTTAAAAACATGTTTTGTGTCGATTTTAAATAATAATACATATGATATATCTTGTTTCTCAGTAAGTGAATTATTGTAAATTCTTGTGAGAAATAAAGTTCTTAAACCATATATATCTAAAAAAGACTTACTCAATCCATCACTAGTTAATTAACTTATTCTACCTATTATCTAGCATAACTGTATTCTAATGATTAAATGAATCATTAGGATTGACACATCAACAGTTACTTTTAGAGAAAAAAGCGCCGCACCTTTTTGTAACTCATAATCGAATTAAGCCAGGTCGCATTGAGTAAGCTTAAGTGTAGTAACACTATTAAATTTGCCCACCACTAGTAAGCCCAGCCTTCATTTTGCTCATCGTATATCGCGCAAGGTCACATCACTACCTCAACATTATCGACAGAAGTTCCACTACATATTTTTTTTAAACTTTACCTCATACTAGGCTTTTCTCCTGTATCTTGGGTACATTTACAAACACAAATACTCACATACACAAACACAACTACCGAACTATCGAACACTCAACACGTTGTGCAGAAGCCGATCGCTCAGCCGCTACGCCGAATGTGTCGTCAATTTTGATTTGATGTAATAAAAAAAACAATCAAGTAAATAATTTCTAACTTTTGACATGTCATGCTTAATGAAGATTTTGCTTATTGACTGGTTATTGTTTGTGAAGGGAAAAAAGACCTTATATATAAAGGATATTCCACCGTAATGGATCAATTAACACACATACAATTTATGATACCTACTGTATTGATAATAGTTTTTACGTGGGAGAGCCACGCATCGACACGAATCGGCCAGCTCGACCGGAGTGATACCACAGCCTCACAGAAAACCGGCGTTAAACAACGCTCACGTTGTGTTTCTCCGCGTGAGTGAGGTTACCGGAGGCCCAATCCCCTTTTAAAAGGTCGGCAACGCACTTGTGACTCCTATGGTGTTGCGGGTGTCCATGGGCGGCGGTAATCGCTTACCATCAGGCGATCCGCCTGCTCGTTAGCCCTCCTATCACATAAAAAAAATAGAGAGAAATACTAAACAAGCAATAGAAATAGATCTATAATAAAATTGGAACACGAAAAACCGTACTTTTATTTGGCATAAAAATTACCACAGAGATAGATATACCACGGAGTTCTATTTATTTACATATCCGTATTTATGGATAGGACCAATCTACATTGTTAGACTTACATAATTACAAAAATTATTATCTTCACTCCAATGACTCACACATTGTTCCAATTTTAATTATATTGTTTTTTAGAATCTCAATTTCCAATGACAACTTCAAATAATTTGTATTGTCCTTTATTTTCCGTGGATTCTAACAAGTGGATCTTCTGTAGCTTCTCTGTGTTCACGTCGTAACATCATTACACACCAATTAAAACCTCGTTATAGTCCGAAATGTGCGGATTTTGCACGCACAAGTCGTGACCTTACAGTTTGATAGTTTGAAAGCTCTGCGCAAGCGACGCTTTTTGAGCATCTATTGTGTGGCTGCGAAATATGCGAGCTGCCAATTATCGCTGACCTGTTATTGGACGGTATTAGCACAATCAACAGTTGTGAACGGGCACAATTAGGCACGAGATTATAAAGATTAGCGAGATTGTCATCTGTATACATCACCCCAGCAAAATCTTTTCTTTATATGCCTCCAATCAAGGATTTGTTTATACCTATAATTAGTGCTCCAACTCGTGTAAGTGTGCCCGAATTTATAAATTTGTCCCTCCAGTAGTTTTAGAGATATTCACGAAAAATATAATTTTGCTGGGGAGAATTTTCAAACATCACCCCAGCAAAAAAAAATATTTTACTGGGTCTAGGTGAAATTAAAGTAGCCACAAAGGTAGCTTATAATTTGTGCTAAATGTGCCTAGAAAAACCAAATTTGTGCCCTTTAAGATTCCGAAGTTATTTCAGCTTTTGCACCGGGAACATTTTTACTTTTCGCTATATTTCTGCCGCCTACAACGGTAGGGTCTAACTCTAACCTATAAATTCTGTGTACGTGTATAGTAAACAAATAAGATAATAAACATGTCCACCGTGGCTATATCATTATTTCCATTTATTTCAGACCATAATCCATATTGTGTTAGCAATACAAAAAAAGCTTAGCTTATGTTAATACTAGAATTAAAATATACATTATTATTATTCATACGAATTAATTCACATATCTTCCTGGGGCACCTGGTCCGCAGCAGTGACTACGAGTCCAGTGGCTCAGGAAAAGAGTCCAGCTTACTAACAATACGCTTCAGAATGCTGTTGGTACTCCCGCGGATCCTGCGCATCAGGGAACTTTGATAGCCTAAAAACTGTCTGTATAAAAATATCTGAGGACCTGAATTTAACACTATAAGTTAAATACAGCGGAAAAAATACTATAGATTTTATATTACCCTTATCTATAGTGTCTGTCTACTCCTATGAGCGAAATGCGTAAGTGATTTTTAATATTTTTTTAAAATATTGGACACATAACAAGATTGTGTGTGTGTATCATAATTATTATCCTTTTATTCAAAACGAAGTTTTTAAATGTTAACGCTTTTTTCCTGGCCCCGCACACATTCACACATACACATTTCACAAATGTACTTCTTACGTAGGTACCTACGCGTTTCATAAAATTTTATTTCAATAGCACTATCTTGTTTTTGCGTAATTCTGTGCTTTTGATAAAACCATATTATATTTTACTACATCCAAAGGTATTTTCACGCGACTCTGTTCCTTATTTCATAATAATAGGATCTGTTTCTATATTTTTTGCATGTAGAGCTTTAATTGGGTATAAAATAAATGTTTATTTGCCGATTTGAAAGTTATTTCTGTATTCAAATTGCGACCTTTTAATTGTTATTATGTATTAAAATGATTGCTTATTTTTTTAAAGAACAGAGTACAATAATTATATTTGGCATTTCTAAATAGAGATTCTAATAAAATAAGTATTCTAAAACTTCAAATGAGTATGAATTGCAAATAATTACGTAAAATTGTTGCTTTGCAATGCTTATTTCTTAATTCAACTGACAGTTTATTTCATTTATTTCAAACAGGTTCTTGTATCAAGATCCGCTTTCGATATTTTGGTAATAGGAAAGAGCTAATAAAAATCCGCAATCAGCAACATAAGCATTAATTGAAAACAAAATGAATTAGCTAACGATATTTAAAAGACAAAAATAATTATTAGTGATGTTGATACTCTCCAATCGTCGTCATATAAGCCAAATTTAACTTTAAAGGCCTTGTCACATGGCACACAATGCAACTCGCCAATAGGGTCGTCTGTGGAGCGCTTTTTTTTATTCGTTACAGGCTTAAACTTGACCGCCGGTTCGCTTAATGTTAAGCGACACTGCGATCTACGATGGAGCGCGCTTGCCTAGAAGAAGCCGATTCACTCGTGATCTAAAGACACCCAGATTATATCTATCAGAGACGACCCACTCGAGAAGCGCATAATTCCACATTTCAGCGGTATGCATGATATAAGTGGACATATAGCGTTTCGTTCAGGTTTTCGGAATGTCCACCATCAATCGATCCCGCTTTTTCATGCTTCTGGTCATTCGATAGTAGAAAGGGCTAGGGGCAAAAAGTGGAGATCTGATGCACACTCTCCGAAATGTATCCGATAAAATACCGAAATGTTACCGCAATCTGTGTTGTGAAAATATTGCACACCACATGCCTTTGACGGGTGCAGATGACTAAACCGACACCCAGTTGTGGATGCTCTTATGCATCACAGCAGCAAAACATATTGCAAGCAAATTAAGAGAATCGCCTTCTAGCAAAGCGGACGGGATTTCTAGAACAAAAGTCCAAAAAAGGGGATTTCTGGACCAAAGTCCAAAAAAGGGGATTTCAGGACCAAAAGTCCAAAAAAGGGGATTTCTGGACCAAAAGTCCAAAAATCATTTTTTTTGTCTAGAAATCCTATTGACATTATTTCATCAGGAGATTTTTGGAATAACCCTAGCCACAGCATTTATTTCCATAGAAATACCGAGCTAAACATAAATTAAGTCATTTATTATACAGTAACACTGGTATGCCGTGCAAAGTGGGGGCCATTCATCTGGCTAGTTAACTAGGAACATTGTAAGGGAATTCTAACGAGCTTAACTTAGAACATTTAGTTGGACGTATGTGCTGTCGTGCTGAACAAAATAACTATGTAGAATAATGACGCAGGGCAAGGAAGTCAATTATCGGAGGTTTTCAATGCTATAAAACCTTTGAACATAACGTTCAAACGGGTTAGGCAGAGGTGTACTAATGTACACCCACAGTTCGCCGGTATGTCCTATGTAATAGGGGGCGAGAATATTGCCATTTACGAGGCACAAATCCAGACATCGAGCTGCTACTAAGAATTTCATAGAAAAACCCAATAACACATTGCTCGACCTGAGAATCGAAGCCAGGACCTCTAGTGTAGCAATCGCGCTTGGGACCACTAGACTAATGTTTATTGATTATGAGGGTGAACTGCAGTACAATTCTATCTAACCTTTCGAGGAATAGAGACGTGAATATATTTTTTAATTTAAAAAAAATTTAATTAAGAAAACTCGTAGCTCCATCGTACATCGCAGTGTCGCTCTACATCAGGTAAACTGGCGGTCAAGCGTAAGCCCATCACGATTAAAAAAAACTAAGCTTAGTAACTTCTCCAAAGAAGCCCTAAGTTCAAAAAGCTTTAAGAATTACTATAATACAGATACAGCTTTAAAAACACCCAATGAAAAACTTACAACATCAAATAAAGGTCTCAAACTGGATCGCTTGCGCAACGTCATCAATCAGTACCCGTCATTACCATATGAATGGTTATTTTGACAAATGGCCGCCGCGCCTGCGCACTGTATCACAATTATAATTGCTTTGGAAAGTGCGATGTTATCATGTGTAATATTTCACCAGTTAGCGTGCGGTAAACGGCTACCGATCGATCGGTTGACGTTGGGCAATGTTGTTGGCGAGTCATGAATGGACTGTTATGCTGGTCGTAGACGAACCGTGACCCCAACGGGACGAGTTCGTTGTGCCACCGATGACACAAGATTGTTTTTTTTTTATGGGATAGGAGGGCAAATGAGCAGACGGATCGCCTGATGGTAAGCGATTACCGCCGCCCATAGACACCCGCAACACCATAGGAGTCACAAGTGCGTTGCCGGCCTTTAATAGGGGATTGGGCTTCCGGTAACCTCACTCACTCGGCGAAACACAACGTAAGCGTTGTTTAACGCCAGTTTTCTGTGAGGCCGTGGTATCACTCCGGTTGAGCCGGCCCATTCGTGCCGAAGCATGGCTCTCCCACGTCGTGTTGTTGGCGAGTCATGAATGGACTGTTATGCTGGTCGTAGTACGAACCGTGACCGCAACGGGACGAATGTTCGCTGTGCCACCGATGTCACAAGATTGATATTTGTTTTTTTTTTCATCTAACACTTAAAGATAACTTACTACTACTACTAAACTTCTTTCTTTCTTTACCATCACACCTGTATTCCCAGAAGGGTTAGGCAGAGGCTGGTAGCTTTAGGTTTCATGTAATAATAATAACTGGGCAAAAATCCAGACTCCGAGCTGCTACTGAGTATTTTATAGAAAAACCCAGTAACAATTTTCTCTTCCTGGGGAACGAACCCAGAACCTCTAGGGTAGCAGTCGCGCTTGAGACCACTAGACAAATGTTTATTTGATTATTATCATAAGTGTTGTAGTAAAAAAAAATCATACACAAAACGTTTTATATAGAGCACTGTACTATACATAAATGTCATTCAACCTTCACTGACAGATTGATGGCTAATGGCAGGCTACCTGTAGGCTGCGCTAGCCAATGAAATAACTTCTCGTAATTAATTGACCAATCACAGATCAACGGTTGACAGGTCAGGTCAACTGCCTACATGATATATTTTAACCTTATGATTGCATTTAATTGAGCTAAAAGGAAATATAATATAGATAGGTATTTGTATTCTGATGGATGTAATACGAGTAAGTACTCGTTTTCTACAACATGACACATCATATCATGATCCAGCAATCCCAGTCTATCCCGCTAGCAACATCCTAAGCCGAGGTCTCTTTAGTGGACGTCCTTCGCTGCAGTTGAGTAGTTTGTAGGTGTGATCTCAGCTGGAGACCTATTTGGATCCTCACCACATTCAAATATCAAGCAAACTATTAAGTTGTAGGATCTCTCAGGGTCTGACTGGTAACCACCCTCAAGTAGAATCTGCCGTAAAGCACCTTTGTGTCTGTTTTGACAGTTGCTCGTGAGAGCTATTTCGCTTGCTGCGACTCCAACAGATTGAGGAGGATAGATTAAGGATTCAGTGGCTTTTAAGCGTCGGTAATCCATCATAAACTCCTTTCACGTTACAGGCGTCAATAAATAGTATTGACCACACATCTATTCTAATATTATAAACACGTCTCTGTCGTCTTTTTGTTTGTTACGTTTTCATGTCTAAACAGTAGAATCCATTTTGATCAGATATGTGATCCTTTGGGATGTAATAGAAAGCGCGAGCAAAAGCTAGTAAATATAAATGCGAAAGTTGTCATTTACTTTTTCACAGCTATACCACTGTTCGATAAATTTTGGCAAGGAGATAGATTACATCCTTAAAGAGGACGGAGACCCTTTGTGTCCTGTTGAGGGAATCCGCAGGGATTAGCTAATTATGTGTACATACAAATGTTATTTATTTATCTGTAGGATAAGGGGCATTTATTTTGTAACAAGCTAAATTCTAAATTAATATATTGCCTTCACATTTCGATAGTAATTGCCTAGATTAAGATTAGCATCAGCGTGACATTATACAATACAGCCATTACACCGATTATTTTCAGACCAAAAATAAATCTAAATGGAGCCGCAATCCAAACTAGTTTCAAAGTATACCTAGGCATTAAATTAAAGACTGTTATTAATAACACTTGACATATAGGCTTAGACTTAGCCTAGGATCAGTAACCTTCCAGTATTATTAAACACGATCTACATACGCTAAGTGTTGACATTGCCTTGGAGTCTAGAAGGTGGCATGTGACGTCACAACACAGTCTTGAGACAATTACTATCCCTTCACATATGATCTGACCTTGCGTTCACATTCATGATTCGATTGGTCAGGGAGTGTGTGGTGTAACTAGCTTAAATTGTAACGACCAATCAAATTGATGGGATTTTTCTAAGAAAGAATTAGGGGGTATTGATTTGCCAGATAAGTAATAGATAGGATTTATACTTGAAAATGATTATTTTACTGCTTCAGTAGATTATTGGTCCCAAGCGTGACTGCTACGCTGGAGGTCCTGTCCTCCGGTCCTCCCTTCGATTCTTAGGTCGAGCAGTGTTATTGGATTTTTCTATATAACTCTCAGTAGCAGCTTAGAGTTTGGATTTGTGCCCGGTTAATTGCAAAGACTCACCGAATCGGTGTTATGTAATTACTCTATCTCTTAGTCTGTTGCTCTTTCACGTCTAAACTGCTAATTAAATTCTGATAAAATTTGGCAACTACATAAATTGCATCATGCATTTTGTTTCAAAAAGACTTTTGCGATGCGTGTGTGACCACTGGCAATAGCAAATAGATAATTAATAAGTTACAGTAACGATGTAAAATTGATTGTTCTAATGCCCCTGGGCTCTAACGCAATTTGCTGTTCTTTTTTTTTAAAGCTTACTAGCAATGTGGATCGCACATTACTAGTATTCTTGTTAACCCCTCGTGCTAAGCTAAAAATCTACTTATTAATAGTTTATCTTTTTTCACACAACACGCCTGGTTTCCCTGATGGCAGAGGTGCACTAATGTACACCCACATTTCGCTTGTAG
Source organism: Acronicta aceris (assembly GCA_910591435.1). NCBI lineage: Eukaryota > Metazoa > Arthropoda > Insecta > Lepidoptera > Noctuidae > Acronicta > Acronicta aceris. Next base: position 10,895,375 of record OU342781.1, on the reverse strand, counting down.
GTCCAATTTAATAGCGGGTGAGTCTATTGCCAGCTGCTACTGAGAATTTCGAAAAACCAAATAACACTTTGCTCGACCTGAGAATCGAACCCAGGACCTCTAGCGTAGCAGTCACGCTCAGGACCACTAGGCTAACGAGGCAGTTCTTTTTTCAATCCATATGAACGCCTACGCACAGTTTAGAACATGGTCTAATGTAAATCAGTCCTGATAAATGGTCGGCAGTTGGCAGAATTATGATAAAACTCAGTAATATTTACACAGCGAAATTGTTAGGCAATCTCGCTGTCAGGCTAGATCAGTCTAAATTACTGAGCCAGATACATAGGTAACGTACTAGAGATTCTCGATCAATTGTCGCGTCGAACTCGAAAAGATTACTTCTCGTAGATATTTTTATAAATGGTGACTTATTGTGTACTCGGATAAGTCAATAATTTTGAGGTTAATTCTAAAATAAAATTAATCGTTATTTCCACTGTTTTTTAACAGTTAGGCGAATATTAGACATTGAAACGAAACTACGGACCTACTAAAGGACCCATACGTGGGGAATTAAACATTATCAATTGAACGCGATAAAATCCCTAAAAATAGTTTAAATCAATACTTGAATTTTAATTAGTAATAATTAACACTCTTCAAATATCCATTTCCTCAACTACTAAACGGATTTTGATACCAACAATTCCAAAATCAGAGGATTTTGACACTAACCTCTCCAGGTAAACTATGTCCACTCTTGAAGGTTGGTCGTTACAAATACAAAATGAGAAGTGACGACTTATTTGCACTGTAGCGGACAGTGGTAGGAACCTTCCAACTCTCTTCATAGCTTCTTTGATATTTCACTCACGAATGTAAAAACAATGTCACATTACTTGTGAGGTAATCTCGAACGTTTATCACTACTGGCGAGACCGCGACGACTCTCATTCGAGAACACCTAGTAGTTACTATACTTATAATTGACTACCCACTTATGTTGTGTCGTGTGGATAACCGAAGCTATTAACTACATACACCAGCAATAACTCGTAATGTATTATTTAATGTAAATTGTGATAACACAACCGTATATTAGGTTTTGCAATGACAGCTAAATTGGTAGGATTTGAATTTTAAGTTTGACAGGTCTAATCAAAGCTGTACGCTGTTGTATTAAAAACATGGGAGAGACGCAGTGCACTGAATAGAAATGCACTGATGGCAAATTATTGCGAATTGCCCAACTTTATTACTTAACTCGCTGCTGCCGGCGGTTTCTCCTGCATACCAACACTAATATTTAAGGGCCCGCCGGAGCTTGAATTGCCCACAAAAACGTAATACCGAAATAAATCGTAATCCAGACAATGTTCTATCAAATTATGTTATTATTCGGATTCGGATACCGTTAGTCTAGGTTCCTACGGTACTATCTCGTCTACTACTACTTCACTGGAAATAAAAGACCGGAAAATCGTTCCAAACTTGGTAAAGTTATAAAAAATTGCATTCGCTTACATTTATTTCCAATGAAGTATTTTGGACGAAATGGCAACGTAGGAACCTAGATTAACGGCATCGAAATCCAAATAATGACAGAATTTCACTAAATTGTGTTTGAATTACGATTTATTTCGGTTAACGTTTGTAAGAGAAATTCGGTCCGCCGGACTCTTAAGTTCTACTTATTTATTTTTGAGACAAACGCTAACCTATTTATTTATACCATCCATGCATCCTCAGAATGAAATATATATTATCCCTTACCAAATTTTTACCGAAATCAGTTCAGCGATTCAGGTGTTAAAAGGTACCTAGCAGATCAACAGACTAAAATAGTTTTGCTTTTTTGACAACAGCAGGTTACGCTATCCGTTGACTGTCAGTCAGGACTTTAAAATAAAGTTTTGGTTTTTCGTTTATTTGTCGCAAATGCCCAATACACTCTGTTGCATATACTCCAGGGTTCGATGCCCAGTGTCGAGCAAAGTGACAATTTTTTAAATTGTTATTAGCCTCTCTGGGTTATCCGAGTTAGGATTTGTAGTAATGGTAACATTTTTTTTTTAAATTGTTATTACCCTCTCTGGGTTATCCGAGTTAGGATTTGTATGTATTGTAATGGTAGTAAGCTCGCCTTCATTACCTACAAAGGGACCTGTGGGTGTACATCAGTACATCTAAGCTGAAGTTTCGAGGAGTACAAGCGTGATAGTATTGTGTAGAACTAATTAATATCAACAACGAATACCAGGCGAGCAGAAATACGTTGAATGTTATCAACTAAGCTCCATACAAGCCAAGTTCTCCATTTAATTTTGCAGGTTTAATCTCATCCATTCAAAAAGAACTAGTGATAGTATAATTATCCTCAAAGCAGTGCTGGATATTCATGCCACACTCCAGAAACGGTCTAACTTTTTTTTTTATTGGATGGGAGGGCAAACGAGCAGACGGATCGCGTGATGGTAAGCGATTACTGCCGCCCATAGACACCCGCAACACCAGAGGAGTCACGAGTGCGTTGCCGACCTTTTAAAAGGGGATTGGGCCTCCGGTAAGCTCACTCACTCTGCGAAACACAACGTAACCGTTACTTAACGCCGGTTTTTTGTGAGGCCGTGGTATCACTCCGGTCGAGCCGGCCCATTCGTGCCGAAGCATGGCTCTCCTACGTAAACTAACTATCCTGAAATAACAAAAAAACGCATCTTTAGAAAACCGGTTCCAAACGCTAGATCTGAAATAGCAAGAAGTAGCACTGCTTTCTCTCACCCCAACACACAACCAAGTCCCTAGAATCTGTATCAGTCATAACAAAAAAAAAACTTTCTTCTTTTCTTTTAAATCTATCATACAATGTTACCGAAGCCTCGATATAGGACCTATAAAAACACACGCAAACACACACACATAGGAAACACACGCAAACACACAGACGTAAAACTCATAACTCACACACACAACACACAATAGTCACCACACAGAGACTCTCAACATAAATATATCCCAAGCATATATGGTAACAACATAACATACCATCACGCCTGTATTCCCCGATGGGTTAGGCAGAGGCGTACTAATGTACACCTACAGTTCGCCGGTATGTTTAGGTCCCATGTAATAGGGGGCGACCCTATTGCCATTAACTGGGCACAAATCCAGAATCCGAGCTGCTACTGAGAATTTCATAGAAAAACCTAATAACACTGCTTGACCTGGGGATCGAACCCAGGACTTCTAACGTAACAGTCGCGCTTGGGACCACTAGACTAATGAGGCAGTCACAACTTATCTCTGTATAATCGCACTCTAGAGCTCCAAGATACAAGCTATGCTTAGTTTGAGGCTCACCATAACACAAATGTTCTCTGATTGTCACTTTTCTGGATATCAACGATTTGTATTTGTAATTCAGCTCCAAGTAATCATAGGTTAATAGAAAATTAAAGTTAATGAGAATCGCTGAGTGTGGGACATAGTTAATTGGCTAATTATGTATATAGCTCAGTAATATCTACCGTGATATCGATATAGATCAGGGTTGATAAGCGCCGGCTAACTAGTAACAAGTTACCATAAGCAGTGCAGATAATAAGCTAAGCTATAAATCACTGGTACACCTGTTCTATTTCACTGTTATTTTCAAACTGGTTTACCTTATGGGGTGTGTAGAGGCTGCTAGCGAAGATTAGGCCATGTTACCTATGTTCTGATATCATAAGGAAGTGATTTTGCCTCAACTGGATCTCGTAAAGAACCAGGTTTTCAAAAAGTTTAAAAATGTTATTTTTATTTCCTACAGTTTTTTTTATGGGATAGGACGGCAAACGAGCAGACGTATCACCTGATGGTAAGCGATTACCGCCGCCCATGGACACCCGCAACACCAGAGGAGTCACGAGTGCGTTGCCGAACTTTAAAAGAGGATTGGGCCTCCGGTAACCTCACTCACTCGGCGAAACACAACGTAAGCGTTGTTTAACGCCGGTTTTCTGTGAGGCCGTGGTATCAGTCCGGTCGAGCCGGCCCATTCGTGCCGAAGCATGGCTCTCCCACGTGTTCGATAAAATAAGTTTCGATAAGACTGATGAAATTTTTAATTGAAAATGTTTTTAATTAAAAAAGTATATTTTACATAACATAACATACCATCACGCCTGTATTCCCCGATAGGTAAGGCAGAGGTGAACTAATATGTACAGTGGCGACCAAACGACCGTAGGCAATCTCACAACGCAATAGCTTGACGTTTAGTTTGACTTACGACCTTCTATTTTCATGCATTATCATTGTCGTTAACAAGTGACACGCACTGGCTGTATCGAGCTCACTCGTACTGTTCGTGTTCATAGCAATGTAATCCTTAGCATGCTTATGGACTTTTGAGCGTTTACTGTACATCCACAGTTTGCCGGTATGTTTAGGTCCCAAGTAATAGGGGGCGAGCCTATTGCAGTATTATTTTAAAGTTAATCAATTTTAAAATCAATCCGTACAATCACAGGTCTTCGAGTTCGAGATCTGTGATTGTACGGATTGATTAACCTGTGATTGTACGGTGAAGGAAATATCGTGAGGAAACCTGCATGCCTGAGAGATTTTCTCGATGGCGTGTGAAGTTTGCTAACCCTCACTAGGCCAGCGTGGTGGACTATAGCCTAATCCCTCTCATTCTGAGAGGAGACCCGTGCCCAGCAGTGGGACAGTTTAATGAGTTTTCCTTCACCGTTTAAGCGCGTGATAATTAACTATTTAATACGCATATGACTTCAAAAAGTCAGAGAGGCGTGCCTTGGGTTCGAACTCGAGACCTTTGACTTGGCAGTCCAACGGTCATACCACTAGGCTATCACTGCTTCTATTTTTATAATATGCTTCTTATTCTTTGTGGCATATAGTTTATTATTAACATCAGTAATTAGTACTCCAAATTACTCTTTGCTGAGAGTCGTGCTCGTGTCGACAGATATCTCACATAAATCATCATGAGTTTATTCGTAATCTTGTTAAATTACTCAACAACCCGTACAGCCTTCACTAGTACTTAGATTAATAAATTGAATTTATATTGAAGCTGTTGCACTATTAATATAAATTCGCCTCGTATGTATTGTGACAACTTACATATACAAACATAAAAAAAAATACAAAAAAAAGATCGACAGGACACAATATTATATAGGTAAAACCCGAACGAAACGCTTTAAGTCCACATTTATAAAGCGTACCGCTGAAATATGGAATGCTCTTCCCGAGTGGGTCTTCCCTGATAGATATAATCTGGGTGTCTTTAAATCACGAGTGAATCGGTTTCTTCTAGGCAAGCGCGCTCCATCGTAGATCGCAGTATCGCTTAACATCAGGCAAAGTGGCGGTCAAGCGTAAGCCTATCACGAATTAAAAAAAAGGTACCTACTTAGTTGACCTTAAGTTAAAGTTAAAAAAAAACATACAATCTATAAAACCGTTAAAACTTGCATATATACAACCGCCCGACATCAACCGTTGGGCCGTGGCCCACCAGGCAAAACACCCGCCTGGTCGGAGGATCCTCCCTTTGGTTGAAGGAGCAACACACCCCGTCCCACCACAGATAAATATAATAACGATTTATCGGCAAGTAAAGCACGACAACGCACCGATCATCGCTTTTTTTATACGATAGGAGGGCAAACGAGCAGATGAATCGCCTGATGGTAAGCGATTACCGCCGCCCATGGACACCCGCAACACCATAGGAGTCCCAAGTGCGTTGCCGACATTTTAAAATGGGATTGGGACTCCGGTAACATCACTCACTAGGCGAAACACAACGTAACCGTTGTTTAACGCCGGTTTTTTGCAAGGCTCTGGTATCACTCCGGTCGAGCCGGCCCATTCGTGCCGAAGCATGGCTCTCCCATTTAAAATCATATCCTAATTTTAAAATCATCTAATAAGCGCGCAGACGCAGTCACAGACAAAAGCTAGTCGCACAAAAAAATCACGTTTGATGACTTCATCTACTCGTACATTCGACATTGAAGTAACTTTTATTTTGGCGTCACACTTTACATAAAATAATTATTAAAAGTGTGTGGCCCTGATATAATCGTAATGAAAGTAGATCGATAAAACTGTATCGATTTGAATCGAGAATCATTCGTTACTTTTGACTAATGTGACGGGTTAAGGTGTGGTCCCGAGGCGTAATGATATTAATTATATATTGCATTGATCTGTTTATTTTAGTTATTAATCTTGTTGCGCATACAATATTTTGATGTTAAGTATATATTTATTAAAGACGTTATTATAATTTTACGAGTCCGCATGATTTATTGGAATTTAATCTTTACATCTAAATCATGATAAGTTGCTGAACGGGCGCTCCAATAACGTAATACAACAGCTCCCATATTCTGTAAGAAAATTATGACAGTTATTATTATAGATATAATTTGCGTCTCCATCGTAGATCGCAGTGTCGCTTAACATCAGGCGAAATGGCGGTCAAGCGTAAGCCTATCAAGAATATATATATAAAAAAATAACTTGCTGTGATCCAACGTATAGTATATTCCATTACCAATATTATAATATTTCAACCTCAATATGAAATTGTCCAACTTTAAATTTAACCTGTGTTTTAGAAGGCCGTATCTATCGCGCGATTTTTCCACGAGTAATCGCATGCGTGAGAACCACACCCTCACATTAGAGCAATCAACAGATCTACTAACCACGATACACGGATCGTTTTAATTATAAAACATATCGACATGTAATTTATAAGTAATGAATAATTACACAGTACAAATATATCAAAAGGTTCACTTGTTTCTACTAAATCAATTTCGTAGCCTTTTCCGAATTATGTTTGGGTCGGCGCCCAGTCTAAACAGATGGGTCTGAAGATAAATAAATAAATAAAAAATAAATAAATAAATAAATAAATAATATAATAAGTGTCTATATTTCAAACAAAAGGACTGCCATCAGATCTCCGCAACCCAGTATCTGTGCAATATTAATATCGTAAATTCTTTATATAAATTCTTTAAATTATTCTTTATTCTTTAAACTAACCAACGCAGACGCGGTTAATCCTTACAGATCAATTGATCAACGTTGTTATCATTTGACCAGCCTTTTGTAACGAAAAATGTCAACATTGTCATACATACCATCACGCATGTATTAGCAAAAGGTACACAAGGAAGTGAACTGCTGACACCGATTGGGAGAATAAGGGGAGTATTTTCAGATTTCCGTCAGAGAGATTCCAGTCCCCTATTGGCAAAAGTTTAAAATAATGAGAATTTTATAAGAAAACCCAATATTAACACTTTGTTCAACCTGAGAATTACACCCTATAACGTAACAGTCGTGCATGTGACCATTAGACTAATAAGGAAATTTAAAATCCATAGTAATATTATCAACCTTGTCTCGTCTGTGTGTGTGTTTGTTAATTTGGAGAAGCACATATGCTATTTATCCCAAATAATCTTGAGATGAGAGTGATACTGCGGAAAATGGTTGTTCTGCACGTGTTTGTACTGTAGCGTCAATGCCAGTGGGATTACTACATTAAATCGTTGGCTTACGTTAATGTAGCGTAACATTAGATAGCTGTTTACACTTATAATGTGGGTAGTAAACTGGTGGGTAATAGTATCAACTATTTTATGGGTTAAACATGATGCCATATGGTGTACTTACATTACCTTACATACAGTTCGTGGGAATGTTTAGATCCCATATAATAGGGAGCGAGCCTATTCTCTTCTTCCTTTACAAATCCAAACTTCGAGCTACTACTGAGAATTTCATAGAAGAACTCAAAAACACATTTTTCTCAATCTGGGACCTATAACGTAATAGTCGCACTTGGAACTACAAGACTAATGACGTAGTGAAACATATTTATATACCTACCAGAATTCGCACTCAGTAGTCGAGACCGGTGACAGCTGACACTGTTGACAGCTACTCAGCTGTCAAAGACTACCGGACCTGTAGTGTCAGAGACATGATGTATCACGCTTAACAAGCAGCTGATTGTGTCTAAAGATAGTCAGTACGCGCCCGAAAGTAAAAAAAAATCCATACTAATATTATAAATGCGTCTGTCTGTTTGTTACATGGTAAAATATTGCTATAGAGATAGATTGGACCTTGCAGAAGGACGTAGGCGTCGTTTTGTCTCAAAAAGTCTTTTGAGATGCGAGTCAAACTGCGGGCAACAGCTAGTGAATAAATAAAGAATATAATCTATATGAGCTAGACATTTTTTAAGTCTCAGTGGTACAGGAGTGATGCGTGATGGTAATTTTATAATAATATCATAAACCATATTAATATTATTAATGCAAAATAACTCTAATGTAAGCTTAGACTGATAAATCTTTTTATCAATTAGACTGATAGTCCTGCCGTGGGAGAGCCATGCTTCGGCACGAATGGCCCGGCTCGACCAAAGTGATACCACGGCCTCACAGAAAACTGGCGTGAAACAACGCTTACGTTGCCGTTGTGTTTCGTCGAGTGAGTGAGGATACTAGGCCAATCCCCTTTTTAAAGGTCGACAACGCACTTGTGACTCCTCTGGTGTTGCGGGTGTCCATAGGCGGGGGTGATTGCGTATCATCAGGTGATATGTCTGCTCGTTTGCCTCCTATCCCAAAAAAATATTGATTTTGCCTTGACTTCACGTTCAACCGCTAAGTAAAGATCGATAAAAATTGTCAAGAAAATTATAGATGCATGCTGAGGAACGACATATGCTATGCTGTCGCTGTTTTTGTAAATCATTTGACAATGTATATTGTTGTAGGTATGTAAAAAGAAGAAGTAGTAGATTTCTTTAAAATTAAATCGATAGGACGAACCATTGATCTTGTCGATTTATTTCAATGTCTAATATTCGCGTACGTGTAAGAAACTAGAATATATACGTCCCTTTTTTTATAGGTTAGGTGGGCAAACGAGCAGACGGATCGCCTGATGGTAAGCGATTACCGCCGCCCATGGACACCAACCAACCAACCAACACCAGAGGAGTCACGAGTGCGTTGCCGACCTTTTAAGAGGGGATTGGGTAACCTCACTCACTCGGCGAAACACAACGTAAGCGTTGTTTAACGCCGGTTTTCTGTGAGGCCGTGGTATCATTCCGGTCGAGCCGGGATTTTTTTTGTTGTCTTTATCTATACCTACTACCTATGTTACGTAGTTGGTCGAATTTTGTTTCGCAAGGAATAAATTGTGTTTGCCTCATTAGTCTAGTGGCCCCAAGTGCGACTGCTACACTAGAGGTCCTGGGTTCGATCCCCAGGTCGAGCAAAGTGTTATTGGGTTTTTCTATGAAATTCTCAGTAACAGCTCGGAGTCTGGATTTGTGCCCGGTTAATGGCTATAGGCTCGCCCCCTATAACATGGGACTTAAACATACCGGCGAACCGTGGGTGTACATTCAGTACGCCTCTGCCTAACCCTTCGGGGAATACAGGCGTGATGGTATGTTAAATTGTTTTTCTTTCTCAAATGGTCAAGGAAAACCTGATCATCTCTTGATAATAATTTATAACATAAATATAAATCTAGAACCAGTCCAAGTTACCTTATAATCTAGACCGGGAAGCTATTAGGTTCCGATTCGTTGTAAACGATTTCTTTTATCTTCATAACATCTATTAGTACAGCCATCTTTAGTTCAGTTTATAGTAGTACAACATTATGATGCGCACGCGCTTACTAGTCCTGGGGCCGTATTATGACATGTTAACGCCATCATTTTTAGGTTGTAAGAAAGAGATGAGGCTATTTAATATGTAGAGCGGCATCTCTATCTCACAACGTAAAAATGATGCCGTTAACATAACACAGCCCTAGGACACAGTCATGGTATCCAAAACTGCCAAATTTCTTTAATCGATTTTCAAGTAAATCTCCAAATAATAGAGTTTAGTATCCATTGGGGAAATTTGACAATTCGTAGTATCTTTTAAGTTCATACAACATTCGAATTTTATAAGCTTACATTTTTGATGATGGTTTACTTAAATGTAGGTAAGTATCTTATAAATATTTGTACCTAAGCATTTTAGCAAAACATGTTTTATATAAAAAGTGGCAAACAGGCATACGGCGCGCTTGATGGTAAGCGGTTACCGTAGCCTATGGACGCTTGCAACACCAGCGAGATTACTCGCGCGTTGCCGACCCTGTAAATTAAGGAGGAATAGTTGGGCCGGCAGCATAGGAGACATGCTGCTATGCACGACAGCGGCGGTAATAAAACACCACCGGTCCCCCACACTGCCAACACAAAGCTTCCTCGCGGAGCTCTGGCGACCTTGCTCACCGTTAGGAACACAACATAGCATGAAGCTATATTATTTGGCTACAATTTTCTGCAAGGTGGAGATACTTTCCCAGTCGGGCAGCCCCAATTGTGAGTAGAATTATTCGATTCCACTATGCCCTACCTTTCTTTATGAATGGACTCCTATTTAATTTAGGTCATTATTAAACCGTACAATAATCTCTTGTGACTGTAGTTGTCCGCATGTTGTTTTGTAGTCCTAAATTTAATTCGATGTAAAAGAGAATTGGTCTCGTAAACTTCGCGCATTCCTGAATATTGTCTCTAATTTACCACATTTTTCCACAGTGATTTTACCAGTTCGTAATGGCTATCTTTACGCAGTTATTTTGACCATGCAGCTGTATTCACACAATATGCAAATGTATTAAAATAACAACTAATGTTTCCATTCTAAACCTTTAACTAGCAGATAAATAAATAAATAGTCAATTATTAGATAAAGATCGAATCGATTAGAGCTCAAAACATTAAGGCATCGAGTAGTAATCGATCATAAGTTCGTGACCGGCCGAAGATAATTATATCACTCGGTTCTCGATATGATCGATCACTGTTCTGATGGAGTGATGGTTTGGACCACTCATTGTGGTGATTTTTAAGTGTCAAATTGAAATTATGTTCTGCTACCGAAAAAAAAAACAATTTTTTGAGATGAATTAAGTAGTGAAACACACCATCACGCCTGTATTCCCCGAAGGGTTAGGCATAGGCGTACTTAATGTACACCCACAGATCGCCTGGTATGTTTAGGTCCCATGTTATAGGGGGCGAGCCTATAGCCATTAACCGGCCACAAATCCAGACTCCGAGCTGCTACTGAGAATTTCATAGAAAACTCAATAACACTTTGCTCGACCTGGGGATCGAACCCAGGAGCTCTAGCGTAGCAGTCGCGCTTGGGACCACTAGACTAATGAGGCTGTCAAGTAAGTAGTGAAACTGTTTCTAAATTAACCTATTTAGTTTACATGATCTTCGATTTTCAGGTGGAGCGTAGCTAACGCTGATTAATCGTTCTACTATAGTCTTTCTATTTTCCTTTAGTCTATAAGTATACTTAATAAAATATTGGGCAATACAGAGGTAGCCTAATGGCTAGGGCGTCGGACTGGCGATCATATGGTTGCCAGTTCGAAACCCACCCATTGCACTACCGACGTGAACGCATTTGATCTAAAACAATCATTTAGCTTAGCACGAGGAGTTAACAAGAATAGTCATGTTTGACCCACATTGCTAGTAAAGTATTTTTTAAATATATGTATTTGCCTGCATAACTGGATAATTATTATGATTTGAAGGGGCTGACGCATGAATGCGTTTATCCTAGAAACAGATGAAATGATTTGTAATTCAAAGTAGGTAGGTAGCAGGAGTCCGTCTACTGGAATTTGTCTTGTAAGTAATGCCACAAAGTAATGTGCGAATATTCATAATCAACCCATTATACTGTCCCACTGCTGGGCACGGGTCTCCTCTCAGAATGAGAGGGATTAGGCTATAGTCCACCACGCTGGCCTAGTGCGGGTTGGCAGACTTCACACGCCATCGAGAAAATCTCTCAGGCATGCAGGTTTCCTCACGATGTTTTCCTTCACCATTTAAGCGCGTGATAATTAACTATTTAATACGCACATAACTTCGAAAAGTCCGAGGTACGTGCCTTGGGTTCGAACTCGAGACCTTTGACTTGGCAGTTCAACGGTGACACCACTAGGCTATCACGGCTTTTATTATGTTGCGAATATTATTATGTTCTAATTTGTAGGGCGACGTACCTCGTGAAATGACTGAGCAAATGATACATAACATTTATTTTAAGAGAGGTAGGGCGTAATGAAATCGAATAATTCCATTCACAGTTAGAGCTGCCCAACTGGGGCAGTAAAGTAGTGCCGTAGTAACATAGCTCCGTGCAATGTTGTGGCCCTAACGGTGATCAAGGTCGCCAGAGGCTCTCCAAGCCAAGCGCTTCAAGCTCTCTGCAAGCTCCGCGAGGAAGCGTTGTTTTGGCAGATAGGATAAGCATAACGTTATTGTCTCCGATGCTGCCAGCCCAACTATTCCTCCTTGATTTACAAGGTCAGCAACGCGTGAGTGATACCCCTGGTGTTGCAAGCGGGCAACACCAGGGCCGTATGCTTTTTGACACCTTTGTGGTATAAAAAAAAATAACAACTTGAGGTTTCAAAATGACAACGCGTGAGTGATACCACTGGTGTTGCTGGCGTCTATTTGGCTGCGGTTGCCAGACGGCCCATATGCTTGTTTGTCTTCCTGTCACAATAATAATAAAAATATCAGCTGATTCATCATCACATCACAGGCATGTTATATGTAAATGATCAATAACATAATAGCACTTTCTCTACATGTAACATTTAAGTAACAAGTAGCAACAATGCATCCCACCCACTCGCTACCTAAGTGTCCCCACACATGCCGCGACTACCGGCGAGTTTTTCATGTAAAATGGATGCCAATTACGCGTCCATATACAAAACGCGAGCGACTTTTTGTCGTTCGTCTAAAAAGGCACTAATTATGGTTTCCGGCTAGACAGCGGGAATGTTGGGCTCGCGACAAAAAAGTCGGAGAGGTGTGCGCGAAACGCGAAGCGTCGCGCGACGTTCTTTAGTTTAGGGTTGTCACTAGTATTCTATTATAATTATTGGGTTTATTACTACTGAACTGCTGAGTCTCGAACTCACGGATGAAAGGCTATAAGCTAACCTTTTGCGGTTTGGTATACTTCACACTTCAAGTACTTTATAAATTCCCCAAAGCTGGAGCATGGAGCTATCTTTACCATGTCCTTCTACCGCGACTAGAAGGTAGAATCAGTACCTAGACGAAATATCGAACTATTTTACACAGCAAGCAAATATTTTAACTAGATGTAAAATTATTTTTGCCGGATTTTATTGTGCTCTTTTATTTTTATTGATGAGAGCCTTACGCTTGACCGCTAGTCGCCTGATGTTAAGCGATACTGCGATCTACGATGGAGCGTGCTGACGTTTCAGATTCTTTTTTAAATATATTTTTGGGATATTGTTCATGAGATTTATTTAATTGGAATGAAATCTTGAAAGTAACCAGATAACTTTAATAGCTAATGTGTATGAGTGAAGCCCATTTGGTATATTATTAAGTTCATGTGGACGTGATACTCATCATCAAGTGAACGACTGATTCACTCAATAATGATTTCTGAGGATTACGCGAATACCAGACATATTTAAATAAAACAAAAAAAAACAGTTTAAGGATTTTATCTCATTATATTTACATTAACAAACTTCCGACGTTTCCCGATTTTGTTAATTTAAGTATAACGCGATAAAATCCGTTAACTGATTTTATTTCAATATGTTGTGACATTTTATTTTTGCCAGCCCTGTAAAATAGCAAGTAACGCGGCACGTATCAGTAAAACTGTCACGTAGCGATACCAGCACAGAGCAACGCACCAACATGGACTAATGAATATCTTCATTGCGGAACACATGTACCGAATTACCGGTACGTCATTAGCTATATTACATACTGGTACCGTTACGACAAGTTTTTGTCATTATTAATTTTTATCGATAGAAATATGAATGGAAAATTATAAGTGTGCAGTCTCATAAATGTCTATCGTATTATGAGAGGTTACGTTAGTGCTTTTTTTTTTCTATAGTCGTAAAAAATCTTTTTGCACTTGCCTTATTCGTCTGGAAGCAGGCACGGCTGTTGTGTGAGATCCTGGATTCGATTCTCAGGTCGAACAGTGTTTATTTATTTATGTATGTGCAATGTGGATATTGCCTAGTAATTTTTGTAAAAGCAGCAGGGTCAATATTTGAAAAACATTTGTACGTCAATAACTTCATATCAAAGTTAAGAATGCAAATGTTCAAAAGTACACTTATGATAATGAAAACTTAAACTACACCTCAGACTGCTGTCAAGCAATAAGACAAGAATAAAAACAATCTGAACTATGAAAGAGAGAACTACTATGATGAGAAGAATTATTTGTTAAATAATGTTCGAATATTCACCCAGCAACTCCTAATTTGGATTTTTGGCCGATTAATGGTTATAGGCTTAGCCCTATTATATAAATCTAAAACATATCGGGAACTGCAGGTGTACATAATTACAGCTCTGTTGTGAATAAACTTATTAGGGGAATATATGTAGGTATTTAAACTTATTTCAAAATCACGAGATGAATCATTCATTTCGCCAGCACATATCTGCACTGACAGCTATTTTAATTAGCATATATTTATCGTTGCTTGATTATGAGTGACAAGACAAGCTTCGAATAAGATTAATACATCAACTGGATCTTATTAAGCATGCAAACATTTTCATAGTAAAAGAAAAATATACATTTTTATGTGAATTCTCTGTGCACGCATTACTCTGTGTCTATAAATGATGTTCGACAAATGTGAGATGTGTTTTAAGGAATAAGATTCATAATTAAATAGTATTGTAAAGTTAAATCAAAACCTACAACTGAGTAGTTTCTGTTCAATTTGCTTTTCCATTATCACAAAAACTATGTGCGGTATACTACTTAGTATTGATAAAATATTAAGAAATAGACAACGATTGTGGATTTAAAGATGACATGTAACGAATTGAAAAAAAAATGAGATGGTTTGGTCACGTCGAGAGTCCATAAAGAAAGAGAGGCTTTATAGAAGGAATGCCTGCGGAATCGTCGTGGGAGATGCCTTAGAAAGGTACAGTCATGTCCAATATGTACCTACACACTTCCTGACATTCAAAAGCAATTTTCTTCTAGAGTATCGATTCCAATGTCGAAATATTATGTATTAAAATCATAATAGCATGTACTAAAAGATTCTGACTGCGCAACATCTCATAATTTTATTAACAGTCTCAGAGAAAGTTATTGAATTTTACTGTGTGTGACTGTACATTTGTCACTGTTTTTATGGTAATAAAATGATTATTTTTTTCTACACCGACCTTATTGGTAAGGTTCTTCAAAAAGGTTATATGCGTAGTAAAACACAAATAGTATACCTACGTATACTTATCTCTATGACAAGAATCGTGTTCCAAAGAGTTTAAACATTTTTCTCCTCAAAAACAGGTCTTACAGCTGTTTATTTGCTCACATATTCTTGCACACTGGCTTCTCATTACAATTCTCGACGTTTTCATCTGTTTACTCCATATAAGTGCTAATTGTAGGCAAGAAATTGGTTTCCACACATTGGCTACAATTCCCGAGAGGTGCACAAGATTGCGTTATTCACAGGAACAACTATTTAAACTTTTTATAGTTGGCCAACGTCCTACGTAAGATATGCGTGCGATGCGAAGCTATGCGAGAGTTAACATAAAAATGCAATTTGATTAAATAACAAATTAAAATACGACTGTAAACCGATTCCGACATAGCAAGGAACATGCGAAGAGGATATGTACAAAGTTTTTATTAAATTGCAAAAACAGCTCCCTATTACAGTATAGCTAGATTAGGGTTAAATTTTTATGTAATTATTTGAGACTAAAAATAATTCTAAACATAAATATACAATCAAGCCTGTATTCCCCGATGGGTTCGGCAGAGGTGTACTAATGTACACCAACAGTTCGTTGGTGTGTTTAGGTCCCATGTAATGACGAGCCTATTGCCATTACAACCGGGAACACATCCCAAACTCCGAGTGCTACTGAGAATTTTGAGAGCTCTTACTTGCTGTGGCCTTCCTTTCTAAATATAACACCAACTTATACTGAATAAATCTTACACATCAAACTGTATAATTGTCAAACTATCTAAAACAAAGTTGTCAAGATTAATATTGTATTCATGTTTTTTTTTAAAGAGTATCTATGGAGTTTCTTGCCGGCTCTTCTCAATACGACCCACTTTTTGGAACTGTGCAATTAGTTTGACTTTTCAAAAGTACCTTTTTAATGATCAAATTGAAATAAAAGATTTTGTTTTTTTTTTAACTTTTTGAATTTCATAGAGGAACACAATAAATAATTCTAAAAAGGGTAGCTTTATTCCGAAAAAGACAGGGGCTTGAATGAAACACAAAATGAATGGAGTCAATGAGAAACAAAATACCCAACATTGTTTCTCAGTACATAAAAAGAGAAGTTTCGTTATCTTATATTTCGTCCGACTCTCAAAATACGAGCACGTCTCAGTTTGAGGGTCAGTGTGTTAATTTATATAATGAAACTGTACATCTTAATATTGAATTGTTACCTATGCTTTTTGTTTGTACTTTTTGAAGGAAATAAATACTATTTATTTATTTATTTATTATCTCCTATGGAAAGCAGGATGGAAACTACTAGTCCATATTATATTCTTAGCGGATATATAGGAGAAAAAAGCCCGCTTGGAATTCACTGCCAAACCGCAAAAAAATAAGTAACATTCTACTATAATTACCTATTATAACATCTCGGTGAATTGACTTACGACTTAGGTGTAGTAAAAAAAATATATTTTTGTTGGCTTTTGATAATAGCCCAGAAATTTATAGAATCTGGGTGATCTCCTTTTAATTACTCTAGTGGAATTGCTCAATTTGGCCTATTTAATCCAACTGTTTATTATCTTAGCATCGTATAGCATCGCGTTCATAACTCATATAGGACGAAGGATCACTACGAATATTTTTGAGAAACATTTCAAAGTTTTTAAATAAGATTTATATAGAGTTAATTCGTAGTGTCAGTAATCGGCGACTGGCACTTCTTTTATTTTATGCAGGCTGTTTATTGCCCGGATGCACATGTGCATGTTTTTTTTTTCGACGATGCATGCGGCGTAGGGCCATAGTATCAGCAATATTTTCCATACCTACATCTATTTATATCAGATTTGTCTGAAAAGACTGATACAAGGAATTTGATTATGAAATTCTATTACATCGTCCAGTGATAAGGATAACTGAATTCAGTGATTCCTAAGCGCGACTGCTACGCTAGAGGTCCTGGGTTCGCTTCCCAGATCAAGCAAAGTGTTATCGGGGTATTTTATGAAATTCTCAGTAGCAGCTCGGAGTTTGGATCGTGCTCGGTTAATGGCAATAGGTTCGCCCCCTACCTTACCTATTGGGACCTAAACGTACAGAGCAAACTGTGGGTGTACATTAGTACACATCTACCTAAACCTTCGGGGAATACAGGCGTGATGGTATGATAATATATTACATGAAAACCGATTCGTAAATCAAAATAATGGATTTTCACTACACACTGTTACCATAATTCGAAATATAATGCATCCTCAGGTCGCCATCGGCCCGATGGCATCAACTTCTTAGTCTACATACGTAGCGGGCCTTGTTCGCTCACATAATTAACGTCACATACACACCACTGTGCTGTCGCTCCAACACACGTGTGTCAAACTGAGCTGGTGACAGGCAACATGGTCCCGTTACCTTATAGAGGTAAATAGACTGCCTATTGTACCTACAAGTTTCTATAAATTCAGAAACGAAAATAAGTTTCATTTGAAAGTACAACAGGTTTGGTGTAGCGGCTGTGCGATCGGCTTCTGCGCCACGTGTTGTGGGTTCGACACTAGGATTTTCTCCTGTATTGTGGGTGCGTTTACAAACACAAATTCTCACAAACACAAACACCCAGACCCGGAACAACTACCTGTAGATCATACAAATATTTGCTCCGTGTGGGGGACACGGAGCAAATATTTGTATGATCTACAGGTAGTTGTTCCGGGTCTGAGCGATTGTATAAGCACCCACAACACAGGTGGAAAATCCTAGTGTAGGGCAACGTGTTTTTAAAAAAAAAGTACAGTGGAGTCTCGAATAACCGGCCCTCAGTTATACGGATTCGCCATTATCCGGACTACCAATCGCGATCATAGCTTTATACAAGTTGAATCCATGCAAAGCACAGACATTCAAAAATGTTCCTATCTCTTAATAATTTCTTAATAAACATTGATTTTTGGTAATAAGTTATTATTGTTTTTTATAGACATCAAGCATTATAACATAACGAAGCGAACCGAAGCATAACACATGCTTCGGAGAATTATAATAGGTAGATACTAAATAATTACTAGAGTAACAAGGCTATTTATACGTCGCTCAAATCGAGACTACCTAGAAGTCTAGAGTTCTAGACGATTACTGATATGAAGGTGATCTAACGAGTGACAGACAGCGTCACTATTGGTCGTCAACCACATCTAGTGTTAGCCAATAGACAGCCTTCTCAATGACCTAGATTCTTTCAAGCATTCAGTCTAACATGCCTACCTAAACTAAGTTTGTTTTCTTTAAATATTACCTATAATCTACTTATCAGAGCGATCTATGATTGAAGTTTAGCAATGTTTATTTACAGGCGTTCCGTCACTAGACATAGAATTTTGACATATGGTCCACACAAGTAATGTCATGCTGCCTCATTAGTCTAGTGGTCCCAAGCGCGACTACTACGCTAGAGGTCCTGGGTTCGATCCCCAGGTCGAGCAGTGTTATTGGACTTTTCTATGAAATTCTCAGTAGTAGCTCGGAGTCCGGATTTGTGCCCGGTTAATGGCAATAGGCTCGCCCCCTATTACATGGGATCTAAACATACCGGTAAACTGTGGGTGTACATTAGTACACCTCTGCCTAACCCTTCGGGGAATACAAGCATAATGGTATGTATGTATGTAAGTAATGTCAAAATCCTATCTCTGGTAAGCAAATCTATCGATGGGTTTGTTATTGGAATCGGCCATTACACCATAATATTACATTTTTAAGGGGCCGAAGTCTATATTTCATACTAGCTTTTGCCAGCGACTTCGTCCGCGTGGAATAGTTACTTTGTTCCCTAGTTCTTCACCCGTGGTTTCACCTGCGTTGCCCCGTTCCTAAGGGTTGTAGCGTGATGTTTTATAGCTTGAAACCTTTCTCATGAATCACTCATTTTCCCAACATTTCCCTTCACTGCTCTGCTCCTATTGATCGTAGCGTGATCAAAAGTATACTATAACCTGTGGTTTGGGCTGTGCGTTGATAGATCACTATGTCAGTCAGTCAGTCACCTAACGTAAGAGTAGACAAATATAATCAGAAAGCTCCGAACTGCTAAGCTATCGGGAGTTACACGTGTTATTGTGAGTCAACCATAAAAGATAGACATTTACTGTCGTGGAATGTTTTTTATATAATTTTAAGGAGAACATTTCCGTCACATATGATTTCTGTGTAGCTTTAACCATTAAGCCTGCACACGCGACGGAAGCTTAAAAAATGGAGTAAGTTCTCCTGTTTTCCCAAGATTTCCCTTCACTGCTCTGCTCCTATTGATCGTAGCGTGATGAAAAGTATACTATAACCTGCCCAGGAGTATGAAGAACAATTGTACCAAGTTTCGTTGAAATCCGTCGAGTGGTTTTTGTTTCTATAACGAACATACAGACAGACAGACAGACAGACAGACAGACAAAAATTTTACTGATTGCATTTTTGGCGTCAGTATCGATCACTAATCACCCGCTGATAGTTATTATTTTGGAAATATATTTCATGTACAGAATTGACCTCTCTACAGATTTATTATAAGTATAGATAATGAGGGGTCTTTATAATTTTTCTTTGCCTGTATGTTTGTCGCATAGAGCATTCTTTGAACACAAAATCAACTACTGCACGGAATCGGATGCGATTTTCACAGTTGTATTGCTGGAGGCATTGACTATAATATACCGAAGTCATCGGCTGGAGGTCTAATTTATAATCTGGTGCGTTTCATGTTAATACGTCGCCTAAAGGAAGCGGCGAACATGAAACACGAACAATTGTTTCGTCCGACACAATCATTTTGAAGTTAGAGACGCATTACATATTCTAATGCATGAATATTTAGAGCAGAGACACCCAAACTTTTTTGTTTAGTCGATCACTTAGCAAGCGCGCTTTTGTTACCGCAGTTGTCATGCATGGTACCATGTATCCCATGCTGCCAGCCCAACTATTACTACTTAATTTACAGGGTCGGCCACGCGCGAGTTATACTGCTGGTGTTACAAGCGTCCATAGGCTACGGTAATTGCTTATATCAGGCGGGCCGTATGCTTGTTTGTTTGCTACCGTAGTGGATTAAAAAAAAAGATTCAAGTCCTGTGCAGGATTGGATGGTTGATGCCTTACAAAACTCATAATAACTTTAATCAAAACATAAGTTATAGAAAACAATAATTCGAAATCATTAAATTTAATTAACGAACAATTTTAATGATCAAACCCATATTTTTTGTTTAACCACTTTTTCTCGGACAGCCGTCAGTCGATCAATGCTACAGTACTCAATTGAATTATTTTTTGTCTCTCTCCGACGCGCACGAGTCGTATAAGTCATGGGAGTCATGAATTATTTACGCGCGTGAACAAGCGCGCGCCGCGTATCGATCACGCCGCCCTAATGATCTACTATCTATCAATGATCTATGGTGTGAGATTGTGGGGTGACTATGGTTTTGCATGTCCTTGCGATTGTCCAGTATCGATCGAAAGATTGTATATTTTTACGTGGGAGAGCCATAGGTAATCTATCTTTATGCCAAATTTTATCCAGATCCGTTCACCTTTTCTTTCCGTTCTAACGTGAAAGAGTAACAAATATCCATGCATACAAACTTTCGCGTTTATAATAATTCTTTTTTCTTTTTTTTAAAAAAAAAACGGTGCCCCACACGAGGATTTTCTCCTGTATCGTGGGTGCGTTTACAAACACAAATTCTCACATACACAAACGCCCAGACCCGGAACAACTAGCTGTAGATCATACAAATATTTGCACCGTGTGGGGATCGAACCTACAACACGTGACGCAGAAGCCGATCGCTCAAACGCTACGCCAAACGTGTCGTCAATTAGTAAGGATTAAGCCAGTGGACTTCACAACTAGAAAACAACTAGAAAAACATCGTCAAATACAAAAAATATAATGGATGTGTTTTATCAAAATTCAAAACAGATCGAAAATAGGGATAAAGGCATTTATACCTTTATTCGTGACGTCCTTAGATAACTGTATAGCAAATGCATAAGCTTGTGTGAGACGAATGTGTTCAAAACATCACTTATTTTTTGCAGTACAAATCCCACCTGCATCATGGTCACCCTTCTGATATAAAGCAACATTCTCATACTATTATGGTTGGGGCTCGCTGTCGGCTGCCTTCTGTTTTAGTTGTGATTTAAGTGCCAAAGTTGCATTCTTATTACCACGCTAGTGCCCTAGTAGGGTGGATAGAAGTAAGAAATAGACGCTTCCAACTTGGCTGATGACAAAGCTATCATATAAGCTATGATTTGTGTGAAACCACACACACACATCCAGACTCCGAGCTGCTACTGAGAATTTCATAGAAAAACTCAATAACATTTTGCTCGACCTGGGGATCGAACCCAAGACCTCTAGTGTAGCAGTCGCGCTTGGAGGCCACTAGACTAATGAGGCAGTTATGTTGCATGTTATAATTAATTACAAATGTATGGTTTTCATATTTTCCCCTGTACTTGTAGTATAAGACGGTATTACTTACCAAATGTCATAGTTCTAGGTCAACGGAAAATACCTTATCAATTAAAATTAATAAAATTAAATTAAAATAAAATTTGCACGGTTGCATGGGATCTAAACGTACCGGCGAACTGTGGGTGTACATTAATACGCCTCTGCCTAACCCTTCGGGGAATACAGGCGTGATAGTATGTAATTATAACATGCATCTACAAATATGTACGCAATCCTCGGTGGGCCAGTCCGACTCGTACTTATCCGATTTTTTTGATTTTGAAGTCGCTTGATAATTTAAATATCTATCTCAGATTATAATTCAACTTTCACACATGATAAACCAGTTACGATTTAGTACGTGTGTTCTAGTATCTCATTGTCTTTGTAGAACTTGATGCATTGTTTGTGTCTGTATAATCACGTTGACCGATTGGGCGTTTTTTTATTGCATATTATGTAGATTGAGATATGTATGTGGGCATAGATATTATGATTCTATACTAAATCTAGGCCAATAATATTTATTACAGGCACGAAATTATTCATATGTAATTGGTGTTTTATGTCTTTGACTTTGTGGTTGCATTTCGACTGATGAGTAGGTCCTAGGTTTGATTGAAATAAATAAAAAAATCTTTTTGTGTTTTTTTTGCATTTTCCATGCTAAGATTATAAAGTTATTTTATTAAAAGTTTGTGTATCCAACCAGGAGACGCAGGTTCGAATCCTGTCCGCGATTGAATTTTTCCTTTACTAAAATAACTTTAGAAATAAAACTACCTTTAACAAAAAGCAAAACCGCCTTCAACAACAGTCAAATTGAGAACCTCCTGCTTTTTGAAGTCGGTTGAAAATACCGATATTTAGTCGCGTTTACTTTGAACAGGAAGTCGACCTCCATATAGTAAGGCAAAAGGTTTGAAGGATGCTGACTTTAAATTTGAATTGTTACTCGAAATCCAATCACAAAAGGTATTATTATAATCAGTTAAATTATTGTTATCGAGAGGTACTCGATAGGTACTTTCGCTGTCACTAGTCGTGGCCTAATTGTTGGAGATTGGACACACACTTGCGATTGTAGTGAAGTAGTTTGAAGAAGTCACTTTCAATCTCACTAAGATTTTTCAACGATGACGTTGTCGGTGACACGTTTGGCGTAACGGCTGAGCGATCGGCTTCTGCGGCACGTGTTGTGGGTTCGATCCTCACACGAAGCAAATATTTGTATGATCTACAGGTAGTTGTTCCGGGTCTGAGCGTTTGTGTATGTGAGAATTTGTGTTTGTAAACGCACCCACGATACAGGAGAACATCCTAGTGTGGGGCAACGCTTTTTTTTAAAAATACAAGGTTGTAGAAACAACCCCAACAAATTGAAATTTGAGGTGGTAAAACGTATTACCATATATTCGGCCGAGCAATATTTTTAAGTAATTAAGTAGTCAACCCACACTAGGCCAGCGTGGTGGACTATAGCCTAATCCCTCTTATTCTAAAAGGAGACCCGTGCCTAGCAGTGGGACAGTATAATGGGTTGATTATGTTATGTTTATGTTACAACTAGGTGGAGAGACGCATTAGGAGAAGCTTAAGTCATGCCGGTGGATGAATATAGGCCGATGACCAAAAAGTTTAGTTCCGACATACTCTTTCCAGATTTCCTCTGGAATTCATACACTTAGCTGCCTTGTGATGATGCGACGTAACATGTTTTATTAAGATTGTATCATAACAAAACAAAATAAATCGCAGTTCGTAAGTGCGTGTATAACATTTTAATCTTTGCGTCACGATTGTCGCATTATTTGTATCAAAGTCGCATGACGCTTGTGTGTGTCGCAACTGAACTAGATGTGTGAGGTCGACACGTGTGATTCACGCCTAATGTGTGGTAAGCAGAGATATCAAACAAGGCTTGATGATAATAAAGTGTGTATTTTTTAGTTTAAGTAGATAAAAAAAGCGGCGCAGCCTAAAGGCTAGGGCGTCGGACTTGCGATCATGTGGTTGCCGGTTCGAAACTCACCCTTTGCACTACCGACGTGGACCCACTCGTAACACAAGCAGCTTAGCAATACTAGTAATGTGCGAAGCAAATTGCTACTAACCTTTTTTTAAAAAAAAAGTTTACATATACAATAATAATAAACACCCAGACCAGAAACCAAGAAAAAAATAAAATATAAGTCACCTGTATTACCCGAAGGGTTATCTTCTTAGACATAGGCGCGTCCATCCACAATTCTCCGGTATGTTTAGGTCCCATGTAATGGCGAGCCTATTGCCGTTATCGGAGCACAAATCCCAAACACAAAAATCCAATAAAACTTGGAATCAAACCTAGGACCTTTAGCGTAGCAGTCGTGTTCACAACCATGCTTATCAGGGTATAATGAGCAAGAAAGAAATTTGAAAAAGCTCTATCTTTCTTTCCTTTATTAACTATCTGTAGTCTATCGATAGTATTCACTATGTTACAAAATCCCTGTCCGATCGAAAAGGGGCATACAGGTATCTCAATCACGTGCCGATGAACTCGCAAGAGCGGGGGCTAGTAGCACGCAGCAGGGACCAGAGCCCTTCTGTGGAATACCAAAAGTCCTAGCTCAAAGAACCCTGACGGATCATAGCTTTGAGAATGCCATCAAGCTCTGGACAGAATCGCCAGGCATGGACCACTCCAAAGCTCTGATTAAAGCCTATAATAAAAGGCACACAGGCCTTTTATTAGCGCTAAGTAGGTACAATCTGCGCATTGTGACGAGAGCTTTAACAGGACATTGTTGTTTAAACAAGCACATGTTCAACCTAAGGTTGAGCGATACGCAAACCTGTCGACGCTGTGAGGAGGCTGATGAAACGCCACTCCATCTTCTTGGGGAATGCGGATCGCTAATACACAAGCGTAGTGTTCATCTAAGGAAACACACCTTAAGCCCGGATGAATTAAATGAGCTCACTCCTAAGAAAATCCTGCAGTTCATAATAGCTGCAGGATTCAGCGGTGAACTCTAGTGGCGATCACAATAGACCGACAGCGGTCGCAGTGATACTAGTTATAGCCGCAAACAAATAATAAAAAAATAAAAAATCACCAATCACATCACCAAATAAAATAACAAATGTTAAATATTATGATCTATCAAATTTTTCACGGCGTAAGCTGTTGATTGAGGAGATCTTTACAGCGAAAACGGACTTAGTAGTGAGGCACCAAATGTCTCCAGCCAGCACCAGAAACGGTGTCTTGCCATTTCAGTGTCCTCGTTTGAAAAAATAGGGATATCTTTTTTTACTTTTATTACGTGGGAGAGCCATGCTTCGGCACGAATGAGCCGGCTCGACCGGAGTGATACCACGGCCTCACAGAAAACCGGCGTCAAACAACGCTTACGTTGTGTTCCGTCGAGTGAGTGAGGTTACCGGAGGCCCAATACCCTTTTAAAAGGCGGGCAATGCACTTATGACTCCTCTGTTGCTGCGGGAGTCCATGGGCGACCGTAATCGCTTACCATCAGGCGATCCGTCTGCTCGTTTGTTCCGCTATCCCATAAAAAAAACCGGATCTCGATAGCTAATAATACCTTCATTGGTCGGACAGGGTTTTCTTAACACATTGTATTGTATAATGTTCTGTCCGGGAATGAAACCCGCAATCGATAGCGCAAAAGCTGATCACTCACTACCCTACACGTGCGAATATGTAGGTAATTATGTAATTGACATATATAATAATATCCGTTTTAGCTACGTCCCACGTTCTCCGGATATACGTCATGCACTTAATAATATTTTATTATAATTTGTGTAATCTGACATGTAGTATCCGCTGAACATAAAACATGTCAAAGAAAGCATAACATCCGCAAACATGTCAGTTTGTCAAACTGCCTCACTTGTCTGGTAGTGCTGGAATTGATTCCCAGGTCAACCAAAATGTTATTGAGTTACTGGTTTCTAACACTTACGCGAATATTAGACATTGAATTAAACTACTTTTACGGATTTTATCGCGTTGTATTGATATTATTTAATTTCCGACGTTTCAGACATTGTTTACAGCATATACAGTTACAGATAAACTCAGCACAAAACGCGACAAATTCTTAATAAATAGTTTTATTTCATTGACACATTTCATTCATTTCATTGACTGCCTTATTAGTCTAGTGGTCCCAAGCGCGACTGCTACCCTAGAGGTCCTGGGTTCGATCCCCAGGTCGAGCAAAGTGTTATTGAGTTTTTCTATGAAATTCTCAGTAGCAGCTCGGAGTCTGGATTTGTGCCCGATTAATGGCAATAGGCTCGCCCCCTATTACATGGGACCTAAACATACCGGCGAACTGTGGGTGTACATTAGTACGCCTCTGCCTAACCCTTCGGGGAATAAAGGCGTGATGGTATGTTATGTTATGTTCATTGACACAGTGGTTAGGATTAGATCTGATAAACAGATTATAGAATGATGTACTGGATTTAATTCTCACGCCCTAAACATAACTTGTGCAATTGCCATACGTGAACCGACGTACGGCCATGAGCATGATACACAGATGTTCAGAACGGCGAGCGTGCCGTCAAAATAAAAACATACCATCACGCTTGTATTCCCCGAAGGGTTAGGCGGAGGTATAATAATATACACCCACAGTTTTCCGGTATGTTTAGGTCACGTAATAGATGGAGGGGAGCTATCCTATTCCCGTTAACTAGGCATAAATCCAAGCTCCAAGTTAATATTTTTGAAGTGAGAACTTCTTTAAGCGCGTTGAGCACTTTTTGGGTGAACAAAAAGCGTGAAACTCGCGTCATCGTCACCACATGCTTCCCACTTATCAACGATACAATTCACAAGTTATTTTTTTATTGATTAAGTCGGCAAAAGAGCTGACGAGCCATCTGGTGGTAAGTCGTCATCGTCGCTCATGGACACTGCAGCACCAGAGGAGTTGCTGATGCGTTGCCGACTCTTAAGAGCCCCTAAGGACTGCAGACTGCCATAGCTGCAGCAACCGAGGGGGACTGGTTCTTGCGTGCAAAAGTCGAAACATACACCAAGGTGCTTTACGACTCCGACGTAAGGGTGGTCGCCAACCAGTCAGACCCCAAGAGGTCCTACCACCTAGCAAGTCAGATATTTTCACGCCTCTTACGGGTTGCCTATCTGAAAGGCAGTGAGAAACAGTATCCAGTATCCCCAGTCCCACAGGGAAAATACTGATACTCAATTAAACTGCTCAGTCTGGGAATTGAACCCAAGATCTGGGTCAGAAACATTTTCACATGATATTATATTTTGATCAGCATGATCAAATCGCTTCAGGTAAACATAAGTAGCAGTGAGACTAATGTAATTCCAATGTCGTGTTTGCAGAAGATTCAATTCGTTTGTTGACCTGTTTAGCTTATCATTCTGTACGTCAGTGTGTCGCATAATTTAAGGCGGCTTTCGTAAGTGTAACAGTTAATAGCGATTATGTTAATAGCATCAATTTCTTTAATGTAACGACACCTAATTGGGGCATTATAGTGTAGTATATTCATGGTAGAGAAATAAAGCGGATTAATTACTTACCTACTAGTAAAGTAGATAGAGTAAGTAACCACGTAGTTCGGGGCAGTGGATAGTATCACCTATGAAACCAGGGTCACTCAAAGGTAAGTGAAGTATACTACTGGACCTCATCATCATCAGCCTATAGCAGTCCACTGCTGGACGTAGGCTTCCCCCAATATGCGCCATTTCACCCTGTCCTCGGCTTGTCGCATCCAGCTTCCGCTAGCAAATTCGATGCGATTTTGAAAATTCTTTCACTGTTGGAAAGATATATTATCCCTGAGTGCGGAATGAGGCAACGCGTCGCTAGTATTATATAATGTTATTTAAATCATACATACACATATATAATATTATATAACGGTACTGCCCAACCTACATCCACAGTCCCCATGTGCCATGTTATTGTGGGCAAGCCTATACCCACAAATGCAGCACAAATCCAAACTCCCGGTACCTGTTGTGACATCTGTTGTGGGTTCGGTGGCTCGGCCCATACGCTGCCGATATTTAGTCGACCAGTTCCAAATCGCTTAACTAACACTTGCCTATAATGCCTAGCTTTGAATTAAATAACATTAAAATTATTGAAAAATAGGCCCTACAGAAAAGTGTTAGGTTACGCGATATTGAACTATCCCCGATGATTTGTACGTTCCACGTATATTTGTTTCCAGTGTGGTTGTCCTTTGTGCCCCTGTGAAGTACTCCACACCCACCCACACAGGGCACCCTAGTATGGGAGTTTTTGAAAAATATCATGAAAATATTGTTTACTATCTTTTTGTATTTTCCATTTTTTTCACCGAATTAACTGTAAATTAAGTCATGTCGGTTGAGAAGCAAAGTAACTTGCTTTTCATTTCAATAGATGTCACTGATGTCACCTTAAAGTCTTACGTCTTTCATTTTTCGTTATTCAGAAGGTAGTAATATATTTACTCTGCCCTATATATATATATATATAAATAAAGTACAACTAAACAAACAAAAAAATGGTAATTACCATATTTGTAGATACTATATTATACACGACAAAACATAAGCCTTCCTCCTCTCTCCTTCATAGCCGTGCCCGACAGGGTCCATGATTGATACTTTTATATTTATTTTTTAACACCTGTTAACATTGTGGAGTGCAATAAAATAATTAAGTATTGCGTGTGACTTGCGGTGGCTTAGTGGTACTCTAGTCTATTGAACCAAAAGACGCATGTCCAAATCCTGCCCGCACTCGAATTTCTTCACTAAAATAACTTTATATTGTTAACTGTTTGACTCAGATATTAATAGGCATGTTCGTGACTGATCAAGGTGTTAATGATCACGTTAGCATCGAGGTTGCACATAAATCTTTTCTCCTATAAGTGTCCGACGCTGTGTACTAGGTCACGATATTATAGGTAAGGTACAATGTTATTGATATTACCGGGTTGTTGAATTTCCTACACACAATGACTGATCTTATCTTATATGGGCCGAGGCAGCGAGGCGTCAGTGCACTTCGACCCAATGGGATCTTTTGTGTTTCCCCTAAATACCTATTCCTCATCCTCACCCAGTTCTTCAAATAGCTCTACCATGAGCTTTATAATGAGTCGAGCAATGTATTATCGGGTTTATCTATGAAATTCCACTAGAAAATTACTGCCTCATTAGTCTAGTGGTCCCAAGCGCGTCTGCTACGCTAGAGGTCCTGGGTTCGATTCCCAGGTCGAGCAGTGTTATTGAGTTTTACTATGAAATTCTCAGTAGCAGCTCGGAGTCTTGATTTGTGCCCGGTTAATGGCAATAGGCTCGTCCTCTATTACATAGGACCTAAACATACCGGCGAACTGTGGGTGTACATAGTACTCCTCCGTTCGGCCGTTCCGTTCTGATCCGTTCAGCGGTTCTGGCGAGAAAGAGTCACAAACATCCATACATTCTCACAAACTTTCAAGTTTATTAAATTAATTAATTAGTAGTTAATAGTTTCATGTTTATTTACAGATTAAAAAATGAGAGGTGACAAGGGACACCCGGATGGAACGAAGTTCCTTTCGATTAATTAGTGAAGGAATTATATTAAATTAATTAATTGTTGTTCTCGAAAGCAGCGGCGCGGCGTCGAGCGGTTCCGCGCGTCTGCATTGACGTTGTATTATTTATTATTTACAAAAAACCTGTATACACTCAACAAAAATAATCGTCGCGACACCACACTGTTCAATGCGAAATAGAAATGAAAATATCTGGCTTGCTTTCTATAAGAGAGAGAGAGAGAGAGACAGACAGAGAAACATGCGCACGCCGCACAAAAAGTGTCGTGACGTAAATAATCCTATTATCTATACTTATAATAAATCTGTAGAGAGGTCAATTCTGTACATGAAATATATTTCCAAAATAACTATCAGCGGGTGATTAGTGATCGATACTGACGCCAAAAATGCAATCAGTAAAATTTTTGTCTGTCTGTCTGTCTGTATGTTCGTTATAGAAACAAAAACCACTCGACGGATTTCAACGAAACTTGGTACAATTGTTCTTCATACTCCTGGGCAGGTTATAGTATACTTTTCATCACGCTACGATCAATAGGAGCAGAGCAGTGAAGGGAAATGTTGGGAAAATGAGTGATTTATGAGAAAGGTTTCAAGCTATAAAACGTCACGCTACAACCCTTAGGAACGGGGCAACGCAGGTGAAACCGCGGGCGAAGAACTAGGGAACAAAGTAACTATTCCACGCGGACGAAGTCGCTGGCAAAAGCTAGTTAATAATAAAGAGGCTCACCCACTATTACATGGGACCGAAACATTTTTATTTTTTTTCCGTGATAGGCTTACGCTTAACCGCGAATTCGCCTAATGTTAAGCGACATTGCGATCTACGATGGAGCGCGCTTGCTTAGAAGATACCGATTCACTCGTGATTTAAAGACACCCAGATTATAACTATAGGGGAAGACCCACTCGGGAAGCGCATTCCATATTTCAGCGGTACGTATGATAAAAGTGGACTTAAAGCGTTTCGTTCGGGTTTTCGGAATGTCCACCAAGAATCGATGTCGCTTTTTCGTGCTTCTGGTCGTCCGATAGTAGAAAGGGCTAGGGGTGATAAAAGCCTATTGTGGGTGTATTTAGTTATCCTCTGTCTAACCGCTAGGGGAATACAGGTGTGTTGGTATGTTATGATCTTTTGTTTAAATTTATGTTAATCATAACTAAGAAAATAATATATAATAAAAAAGGTAAAAACTAAATTTCATTTTTGTAAATAATAATTATACTGACAGAGATGACTTAGCGTTCTGAGGCTTGAATGATACCACCCCTGCATGTTCTGATCACGGTAAGCGCAGCCTTGCCTTTCAAATAATCTAATAGCCACAAGCTACTCTTATCCTAAAATAGTTATTCTTTTCATTACAACTTAACCAGACAACGTTATCAGCTTATCAACATTTTAACACGTTAATTAGTGGGCCGCTGTCAACTTGCACCGCTCGCTGTCTTGTTGTCATGCTGTCGATGAGTGACAGCCGATAGCAACGCCCCCTCGCGGCGTGACTTGGAGTGGATTAGCTTATCTTGATATGAATGTGAACGCCTTAAATCGTCTTAAGTATTAAATAAGATAATTTATCATATCTTAATTTATTATATAAGTATCTAATTATGGTCTTTCATACATATTTATCCAGTGACGAGTTAAAATACCAATTCCTTACTGCTATTCAGATAGGCGTCTCAAGAGGCGAGAAAATATCGGACTTCTTCAGTGGGAGAACCTCTTGGGGTCTGACTGGCTTGGGACCACCCTTACTTTGAAGTCTGTTGTGAAGCCTTTGTGTGGGGTTCGATTTTTGTGCGTAAGTTCCCTTTCGGTAGCTGCGGCTCCAGCAGTCTGTAGAACGTCTCTTAAGGGTATTACATTGCCCAATGACCTTGAGGATTTAGTCCTTGTGCTAGTATTTGCTAGTCACAGCCATTGCGGGGGTGTTTCACACGGGGTGCTAATGAGGTTTCGTGTATTTCTTTATTATTTCAAAATATTCAAAGAAATAAGAAAATAAAAACAATACAAATTGTTAATTACGTCATTACAATTTTTTGGTATAAAATTCATGACTAACTATTATGCCGTTAAAGAGAAAAAATACAAATAAGGTTAAAAAGGCCTATTTACTTCAATTATTATCCAAAATTGGGACGAAATATAAAAAATTTAAACAATACAATTTGTTTGTGATGACCTTAAGTATAACATATATTTTTTATATGGCAAACCCACATAATGATTCCACTAGAAACTTCTTTAAACCTAGGGTGTTTTTTGGATTTGAGCGATGTAATGCCCTTAAAGCTTGGAAACGCATCAGCAACTCCTTTGGTGTTGCTGGTGTCCATGGGTGGCGATGACTACTTACCATAAACTGTCGTCTTTTGCCGACGGATCCAATAAAAAAAAAACAATAAATCTAAAGCGCCGTAATTGACACTAATTGTAATATAAACACACAAGTTTTATTACATAATTCAGAATGATCAAACTATCGACATCTGGCACAAACACGTTCGTTTAAATCAACTCAAATTGATCGCAATCATCTTAAGTCGAAGCAACATGAGTGACCCGTTGATTAGATGAAGGAAAACTTGTCTTGTTGCAATAACTAGATACATACATAGTTAAAGTTTTTGTATTTTTGGCAAGTTTTGTAAGGTATTTACTTAGGTATTAACTTAACTAGAAAGCAAATATATTTTTTTTGTTTGTTATTGTTTGAATCTAATTCATTATACCTACAGCTGACATTATCTTGGAAATATTATGTAGGTATAATGTTTTTTTTATACCACTAAGGTGGCAAACAAACAATATGAGACATTCTGCCATGCATGGCAGAGGGCGGCACCCACACTGCCAACACAACGCTTCCTGGCGGAGCTCTGGCGATCTTGCTCACCGTTAGGAACACAACATAGCACGGAGCTATGTTATTTAGCTACGATTTTCTGCAAGGTTGAGATACTTCCTCAGTCGAGCAGCTCCAATTGTAGTATTGGTCGCTTCGATAGGTTTTGTGTCAAATTAATGATAGGTACAATCACACATTAAACAGGCCTTAAATCCTCTGATAAAATTAACTTTTCTTTGAAATGTCGCCTTAGGTTTGGAGGAGATTTTTATATATTTTTATTATGCTTTCCTTAAGATCCTATATTATGTGAATTATGAGTATCTACGAATTGTGCCTTAAAAATATATTATAAGCTACACATAAGCTACACACAAGTTCGTCTATCTTTTGGTTTACATTTAGCATTTGTTACAGGATCTGCTGGAGCGAATCTTCCGCCTTTTCGACGCAGACGGGACCAACAAATTAGTTCAAGATGACTGGCTCGAATACTTGAAGGAACGCCTTACGTAAGTTTTATAGGTATCTACCTACCTAATGACGACAATGGAATCATAACTTTAAAGCCCTAATTAGCATCGTATCACGCCTGTATTCCCCGAAGGGTTAGGCAGAGGCGTACTGTGCACGTACAGTTCCGGTATGTTTAGGTCCTATGTAATAGGGGCGAGCCAATTACCATGAACCATTATTACACTTTGCGCGACCTGGGATCGA
The DNA here is from genome assembly GCA_910591435.1 of Acronicta aceris. NCBI lineage: Eukaryota > Metazoa > Arthropoda > Insecta > Lepidoptera > Noctuidae > Acronicta > Acronicta aceris. The sequence goes on along the minus strand of OU342781.1, from coordinate 10,862,273 downwards.
ACCCAGGACCTCTAGCCTAGTATAGTTCTAACTATTCAGGTATAGTTTATATTTATGGAACAGTATCTACTTAAGATTTTTTTAATTTAACATCAGTTAATTCTAAATTATTCAAGCACTTGCTAAGAAAACGTAATGTTATAAGAGTTAATGCTCGTAATCAATAAAGAGGCCGTGACCCTCCAGAGGGTCGAAACAATTGTCTTTCTATTGTGTCTTTTAATAAAATCGTTGATCCTTTCTGATATAAATAGCACCTACAGTCTGTGCTACAGTTAGCTTGTAAATAATAAAGTGTTTACAGCGCCATCTAGCGGCAAGTAGACACAATAATGGCAGATAATTATTATATTTTTTTATTTACAGGGACGATAAACAGCTTGACTTTGTGGAACAAGTGGAAAGTGTCGCGTATGTTCTATGTGGAAATGGTGTTATAACTCTGGATACATTCCAACACATACTTCAGAATAAAGTCGTGAGTTGTTTGTAAATACCGCCATCTATTGATGTAAAACGCAATTAAATTATTTTTAGTTATGCTTTTATCCGTGAGAGGGCACTGTTTAATAATTAATATTGCTAATTGTTTTGACTGTTTATGAACCGACCGCCATTACATTTAACTCAGATACCCTCAAACTCCAAATAACAATCACAATTTTATAAAACATAATTCAATTAAGTGGTTTTCAGGTGACAAACAAATTATTCAGAGTGGTCGACTTTGATGGTGACGGATATGCAACAGCTGACGAGATCATGGAGTTCTTATCAACTGTTACCAGCAGCAGGTATTTTAAATAAAATCCTTAATTATGTAATAGTGTGGACTGTGGACCAAGTATAAATTGCGTTCATACAGCGATCTACGTGACCAAACTCAAATTCAAGCTCAATTTTTTTTGTTATGGGTGCCGCGCCGGTATGACAACCTGGACTGTTTATAAATTTTTATCAAAATCTGCACCAACCGATCATTGACTTCCTTTTGTTTCAGACCTCGAGTGGGCTTCGACAAGCACAGCGTGGATCGTCTAGAGAAGCTATTCCGAGCGACCGTCGGCGACGAGAAAGAGATCACCAGAGAACAGTTCCAGAAAATCGTTGTGTCGAAAAATGTGAGCCTTAAACAGTTCCGTTCTTTCATAGAGTACGAGGTGGTATAAGCCTTGGGCCCATCATAAATATAAAAAAGGATTATACAACCATCACACCTGTATTCCTCTAAGGGTTATGCAGAGATTTACCAACACCTACAGTTCGCAGGTATGTTTATGTTTATGAGGCGAGCCTATTGTCAACTTATCCGATCTGCTACTGAGAAATTCATAGAAAAACACAATAACACTTGCTCCATCTGGGAATTGATTCCAAGATCTCTAGCGTAGCAGTCGTGCTCAGGACCACTAGATTGTTGCGGCAGTTGTATACCATTTAAGGCGGATCGTTCAGCTGAGCCCGCGAAATTCAAATTTCAAGTGATTTTTCGCAGTTTGTAGGTCTATAACAAGTTCTAGATACATGGCAGTTGTAATTGCGACATTAACTATACAACATTCACAACTGAGAACTAAAACCTTTACCTAAAAATCCTTGTCAAGCCAAAAACTTGGCGCAATCTGTGCAATTTGGTCAAAATTGACATTTAACACTACTTTTAGCTACAATAATCATTTTTAGGCAATGGTTTTAGATAAAAATTGTGAATTTTGTATAGTTAATGTCGCAATTACCATTACCATGAATGCAGTACTTATTAAAGACCTACAAACTGCGAAAAACCACTCGAAATTTGAATTTGGCGGGCTCAGGTGAACGATCCGCCTTAAGGGGCACAAATTCTCCTGTCTGCTTGTCCTATTCAAACAATGACTCAGTAATTTCATCAAAGATTCTCGTTCACAGCCATTCTTCACGGAGCGAGTGTTCCAGATCTTCGATGAAGACGACTCAGGAGCTATCTCCCTGCAGGAGTTCATAGCGGCCGTGCACCGGTTTGCGGGACAGACGCCCGACGATAAGATACGGTTCCTCTTCAAAGTTTACGATTTAGATGGTGGGTTTATCAAGCCTAAGTAAATACTTATAATTACCCAAACTTCTTTAAATCTTCTTTATATATATAATTCTTCTGTGAGTGTGTATGTGACTGAACTTCTCTCAAACCACTGGAGCGATTTTGATGAAATTTTTTGTGTGTGTTCAAGGGGATCTGGGAATGGTTTAGATTCACAATTGGACCCGGTAGGTGGCGCTGCAATCGAGTTTTGGGTTATTTCCAGGACAGGACAACGTCTGCTGGGTCCACTAGTTACTTATATATTACTAACTTCTGCCCGCAACTTCATCTGCGTGGACTTCTGAATTGGTTCCGACCTGGATAAGTAGCTTAATAATCAATCTCTGTGCCAATTTCGTCCAGAACCCTAGATCCTTACCTACAGTTAGTTATTCTGAAAAACCGAGGGGTACGTACCTACCCATTATACTATAATAAAATTGGCTGTAAGACCTTGCTTTTTGCCTAATTTCGTGATTCTAGGTCAACGGGAACTACCATATAGGTTTTCGACCCAAAAGGTTTATTTAGGTTTACTTCCAGTTGACCTAGAATTTTCAATTTTGGTTAAAAACAAGGTTTTACAGCAGAAGTAGTTAAAGGGAAAATTCCGAAAAATAAAAAAAAGTTGAAAATTTTGGTACTTACAAGTTTTCGCGAAAATCTAAATTTGCCCATTCTTTTTATCGTGTTGACTCAGGACCTTGGTTTATATACACCTAATAGGAACTATAGACCTCAGTATCTGGTATAAATTTCAAATTGCTAAGACCACCCGTTCCTGAGAAAATCGGTGGTGACACACGGACAGACGAACAAGAGAGTGATCTTATAAGAGTTCCTTTTTTTACCTTTTGAGGTACGGAACCCTAAAAACACACAATCTTATAGTGTCTCTAATAAGGATTAAATTATGGGAATTAATGAGATTATCATCATTGTCAACCCATATTTGTATTGTCCCATTGCTGGGCACGAGTCTCCTCTGAAATGAGAGGGATTGGTTTATAGTCCACCACACTGGCCTACTGCGGGTAGCAGACTTCACACGCCGTCGAGATAATCTCTCAGGTATGCAGGTTTCCTCACATATTATGGCAAACTAAAGAAAAGAGCCCATTCTTCTTCTTCCTATTGAATCGACAACATACGAAAAGAGAAGAGCAAAAGAAAAGAAATAATTGAAATACATTAAACTAGATTAACCCAGTATTCCGCTATGCGTACTCAAGAGTGCAAGAACTCATTAACAAAATACTATCTGATTCAATTCAGGCGATGGCCTCATCCAGCACCGAGAGCTGCAGCACGTGATGCGGGCCTGCATGGAAGAGAACGGCATGCAGTTCAGCGACGACCAGCTCCTGGAGCTCACCACCGCCATGTTCGAGGATGCCGACACGGAGCAACGCGGCGCCATCACGTATGAGGCGCTGAAGAAGCAGTTGGGCAACCATGATGGACTGCTGGAGAATTTGTCTATCAGGTGTGAGAGACTTACTTCAAATTAGTATCATTAACTTAAATCAGTGAATGACTAGCCAAGTCGTAGGTCCCGATTTCAATTGGACGTCCGCGGTGGGATCGCAGATCATGCAAGAGCAATCCTCGTGATCACACCACTATGTGGAAGGTGGTAGCGGTGGTGGTTGTAGACGGTAAGCTGGCCACTGAGCCGGGGAGCCGTCACAACTGTTCCACATCCTCGAAATGGGACGGCGTGCAAATGACACATTTTCCTACCCGAAAAAAAAATTTGCCTACTTTCTGTCTACTCTTTCGGGAGAAAGACATGAGTGTATGTATGTACCTACTTATCTAATGAATGGCTCTGATTTTACGGATTTTATCGCGTTATATGTTTACATCAATAAAATTATTATCTATAATCTTCAAACCTTTAACAGCATAGATCGCTGGCTGGTGCCTCCAAAACAAGACCCAAAGCCGACTACCTTCCTCCAGCGGCTCTCCAAGCTGAAGCCCTACCAGCTCTCGCGGCCATACTTCAGGAACAACTACGTGTTCCTCACGTACCTGGGCATCTTCTTCCTCGTCAACTTGGGGCTGTTCCTTGCTCGATGCGTAGAGTATAGGAATGCAAATGGGTTCGTCATATTTGCTAGAGCTTGTGGTAAGTACCGTAATTCAATTTGAATCGTCTTCATAGGGTAATTTAATGGTGATTTGGTAGAATGGGCCCGAATAAACACATACTTAGCAATATACTCAGTCGTTTTAACCGACCTGAAGAAGGAGGAGGTTCACAATTTGACTGTGTATTTTTGGATCTACTTAGGTATGTTACACGATGACTTGTTGTGTATGAACCCACATTTTAACTTTACTTGTTTTTGGATGTAATTCCACAATGTTTTACCATCTAATTCAAATACACTACATAATAGATAGGTAGGTAGGTAGGTAAGTAAGTGGTAAGAAAGAGAAAGAAAGAAAGGATACTTTTTATTTTGGACTCGCTTACACGTTAAACATTATAAATTTAAATACAATAAAGCGACCCTGCGCGCGGCCAAAAAAGGTCCCTATCTCAGCATAATGCTGCGACATTAAAACAAAAGCATAATGCCGCAGCGCTGGTTTTCAGATAGGGCCTAGAATAGGTACTAGAAATTTGTTTTTGTTTCTAAAAAATAACTAAAACCGCATTCGAAGATATAAAAAATAATGTTATCTGCGTTACAGTTTCGGGAGTCGGTGCCTATGATTTGATCGGATCTTTTGATTTCGCCTCTAAGTTTTTGAAGGCAGTTTTACTTTTTCATAAAAGTTAATTTAGTTCAACATGTTTAGTAGGTAGCGAGTAAAATTTTACGTACGTATACCTAGACGACGGTATCATTTTATCAATTAAGTACTCAGTTGTTACGTGTCATTGTCATTTTGTTCTAAACTTTGTGATCAGATCTTGACCTTTTATGGGACCACCTCTGAAGTATGACCTGCTGATCAAAAAAGAATCATCAAAATCATTCATAATTGGCGGAATATTTGCGTAACAAATATACAAAAAAAAACATACAGACAAATTGAGAACCTCCTTTTTGAAATCGGTTAAAAAATCTTTGAGTATGTAATTAGGTACCTACTTATTCATTGAGTAGATAAGTACATATTCAACTGCATGTGGAGAACTTTATTATGTAGGTACTCATGTTCCCAATAAATAAATTGAAATGGAAATGAAATTGGATTGCATGCGGTTTCAAAGTATGACAGCGCCGCGCGATAGTGATACTACTGAAATTGCTGGCGTCTATAGGTTTTGTTTACCGCATAACATCAGGCGGCCCGTATGCCTTATTTATTACAGTAAGAAAATAATAATAATAATAATACCTACAATAAGTAACCTTTTCACAACTACACACTGCCAACATAAATTTGGTTGATATTGTTAATAAGTATAGGTACCGATATAATATTTTCTAAATGCTTACTATCAATGTGAGTCGCACATTACTAGTATTCTTGTTAACCCTCCTTGTTAGCTAAATGCTTGTGTTACGAGTGAGTCGATAGTGCAATGGGTGGGTTTCGAACCGGCAAGCACAGGATCGCAAGTCCGACGCCCTAGCCATTTGGCTACTGCCGCTTCAAATCACTTCAGCTTCAGTATCTCTCAACAATGTATTTGTGCTTACCTCAACCTGCAAAAGATTGATATACTAGGTCATAAGTTTATTGGATGTATATCATGGTGTTTGTATTGGTGTATTCAATTGCTGGTGACCCATATAAAAATAATAAAAATAAAATAATAATTCCTTAATTAACAGGTCAGTGTCTGAACTTCAACTGTGCGTGGGTGCTGGTGCTCATGCTGCGTCACTGTGTCACGCAGCTGCGCGTGCGCGGGTTCAGCGCGTACCTGCCGCTAGACCACCACATCTACCTACACAAGCTCACTGGAGTGCTGATCGCTGTGTACAGCTTAGTGCATACGCTGATGCACCTGTGTAATTTTAGTAAGTTGTCCTTTTTACCCGAATACAAAAAAGGTAGGGTAATGACTTTAAAAGTGTGCGTATTTATGTATGTTGTGTCTATATTATGTATGTTCAATTCTAGATCAAAAACTACTGGTCAGTTTTTTTTTCTATTCATAATAGGCTTACGCTTGACCGCCAATTCGTCTTATGTTAAGCGACACTGCGATCTTCTCGTAATTTAAAGACAACAAGATTATATCTATCGGCGAAGACCCACTCGGGAGGCACATTCCAGATTTCAGAGATAGGTACGCATGATCAAAGTGGACTTAAGGGTTCGGTGGAGCCTGAATTGCCCACAAAAACGTAATAAATACCTTAAAAACGTAATAAGTACCGTATACCTTGATCGCCTTTAGAGTTGTAAGTAAATGAAGACATAAAAAAATAATGTTTTAGAACTCAGGATTAGAAAACAAAGAAACAGTATTGGTGGCACCATTTTGAAATGTTGTTAATTATGACAGATTCTGATGGAAGTGTGGTCGCTAGACAGTACCAAAGAGGGCTTACTTGGTACGGTCTACTTTAACAATTATTTATCACATAAAAATTGAAATAAAACTAATTTTTACGTATTTTATCGCGTTGTATTGATATTATTTGATTCCCGACGTTTCGGATCCTTTACAGCAAAGGTAGCTGTTAGTAATTACTACTAACACTAACACTAACAGCTACCTTACATTTTTGTTAATTAACAAAAATGTAAGGTGGCTGTTAAGCTGTTAGTAATTGTAACATTAAGACGTCCAACAACTTAGTCTACCCGTGACCATGGATGCTGTAAAGGATCCGAAACGTCGGGAATCAAATAATATCAATACAACGCGATAAAATCCGTAAAAAGTAGTTTTATTTCAATGTCTAATATTCGCGTAAGTGTCAGAAACCAGTATATCACATAAAAAGTTCAAAAAGTACTGTTTGCCGAAACCCGGGATTGAACCGGGGACCTTTAGATCTTCAGTCTAACGCTCTCCCAACTGAGCTATTTCGGCTATATGAGAATTGTTAAAATTATACATTTTTACCGGTCCCTCTTTCTAAACCAGTTTTATGATAATCTATTAGCAGAAATAAGTTTCAAATCATCATAATTGATAATATCTATTTTGATAAACATTCTTACTAACCTACTTGATAAGAAATTTATAAAACATTGAATATTTTTCTGCCCCGTACAATATTAATATAGGTATTTTCAAAACTAAACAAAGACGTTATTAGAAATATTAAAATGTTATAGGTTATTCAGTAAAGCAATCAATTTTATGTAGGTACTAGGTACTCGGAGTCGTGAATGAAGCATTCTCCTACATAAAACAGCGCCATCTGTTGCAATATTGTACTAAGTATAATAGTTCCACAGTCCACCACTAGATGACTCTAAATAAAAAAACATTGAACTTGAAATAAAAATTACGACAGGCCCGTTGTAGAGAGCTACACAGCCAGCGCACGGACCGGTGGACCTGAAATCCAGTCTCTAAGAGAGGCTATGGTCGAGCGTCTGAGTTTGTCCCTTCAGGCTGTCTCCGAATGGGGCGATGCCAATCTGGTCAAATTCAAAGCTGCCAAGACCCAGGCGTGTCTGTTTTCCGCCAAAAAGAGCCCATTCCAACTGGCTCCTACTTTCCGGAATGTATCTGTGCCGATGACTGACCACCTTGTGCTCTTGGGCGTCACTCTGACGTCAACCCTCAACTTCGGCTCCTATATGGAGTCCAAAGCTCAAATAGCTGCCAGAAAGCTGGGTATCCTCTCGAAGGTGCGGCGTTACTTCACGCCGGAACAATTGCTCGCATTGTATAAAGCACAAGTTCGGTCGTGCATGGAGTACTGTTCGCACCTTTGGGATGGATCGGCTAAGTACCAGCTCGAGGCGTTGGAGTACATCGAGAAACGTGCCAAGAAGCTCATTGGCAACGATTCCCTTGTCCGGGCTAAACTCCAAAGTCTTGAACATCGCCGCAAAGTTGCTAGCTTATCGGTTTTTTATCGGATACATTTCGGAGAGTGTGCATCAGATCTCCACGATCTTATTCCCCCTAGCCCTTTCCACTATCGTACGACCAGAAGCACGAAAAAGCATCATCGATTCACGGTGGACATTCCAAAAGCCCGAACGAAACGCTTTAAGTCTACTTTTATAATGCGTACTGCTGAAATATGGAATGCACTTCCCGAGTGGGTCTTCCCTGATAGATATAATCTGGGTGTCTTTAAATCACGAGTGAATCGGTTTCTTCTAGGCAAGCGCGCTCCATCATAGATCGCAGTATCGCTTAACATCAGGCAAACTAGCGGTCAAGCGTAAGCCTATCACGAATAAAAAAAAAAAATAAGTTCAAGTTCAAAAAACATTAGGTATCCTCGGTAGTGAAGTATAAATACTTACTTACCTTTTAATATAATTTGATAAAATAATTTATTAAATGCCTCATAGTTAGCTGCACTTTATTAATTTTTTCTAATGTGTTCCATTTTCACTTTCAGGTATCATAGTTATGAACGATCCAGTCTTAAACAAGGGTAACTACACGCTGTCAGACTGGCTGCTGACACAGAAGCCTGGTCTGTTCGGGCTGGTGGGCGGCTGTGCCAACCCTACGGGCGTGGCTCTAGCTGTCATACTGCTGGTCATGTTCGTGTGCAGCCAGCCTTTTATTAGGAGAGGGGGGAGTTTTGAAGTAAGTGGTTTTAATTTTTTCTTAACTAGCTTCTGCCCGCGACTTTGTCTACCTGGACTTTAGAATTGAGCCTGACCTGGATAAAAAGTAGCCTATGTGTGATCCAGACTATAATCTATCTCTGCGCCATATTTTATCTAGATTCGTTCAGCCGTTTTGGCGTGAAAGAGTAACAAACATCCATACATACAAACTTTCGCGTTTATAATATTTGTAAGGATCTGATAACATTGTTAGGATGAATATTTGTATGTTACTTCATCCCAAAGTTAACAATGCAGATGTTTAAAACTACAATTATGATATCATTATCACAGTCACAGCAGCAGTCTGTGGTGTAGTTTAGTTATCATTAACTAAACTACACCACAGACTGCTATCAAGCAATAAGACAAGAATAAAAACAATCTGAACTATGAAAGAAAGAACTACGATTTGATGATGCGAAGAATAATTTGCTAAAAAATGTTCAAATATTCACATTATAATTTAAGTAGCAGTCTCTTAATAATTATCTCATTCGTCTAGAGCGTGATTGCTACGCTAGAGGTCCTGGGTTCCCAGGTCGAGCAAAGTGTCATTGGGTTTTTCTAAGCTCGGTGTTTTGATTTGTGCCTGGTTAGCGGCAATAGGCTCGCCTCCTGTTACATGGGACCATAACCGCGAACATAAATACCTACAATATATACATATAAACGCTAGCTGTCGCTCGCGGTTTCACTGGCCTCTTAACGTCTTAAACCATCTGTGTACCGAAATTCATCAAAATTGGTTCAGTGGTTTAGGCTTGAAATGGTAACAGACATAATAGACAGACAGTTACTTTGTCATTTAAATAAGGATCTATGGATCTCAATGTTACAAAGGATATTTCGGAATTAATCCTTTTGAATAAAGTTCAATGTATCTAATATTTAGATAATTATAACCTGTTTGATCATATCAATATATTTGATGCTGATCGCACTAGTTTCTTCGTGTCATCAGGTGTTCTACTGGTCGCATCTGCTGTACGTGCCTTTCTGGTTGCTGTTGCTGTTCCATGCGCCCAACTTCTGGAAGTGGTTCGTGGTGCCGGGCACCGTGTACCTGTCCGAGAGAATCATGCGCCTGGCATGGATGAGGTGGGTTAAGTACAAATATAGAAATACGTCACTGTTTTTTTTTAAATTCCCCTTTTATTTTAACCTGAATTATCCGCAAAAGTCTTTTTGAGACAAAATATAGCTTACTAGCTTCTGCCCGCGACTTTGTCTGCGTGGACTTAAGAATTGGGTCCGACCTGGATAAAAAGTAGTGTATGTGTTATTCCAGTTATATTAAGTTCCAATATTACAGGCGTGACGGTATGCAAAGTTCCAATATATCTCTAAGTAACCTATGTCCTTCTCCAAGGTCTAATCTATCTTTGAACCAAAATTGATCAAATTTTTTTCAGCGGTTTAGGTGTGAAAACGTAAAAGACAGATAGACGGTCATAGTTACTTGCGCATAGGTACATAAAATATAATATTATTTTACGGATAGTTTTAAATGAGTACGTTATGTCCTCGTGAGATTTATTTATGAACTAGCTTTTGCCAGCGACTTCGTCCGCGTGGAATAGTTACTTTGTTCCCTAGTTCTTTGCCCGCGGTTTCACCTGCGTTGCCATGTTCCTAAGGGTTGTAGCGTAAATAGTGCCGTAGGAACCTAGATTAACGGTATCAAAATAACATAATTTGTTAGAATATTGTCTGGATTTAGATTTATTTCGGTATTACGTTTTTGTGGGCAATTCAAGTTCCGCCTGACCCTTTATTACTCCATCTATAAAAATAAAGGTTGGCTGGAAGACAATGCCATAACTATGCCATTACGTCCTTGTATGCTATTGTCGTAAATAGAAGTATAGGTAAATAAATAAATAAATAGCAAAGTATTATTCACCTCCATGCTTTAGTATATCTATACATATAAAATGCTTTGTCCTGAATGACTGACTGACGGATCAACGCACAGCCTAAACCGCTGATCGTAGAGACCTGAATCTTGGAGAGTGTGTTCTTTATATGACGTAGGCATCCGATAAGAAAGGATTTTTGGAAATTCAACTCCTAAGGATATGAAAACGGGGGTGAAAGTTCATAAGAAAGTCCGTAATTTTTTTGCGGGTGAAACCGCGGGGTACAGTCTATCTATAAAATAAAATAATTGATACTTTTCTTTTCATTCTATTTGTTTCAAGAATTCCAATTTATTCTCCATGGTTTTTAACCGACTCCAAAAAAAGAGTTTATCAATTCAACCCGTATGTATACAATAATGTACGTATATGTTAATCTATGTGAGCTTCTAAACAGATGTGCCAAATCTCATAAGTGTGTGTATGCAAATGTATGCATGTTTTTATGTATATATTCCTTCAGATCAGAACGCGGCAAGACCTACATATCGTCAGGTATCCTGCTGCCTTCCCGAGTGACGCACCTGGTGGTCAAGAGACCCCCTCTCTTCCACTTCCACGCCGGAGACTATGTGTTCGTGAATATACCCGCCATCGCTACATACGAGTGGCATCCGTTTACTATCAGCAGTGCGCCAGAGCAGGAAGGTCAGTATAGAAAGCAAATGAGTTCAAAGTACGAAGACCAGTAGACAAAATGTGCTCCTATTATATTATTTGTACCATATAAACTGTATCCATGATGTAAATAGCACTAAATATACTCTCTGCTCCGATAACGCACTTTGGGAATTGACCAAGGGTACCCCAAAATGTATAAACAACTTGCTTTCCTATTTTCGGACATACCAACACAGCGCTTATAAGATGGTGGATGATATTAAGTGCAAACTGCCTCATTAACCTAATGGCCTTGAGCGTCCTGCTGGAGGTCCTGCTTTCGATTCCCAGGTCTGGCAAGTGTTATTGGGTTTGAATGAAATTATCAGCAGCAGCTCGGAGTTTGAAATTTGTGCCCGGTTAATGGCAATGGGCTGGCCATATCTGTCGAAGAACCGATAACCGCTGGGGTAGACGTGTTCTTGAGTGAAGACCGCGACTCGGTAAACCCAGCCTAGGACGCCCTCCGGCAAAATGGAGTGATGAAGGTTGCTGGCGGAAGCTGATTGCGACAAGTCGAGGACAGGGTGAAACATTAGGGGAGGTCCAAGTCCAGCAGTGGACTGCTATAGGCTGATGATAATGGCAATAGGTTCGCCCCCTTTTTTATGGGACCTAAAAAGAACTGTGGGTGTACATTAGTACGCTTCTGCCTAACCCTTCAAGGAATACAGGCGTGATGGTATTAAGTGCAAAAAAGGCTGTGAGGCTGTGGATGTCATCCATCGTTAGTAGAAACTGTAGAAACGGATGATAAATTGAATTCAAATTTCAGACTACATCTGGCTTCACATCCGCGGCGTGGGTCAGTGGACCAATCGCTTGTACTCGTACTTCGAGCGGGAGCAGGCGAGACTGCATGGCGGTGAAGTACTCGCCATTGAGAATGGACATCAGTGAGTATAACGTAGAAAATGCCGTAGATCAGATCTCCGATTGATAGCATCACCTAGATTTTTTTTCTAGTTTTGCAGAAAATATACGAATTATTTTAAAAACAATATTTGTACTCGAAAATTGAAGTAGCCTCACATCTGAGCGCAATATTTGTAGCATTTTGAAAATTTCGAAAGACCATTTTCTTTTTAAACTTCGTCTGAGGTTTGTATAAAATCAAGTATAATTTTAATTTTAATCTGGCTATCATGTAGAATAATTCAATCTGCATGCATAAATTCAGACAGTAACATAGGCTGATCATTATTTATCTCCAGTTAAAGTAGTTCATGAAAGTACTATATTTAAGCATAGCTTAAATATTTTCCTTCTCTTTCAGAAAATTAGCGCGTTCCATATCCAGTCAGAGCAAGAAGAGTCGCAAGAGTTCCTCCGCGAGCCACAAGAAGCGGTCCGTGGACTTCTCGCCCAAGTACATCGGTTACACCAATGACGCGTACATCCCCGATGACGCGGCCAATGGGGACTATAAACCTGTTGATTGTACGTTTTATCTGTTGCAAGCAATATTTTCGCCAATTAAACCATTTATTTTGCTACATATATTACAACAAAAGAAATCACACAACATTAAATACTAACAAAAAACTTATAACCTAGTATGTCTAGCCAGGAATCCAGGTCAGTAACTGCTGTGCCCCTTAACTGCTGTGCAGGGGCACAGCACTGATTTTCAGCTGGTCCTTGCTAAAATAACAACAATTTTGTTTTCTCTCTGATTCGTACACGAAAATAAATATGATAGAGTATTAAACTACCTCATGATTTTATGGACGCAAGGGCGGCTTGAGCGGAAGTCCTGGCTTCGATTCCAAGTTAGGTCCAGCAGTGTTGTTAGTTTTTCTATAAAATTTTCAGTAGCAATTTTGATGTAATAGGCTCGCCCCGTATGCCGTAGCATTTAAAACACTGAAGAACTGTAACTGTAGTCTGTATGTATATATAGATCAGAGTACTCGTACTCTTAACTCGTTTATGTTATTATATGTACAAACGCCTGCCATAATTAAATCATACCTGAACAATGAAAGACCAAATAATTAAAGAAGATATTCCATAATTTACGATGATAATTTTGGGTAGTCTTGATAAGGTTAACTAAATAAACCAGTAACCTAAAGTAAGTATATTTTATGTTTGAAGTACCATCACCAACAAAGGTATCGTATCACCCATCCCTGCTGGCCCCGGCCCGAACATTGGAGAAGTCACGCTCCATGCCTGACGTGCAGAAGAACTTGAAGAAACGACAACGGCTGATGGCGTAAGTGTGTCTAATGATGATTACAATCACTTGCATCCCTATTTGATTTGATAATAAAAAATAATATTATGTGCGAAATAGTTTCGGAAGTCGGTGCTTTTGATTTAATCGGATCTTTTGATTTCGCCACCGACTTCCGAAACTGTTTTGCACATAACATTGTGTTTTTATGTTTTTGAAGGCGGTTATACTTTTTCTTGCAGTGATAGTCTAGTGGTATGACCGTTGGACTGCCTAGTCAAAGGTCTCGAGTTCGAACCCAAGGCATATCTCTCTACCTCTGATTTTTCGAAGTCATGTGCGTATTGATAGTTAATTATCACGCGCTTAAACGGTGAAGGAAAACCCGCACTAGGCCAGCGTGGTGGACTATAGCCTAATCCCTCTCATTTGAGAGGAGACCCGTGCCCAGCAGTGGTACAATATAATAGGTTGATTATGTATTATGTATACATTTTCTTAAAAGATAAGATATTTCAATATTTTTAGTAGCGAGTAAAATTTTACGTGTACCTAGACGACGTTATCATTAATTGTATCTAAATGTTGTGATCAGATCTTGATAAAATTTGTATGGAACCATATCTGAAGTATAACCTACCTATACCTATATCTACCGATCAATAAAATAATCATCAAAATCGGTTTATAATTGACGGAATAACCGCGTAACAATCATACAAAAAAACATACAGGCCAATTGAGAACCTCCTCCTTTTTGAAGTCGGTTGACAAGTATGTATTAACTAACTCCTTAATCTCAAACGTAATTAATTATTGAGTGTGGTTTTTCCTGTAGTTTAGTAAGTACATTTGCTTATCTGTACTTTTTGTATCAAAGTCAAAAGTCAAAGTCAAAATTATTTATTTCAATTTTACTATTAAAAAGGTACTTTTGAAAAGTCAAACTAATTGCACGGTTCCAAAAAGTGGGTCTTATGGAGAAGAGCCGGAAAGAAACTCCATAGATACTCTTTTAAAAAAAACATGATTAGATACAATATTAATCTTTACAACTTTGTTTTAAATAGTTTGACAATTATGCAGTTTGATGTGTAAGATTTCTTCATATAAGTAGGTGTTATATTTAGAAAGAAAGGGATTGCCACAGCAAGTAAGAGCCGACCGGTCCAGACAGACGGCACCCGTTCACGAGCCTTATATGAACATTATCCCGTCAAGTAGGTAACAAATTACAGCCACAGTGGAAAACCTATTGTCCTTGTGCCCAATGTAACTGTAGTTCCAGAGCCTCAACCTGGAAACCTAACGCTAACGTAGATAATTGTTTACTATACCGTATGAAAACCTATAATTCCTTTTACAGACTGCGCGATTTCATGCGCTCCGAATCGGAAAGTAAATTGAATGAGAGCTCAATACTCAGTGCGCAGAAATCCTTCGGTGCTGTGAGCAAGATACCTCAGAACAAGTCCTTAGTACATAGTTTTAGGTACATGAGAACAAAGCCGACGATCATTGCCTTCAAGACTCCAAGCTTCGAGGAGAGGAGACGGAGTAACGATAGCATTTTAACTATTGGTGAGTATAATTTTTTTTATTTTGCTACCAATGTGGGTCGTACATTACTAGTATTCTTGTTAACCCCTCGTGCTAAGCTAAATGCTTGTGTTACGAGTGGGGACACGTCGGTAGTGCAATGAGTGGGTTTCGAACCGGCAATCACATGATTGCAAGTCCGACGCCCTAGCGTACCGCCGCTTTTGTAAAGAGGATCGAAAGCAATCGATCGAAAAAAAAGTAAAATAGAAGCAATCAATGGAGTCATAATATAAGCGTGAAATAAACTCTGTCTATCTTTTTGTCAAATTTTCATGCCTAAATCATCCAAAGTTAGTGCGTAAGTTAGTACAAAACGATACATTGGACCTTGGGGAAGGACTTTTTTTACGTGGGAGAGCCATGCTTCGGCAAGAATGGGCCGGCTCGACCGGAGTGATACCACGGTCTCACAGAAAACCGGCGTTAAACAACGGTTACGTTGTGTTTCGCCGAGTGAGTGAGGTTACCGGAGGCCCAATTCCCTTTTAAAAGGTCGGCAACGTGCTCGTGACTCCCCTGGTGCTGTGGGTGTCCATGGGCGGCGGTAATCACTTACCATCAGGCAATCCGTCTGCTCGTTTGCCCTCCTATCACATAACAATAAAAGGACTGAGTCTACCTTTTGTCTCGGAAAACCTTTAGGATGCGAGTGAAACCGCGGGCAACAGCTATTTGTTTTTAAATATGTAAATTATACCTTCGCAGCTCGTCGCCGCCTATCAAAGAGTTTATCTCCGGACAGAGATGTGGAATCCCAACCTGAGAAGCCAGTGGAATCCGAGAATGATGGCTCGGAACTCACTGACGACTTCGAACTCAATTATCCTATAGGAAAACCATTAGAGGTAAATATGGCATTACTATATAAACGTTATTTTAGTTTCTGAATTATTCGAAATGATTTTGATACTGTAACAGGCCAAGGAACAGTAGTAAGGATTGTCTGTTGATTGTTTGTGGGCGGCTAACCTTGAAAACAACAAAATAATCACTCTAGTATCTACTAGAGTGATTATCGCGTGAGCGCTTTAGAGTAGGAATCGAAAGGCTTAAAAAGGTTTAGTCATGGCGCGATTAGACCCACCCTGTTGGGAATTCATGGTGAATTATTAGGAGTCCTTTGGTCTCGAGTTCTCGACCATAAGGCAAGTATCGTTTTTAATTTGTACCACTCTTACATATTCTATAGCCTCCCCTGATGGCAGAAGATCTAGTAAAATTTAAGAAGAACTGTTTTTTTAAAGTATGTGGATAGGACATTTCGGTATTTTGATCATGGGTCATTTCGGTATCTTGTTTGTTATATAATCACGCCTAAACTGCTAAAAAAATCCACAAAAATTAAAAAAATCCCTTCACGCCTTACTGCTTAACAAGTGTTACTATACTTTAGATGAATTTTTTAATGATAATTCCCTTTAAGCATGTATATGTTATTATTAAGTACTTTAACATTTAAGTTTTTTGATCTATACTAACATTTTTTTTTCCAACACATATTTGTATGTCATTAACGGCAAAACATAGCGCACATAATTAATATAAGGTCTGTATCTAAATACCTATGTTTAACAAATAAAACTATTCTGATTCTGATTCTAAAAAAAATTGATGAATTTTGGTATAGAGATTGATTGGACCTTGACAAGGACATAGGCTACCTTTTGTCTCAAAAGCTCCTTTAGCTATAAATACGTGAATATATGACTGACTGTCCCCAGATCTACCTGGACGGTCCGTACGGCGCGGCGTCATCGCACATCTTCCTGGCGCAGCACGCGGCGCTGGTGGCGGCGGGCATCGGCGTGACGCCGTTCGCGTCCATCCTGCAGGCCGTCATGTACCGCTACTGGAGCGCGCGCCACCACTGCCCCAGCTGCGGACACGCCTGGGCCGAGGACATGCCCCGACATAACATGAACCTGAAAAAGGTGACGTTTGATCATGATTAGCTATAGTTACTAGACCTACCTCCTCCTGAAGTCTCAAGATGATAACGCGCTAGTAATACCACTGCTATTATAGATTGCAGCTCGTGTTCGTCATCTTTTTACAATAGAAACGCTTTATGTTCACTTTTATCATGAGTAACGAGTTTTATCACGAGTGGGTCTTCCCCGATAGATATAATCTGGGTCTTTAAATCACGACTGAATCGTTTTCTTCTAGGCAAGCGCGCTCCATCGTAGATCGCAGTGTCGTTTAACATCAGGCGAACTGGTGGTCAAGCTTAAGCCTATCAAGAATTAAAAGACACTAATTCCTCTATATAAAGAAGTTATTATAAAAAATGTCAATATCAGTTCAATATTGGCGGTTGAAAGTAAATCAGATGAAAATTCTTATCTTGGTTGTCATATAAATACAGGTCCTAAGAACATAATTAACTGTAACTTCATTGTCTCTGCAGGTGGACTTCTTCTGGATCAACCGGGAGCAACGCTCGTTCGAGTGGTTCGTGTCTCTGCTGTCACAGTTGGAGATCGAGCAGGCAGAGCTGGGCGGCGCCATGGAGAGATTCCTGGAGATGCACATGTACATCACCAGCGCCCTGCAGAAGTCCGATATGAAGGCTGTTGGCCTGCAACTGGCGTTAGACTTACTGCATGAAAAGGTATAGAATTACAGGAATTAAGTAGATAATCGATCAAATGTTTTCACTGCTAGAAATATACTAAGCAATTTCGTAGCAATAAAACATACTGTCTGATCTACTTATGTATGGTAAGTGTGAGGAGCTGAAGTATCAAACTCGATTGGCGACGAGGAATTTATTCTGATTGTACAATTTATGCGTTACTGTCTAATTTATTCCTTTATACAAATACTAGCTTTTTGCCCGCGACTTCGTCCTCGTGGAATAGTTACTTTGTTCCATATGAACTTTCATCCAGTATTTCACCCCTTCATAGGTCGAAATTTATCAAAATCTTTTCTTAGGGGATGCCTACGTCATAGTAGCTATATGCATGCAAAGTCTCAGCCCGATCGGTTTAAAATTGACAAAGTTTCATACAAACTTTCATCCCCTATTTTATCCCCTTGGGGGTAGAATTTATCAAAATCCTTTCTTAGCGGATGCCTACTTCATAACATCTACCTACATGCCAAATTTCAACCCGATCCCTCCAGTGGTTTGGGCTGTGCGTTGATAGATCACTTTTTTTTTTATTCGTGACAGCCTTACGCTTGACCGCCAGTTTGCCTGATGTTAAGCGATACCGCGATCTACGATGGAGCGCGCTTGCCTAGAAGAAACCGATTCACTCGTGATTTAAAGACACCCAGATTATATCTATCAGGGAAGACTCACACGGGAAGATCACTATGTCAGTCAGTCAGACCTTTGAGTTATATATATATATATTAAGATTACAAACTAAGGTGACTTTCGCTTCTACGAGCGGTGCAAGCGCTTTATAGATTCGATTTGAAGGAGGGAGTGAGCCCTCCCGTAACCAGACACCAACTAAAAACATTACATACATGCAGGAAAAACGCGACCTAATCACCGGCTTGAAGACCAGGACGAATGCTGGTCGTCCAAACTGGGACAAAGTGTTCAAGCAGCTGCAGGAGCAGAACAAAGGCAAGGTGACCGTGTTCTACTGCGGACCACCTCAGCTCGCCAGGGTGCTGCGCGTCAAGTGCGACCAGTTCGGCTTCAGCTTTAGGAAGGAGACCTTCTAGTTTTGAAAGTGCTCATTAATGTATTGTTTTGAAAAGAAACGGTGTTGATGACTAGTTGTTGGAAGAAATTGTTTATGTAATGTAAAATTAAGTGACTTTTTTGGTTTTCATTTTTATTCATTAATTTACTTGTGGGTTCATTTGATGACTATTCTTGGAAGATATTGTTTAAGTAATGTAACATTGAGTGAATTTTTATTTTTCTTATATTCAGTCATATTTTTTTCTTGTTATATTATCTGTGCCGTAAGCGATAAAATAATATTATGTACTTTAATCGCATTGGGGTGATCAAAAGGTGCCCGGTTCTACTTATGTGATAATAAAATCGTTGACTGAATTCAAAAGTGGCACAAGTCAAAATATAATGAACCAAAAAGTTTTTCAAAGCCAAGTCAAAACATTTATTTCAGATAAACCAATATTACAGGTACTTTTGAATTGTTAAAACTAGGTGCACGATTCCAAATAGTGGGTCTTATGGAGAAGAGCCGGCAAGAAACTCCATAGATACTCTTTTAAAAAAAAGTTGCTTCTTTATTGTATAAAACTATGTAAGTTCATAACATTTTAGAACGAGAATCTCAAAATACCAGTATTTCTATTAAGTTAAGGCACTATTGAATTTAGTCAACGAAATAGTCTGTTAAAGACTTATTTATTGCTATAAAGAGAGTTACCAGTGGAAAAATGTGTGGATAGTACAACAAATTTGTAGCTGAGAACCCCATCACCCCATGAATGCCATCGACATACATATCACTTTTTTTCCATTGGCAAACATAAACAGATATCCAATAACAATGGGTTAAACCCAAGACATTAATGTGATGATAAATTTATTTAAAAAACATTTTTTATTATTTATGAATCAGAACTTGGCAGGCCACTGCCGTGCTCCCAGATTATATTTGGGTGAAGTTAATTTTTTTACACTTTCCTGTGCGAACATAATAATACTTAGTCTTTATTAAAATTAATTTTGCATACATAACTATTTTCAATAATAGCTAGGTAAGTACCTATGTTATGTATATTATGTATGTATTATTTTTTATTTGATTATTGATAAGAATTATGACCTGTTAGATTATTTTTTATCGATTTGTTTGAATAATTTATTTATTTTGTAATAGCACTAAGTGCCATGACAATAATTCATTATTATAATTATTTTCTAGACAGGATAAAGAATACTTATAAGTAGTAGGTAAGAATTGTTAATAATTATATAGATCGTTCAACTTTCAAGTGTGTTAAGGTTAAGGTGACAGCATTTGGAATCGTAACGGATGATTTCGCCTCAAACAAGATCTTATTTTCGCTAAGAAAGAGAATTTTGGTTTGCTTTTAAATCAAACGTAACATAAATCTTACTTAGTTGTTATGATGACGCAATTCCAAATGCTGGGGCTTCCACCTTAGTTGTTCAATAAAAAATGTAATCACCAGCTTTATGTATCTACCTATTAATAATATAATAATTTCAATAAAACCCTTCATTAAATAATTTTGACAGACAAAAATAAAATTTAGGTAATATTTAGATATTTGTTTGCAATAAGTTACAGCTAGAAATGTTTTGCCTAACTTTGTTACCGAATTGTTAGTCATTATTATATTTTGTTAATTAAAATAAAATTTCGGAGAAATGAAAAGTGTTTCATACAATCCAACTAACGCCATCTAGCGAAACGTATAATCAACTTACGAAAACTTCTTGAAGAAAAAGGACGGTTCAGATTGTTTTGCAAACTTCATGAAATTCACAATTTCATCAAATCTTTGATATAACTTAGAGATATCTTCCTATTTGCGACTTTAAATAACGATTGACTCCCTTACTAGCCCACGAAAAAGTGTAAATATTAGATATATTTACACTTTTTCGTGGGAAAATTTATTATTTCTAAATAGTTAGGTTGGTATGTCGTACTAAGCTGACCAATCGATATCCACTTAGGTATCGATTCGTCCTATATTTATTTAAGTAAGTAGGTATGTAGGTACCGACTTAGATAAAAAAAACCTATTTATGTAGGTACCTACTAAGGCACCTACATAGCAAATTTCGTCTAGTGATTACCTACCTAAAATTGCTCTCAATAAGATTACTACGAGCCTACGAGCAATCTATCTATACGTACGAGCACTCGTACCATACCACGTCATCATCAACGTCATAGCAATAACATTGTATCTCAATACGTAGGTAGGTATTTATTGTGCTAAAATTATTTGCGGAAACGTCACCGGCCTTCGCGTCAAGGTTCCTTGTGTAAGTTCAATGGCAATCCTGGCAAGGTCGACCTTGTGACGACCTCGCATCGAGGACGCGCGACCTTGTCAGAAGGACACGGCCTTGGCCAAGGTTATTTAATTTTGTGATTATTTTTTTAAATTCATGTTGTTGATATTTTTTTACAATTAATGATTTTTATTATAATAACAATTTAAGTAGGTAGATAGAATAAATTGCAATGTCCAGTGACCTTTTATTCAAGGTTTGTTGACGTCACACGTTTTGCAAATGTAAAACTTCTTAATATAACAAGTTAAATAAATTTTAATGTTATGAACGCCTTTTTTTATTGAGTTACAATATTTTATTTTATTACTTTTATATATGGCAAATCGATTTAAATTATACAAATAAAAATATAATGAAGTGACATCTCTCGGTTTACGTAAGTACTATTTTAATAATTACTTATAGTACTTCTATTAAGTACTAGATGGCGCTGATCGCAATCCTCGTGAATATGGTTCGTGTCGTTAGTTCTACGTTCTACGAAACACTGACGTAGCGGCTAATCGCATATTTTCTGATAGCTCATGACTTCATAAGATAACTGTTATTCCTATGAAGTCGTCAAATTACTTAGTAAATATTATTAAGTAGAAGTAATTCGGTAGATAGGTACCTACTTATTACACGCTTTCCAAGAAATGAAAAAAGGGAATAAATTATTGATTTATGACGAGCTAGACACCTAGCCGTTATTACAGAGAACAGAAATATTATATTAGTTACCTACTAGTCCTACTACGTACCTAAGTGCCACAGGCCGCACGGCCAACTAATAAAATTCTTCCATGACAATAAGCAAGTGCGCGCACTAGGCGACCTGCGGGCAACGTCTACGTATTGGCCGCACGACCAGCAGGAACACTAGTTCACGCGAACCTAAGTGCCCAACGCATTAGGCAGCCAGGTTGTGCGGTCACTGAGTACTTTCCAAGTGACTAAGTTGTGAATATGATAATAAAATTAGTGGCCTATTATGTTCGAAAACACACTTTTCCTGGTCATGTTTTAAATCAACCATTATGAGTTTAAGACCTAAATACAAGTATGGTGGCGGGTACCCCGTGTGGGGACGGGTACCTCGGGTACTTCGTGTGGGGACGGGTACTTCGTGTAGGACCGGGTACCCCGTGTGGGGACGGGTACCTAAAGTATATTAATGCATGTACTAGTATAGTTTAATAGTTGTCCTAACTGTCACCTACCCGTGGTGTAGGTACCAATGTTATGTTATGTTGTCATCGTAAGACCTCAGATGATAAGTTTCAAGTTGTGTAATAATGTCACAGACTAAATTTTTTTTAAAAACGTTATCGTAACGGTATCGTGGGTGCGTTTACAAACACAAATACTCACATACACAAACACCCAGACCCGGAACTACCTGTACATCCTACAAAAATATTTGCTCCGTGTGGGGATCGAACCCTCAACACTTGGCGCAGAAGCCGAGAACTCAGCCGCTACGCCAAACGTGTCGTTAATACCTTTCAAATCGGAACGAAAGAGATACCAATTTTGAAAAATGAGCTGCTTGACTCTGGAATCCAACTAAACAAATATGAAAAAAAACTCTTTATTTAATTTTGAATACTAAGTAGGTGCGTTACTTAGAAGAATTTCGTTATTTTTTCTCACATTTATCCATTTCAATTACTTATGCATGCATTCACAAATTCAGTTTTTTTCTTGACGTGACGTCAGTATACAGGATATTGACGTCAATAACAGCCGGTACCCAGCACGGAGACGGTAATAAATGTTCACATTTACAATCTATACTTACTAATAATTTTATTATAAATGCAAAGTAACATTGTCTATGGTCTGTTACCTTTTCACTCCTAAACCAGTGAACTGATTTTGATAAATTTTGGTATAAGGATAGATTGGATCTTGGAGGTGAACATAAGCTACCTTTTATCTCAGAAAATCCTTTTGGTTGCGAGTAAAACCGCGGCTAGTAAATAATAAATACATTCAATTAGGTTTATTATTGTTAAATTCGTTCGTCTTTGATATCACAGGGCATCGATAAAGTTACGTTTGCATAGAAAGCGATAGCACTCACAGATATAATATAAAGCGATGTAAAGGTCGTGACTCACTGATGTGTAACATTGCATTGTCTCACTAGTATAATGACCTATACACGACTGCTACACAAGAGTTGTTCGCTTCAATTCCGAAATCGACTAGTGTAAATAGGATTTTCTATGAAATTCTCAGTAGCAGTCCGGATTTGTGTCCGGTTAATAGCAATAGGCTCGCTCCCTGTTACCTAAACATAGCGGCGAACTGCGGGTGTATTTTAGTTGTATTCCGTTCAGGAATACAGGCGTGATGGTATGTTATGTTAGAACCACTGCCAGACAGTGGCACGTCGACTCACTAGCCAGAAAAGTTGCCAGTACAGGCTGGGTGCTACTGTGACACAGTTTATCAAGATAGAGAAACTGATTCCTTGATAATTAATATTTAATTGCACTTTTAATAACTTACAATAATACAATATAAATAAATGTTGAATTGAATGTACAGAAATTATAGCTCTTATTTAATCACTAAATAAAAATATAAGTATTCAAAACACTTAACATTAAATAAAAATTATGATTGAAATGTACTTAATACATAGATGTAAAATTTTATTACTATTAATGCAAAATCATTTACGTAAATGACACTAAATGTATCCTTACGAACATTATAAACATGAAAGTTTATGGATATGGATGTTTGTTACTCTTTCACGCCAGAACGGCTGAACGGATTTGGATAAAATTTTGCACACAGATAGATTATAGCCTGGAACAACACTTTACTAATACTATCTATCCATGTCGGACCCAATCCTGATGTCCACGCAGACGAAGTCGCGGGCAGAAGCTGGTTTATTATATAAGGAAATAAAGAAGCTAGGCTGGATATAACACCGATGTAAAAGGCTCAATTCCACTAGCTCTGAGTTAAGAGTGTTGTGGGCATTTTTGTACCCAACACGGGCAAACTGGAGACGTCTTGTCCGACTCTCTGGGGCAATAAGGATCGCAGTGTTGCCACTCGCTATAAAAACATAAATCTTCCCATACTTACCTACTAAAGACAGACCACATTTATGAAAAGTGGTCTTTTTTTTCTTGTGTCAGATATGAAACCTTTTTATAGGGAAAGTTAGTTAGTATCACGAGTAGAATCACCCCTTAAATCAGTATCCTGTTTTTTTCATGTAGGTAATGTTTTACTTCAGTTTCTCCCAAATACTTGCCTACAAAATTGTCAGTTTTATTTCAATTTCTAATATTCGCGTTTAAGTATCAAGAATTTATACTTCTTTTCTAATATTATAAATATGACAGTACCATTTT
The DNA here is from genome assembly GCA_910591435.1 of Acronicta aceris. Lineage (NCBI taxonomy): Eukaryota > Metazoa > Arthropoda > Insecta > Lepidoptera > Noctuidae > Acronicta > Acronicta aceris. The sequence continues at coordinate 10,837,750 of OU342781.1, read as the reverse complement.
GTAGCGTCTGTCTTTTTATTACTTTTTCAAGCATAAACCACTGAACCAATATCAATGAATTTTGGTGTAGGGATAGATTGGACCTTGAATAAGGAGATTGGCTAACTTTTGTCTCATAAAGTACTTTGGTATGCGAATGAAACAGCGACAACAGCAAACATATTATGCCTAATACCTTTACCTAAATATAATAATAAAGATATCAACTACATATTGAAATGGCGACTGGAAAGCTTAATTACTTATGCAATATATCATTGTATTTAATACGGTTCATTTACAATAAATATAGATATACATAGGTACTTTTGTTTTAATTTTCATTTCCCAACCCTTTACCCTATCCAAGCCTGTTACAAAGAGCTCTTTGTAACAGTATTGATAACTAGCGACCCGCTTGCGGTTTCACCAGCAGCGCTGCGCCGTTCCTAAGAGGCGAAGCGTGATGTTATATAGCCTATAACCTTCCTCGATAAATGGACTATCCAAAACAACTATCAATGGACTATCAAAATCGGTTCCTAGATCCAGAGACTACCCCCTACAACCTCACAAACTTTACCTCTAGAATATTAGTTTATATTACTCCGTTACATTACTGAAGTATCTCCAAGAAATATTTTTCAAAAGATAATAAATGCACCGTTATCGAAGCGCGTCCGTTCGTTCAGAGATTATAGGAACGGTGGCTATTTATATTTATTTACACGCCTGCCTGCCAACACGTGGTCGGATAAAAATAAAGAAACGCACACTCGACTGAACGTTCTACTTAATTTACTAGAATTTCATGATCACAGGAATGTGTCTCATCGTCAGGTAGGGTTCCCAACTCATGCTGTAAAAAAAAATGAATATAATCCTGTTTTTCACTACATTATACTTTTTAGCAATAGGCTCGCTCCCTATTACGTGGGGCCTAAAATATACCGGTGAACTGTGGGTGTACAATTGTACATTAATATGCCTCTGCCTAACCCTTCGGGGAATATAGGCGTGATGACTATGTTATGTTATAGTTTTTACTTCTGAACAAAAATAAAGTACAAAAAATCTTTTTTTTTTTTGTGATTTTTTTGCATTTTCCATGCTAAGATTATTAAGTTATTTTTTTAGTAAAGGAAAAAATTCAATCCCGGGCAGGATTCGAACCTGCGTCTCCTGGTTGGATACACCAAACGCTCTGAGAAGTAAGGTAACTTGCCTCTTATAGATGTCGCCAACGTCACCTTATGACGTAAATTCAGAATGTGAAGGCAAAATTTCAATCATGTGGGTAGGGTTCGCGGTGGCTTAGAGGTCAGAGCGTCTGGTATATCCAACCAGGAGACGCAGGTTCGAAACCTGCCCGCGATTAATTTTTTTCCTTTACTAAAAAAAATAACTACAAAAAATATTGTTTTTAGCACCAAAATGCCTAACACTAAGCACACACACACTAAATCAGTGCAGCGTAGTCACAATAGTGGCGTATACAACACCGTATTTTTTTCTTAAATACTATTTATTTGTCTTCTCAGACTATACTTAATTCTTGTAAAAAAGTTGGCAACCTATTCAGGCCCGTCTTTAGCCCCCAAAACGCCCGTCTTTCATCGCTTTTTAGTACCCAGGGCCCCACAATCTATTAAACCCGTATTTTATACTATTTTTGCTTATAAAATATTCCTCTGACATATCAAAATCATAGATGAACCCCATTATCTACAGTACAGTATCATCTTACAGCTAACAAATTCTTCAGTTTTTCGATCGAGCTTCTTCAGCTGGATTTCTTTGACTATGCTTGTCTCCTAGTCTGTAGTTTACCACGATGAGACTAAAGCAGGAGCATGCTTCGGTCTCATCGTGGTAAACTATCATCATCCATCAACTTCTGCGGGTTGGCAGACGTCGCACACTATCAATGATAAGAAGCTAGTCATAAAATTTAAGTTCAAATTTCCTCACGATCTTTTCCTCTTCCAATATGTGCAACTGTATTGAAAATACGAACATAGAATCTCCACGTTTTTTTAGTACAGTTACAAGAAAAAATGGAAAATCGCTCAACTTTTTTATTTTTTTGTTAATGTTCGCCGTATGATAATTTCGTTCGTCACTTACACCATAATGTGCAACAGTCCTAAGACCATCTTTATCAAAATGTTTACAGTACACCAATACACTTGTCACTTGTCAGTACTCCCCTAGAGCTCGCCGCGGACGGACGTGTAACACGTTACATATTATTAATAACAAGTTGAACGTTATGATACAGTGAACATGAGGGTTTTGTTGTGTGTAGTGCTGTTCGCTGTTGCTACAGTCAAAGGTGAGACAATCGATTAATAATAAAGTGATTATTTAGTTGTTTCAATTCGATTATTGGTTAAATTAGCATTTCCTTGTCGACCGGATATGTACCTATATCATTAGGGTTTTTGTGAAGTGTTCATGAAGCTAGTGACATAATAGCTTGTCACCTAAGTTTCTTGATCATAAAACTTGAAACTGGCAACACTTTCTCCGTAATGTGTAAAGTAAAATTATATCTACCAAAAATAGGTCTCAAAACCAAAACAAACCAATCTACAGGCTCTGGCATTGAAACAATTTCAAAAGTTACGAAATCCGAAGGAATTTGAGCTAAGAATTAGTCATACCGCCAAAGCAATAGGAACTATTTAACCGATACCGTGTGTTACTGCTATTACCGGCTTTGGAATCACTGATGTTAGTGGTAGATAATATTTATAATGTTATAGAATATCATATATTAGGATATCGGTATTATCCAGAAATTGGATTGCGGAAGTTTGATGGTCGCTTCGTGTTAAATAACGATATTTAGCCGGATCTGTTTAGATTGGAAGGAAATCCCAGCATAGTTGGTTTGGGATGACGAGGATAATGTTAAGTTTGAAGTTTATAAGTGATTATTGTCAATCATAACAGTTGAGTCCAGTAGTCTAAAGGGCTACTGATCAATCATTTTTTTTATGGAGCAGACGGATCGCCTGATGGAAAGCGAGCGAGCGACAAGTCACAAGCATTCCAATTTCCCCACATTTTAAAGCCGATATATTTATTTTTATTCATTACTAGCTATTGTCCGCAGTTTCACTCACGTCCCAAAAAGATTAACATACTATAAGTCCAATTCTAGGCGGCGTATCAAGATGAAACATGCATCAGATTTTAAGTAAGACTTCTAGCAATATATTGGTGGAAACTGCATTCAATTCCATGCAGTAGTTTTTGCGTGATGCGCGTACAAACATATAGACAGGCAGACAAAAAATCTAAAAATTATTGTTTTGGCTTCTTGTTGCTCTAATAAGGACCCTGCATATTAGTTTTTCTTTAATATCTACAATGTACAGACATCGGCCTGTTACAATTTTATTTATGTATACATGTATGTATAGATATTATACACTGGAACTGTATTTCTATGTAAATTTAAAAATTTTAGTGTAATTTGTGTCTACCTATGATACTTTTATACTCTATGTTATTATCATCCATTGTTTCCATACGATGATTGTATACGATCGGTGTGGGTTATTGTGTGTGTATGTATGGTAATGATGTTATCACCGTGTTACTGTTCATTGAGGTATTATCTTCAATTGTAATAGAACGGTTATGGTACCTACCTAGGCTTTGCAATTTTGTACTTACCACTTTACTTTACGCTAAAGAACAATGGCGAAAAAATTGTTGATCGAATTTGCGTCTATACACTACATCTTTATAGATGTACATATAAAATAATTTCTTAAGATTTTTCTTAGTGTCTTATTGCTTGCCGTCAGAATATTTGATGATTGTCCTATTACTGTTACACACACGTCTGTAATAGAGCTATTTCAATTGTACAAGTTGTCATATTAATTCTAGACGAGGAACCTTGGCTCCTGAGATACAAGTATCTTTTTACTTAGTTCAAGAGTCAGTTGTTCATTTATAGATGTGTGTTAATTGTTTGTACATATAATGTTTAGTAATTTATGTTTTAAGGTATGTGTGATTGACCGCTAATAAATTATTATTATTATTGTTATTATTTGGCAATGCGCTGGCAATCCTAATGAACTCAGCGGCAGAGTTCCATCACAAATCTTGTTCTTCTACTTTTATATAAATAAAAATTAATGTATGTTTGTTTGTCTTATATGCATTGCTAAACCATTCATTCCATTGCGATGAAACTTTGGTCAGTTTTTGTGTACTTGCCTGGGAAGATTTACGACGAAAAAAAAGATAAAAACGAGAGATTGCAACGCATGCCGAGGACAGTTATTTCTGTGAATAAATCTTTTAAAGACACTTTTACGAGTTAATGTTTTACATTTGTAACTAGATGATACCGGCATTTCCTAACTGACGACCTCTGAGAAGAAACACCGAAACAAACTCAGAGAATCATTGTCTCTTTTAAAGTATAGACGAAGCAGAAGCAAATTTAAGTGAGTTACGATACAGGGCAATGTCTGAAATGGTCCTTTGAAGAAAGAGCAATAGTAAATAATGCTATGTATGTATGCGTGTCTCATCCTTTCGTCTTCATAAATATATTTACGGCAAACTCGGTTAGCTACCCAGCTATATAATATTTTAGCTGTTTATCTGATAACAAAGTGTCCGTATCAATTCTATATTCAAGCCTTCGACAAATAAATAGAATTGTTTTGTTCAAAACGTATCGCATGATTTTTGATAATGATTACATTTTATTATATTTTTATTTGTAATTGAAGAATTTTCCTTAATCTATACTTTGTCATTTCCCATTCTGTGTTAACTCGTGGTACTGATAAAAACCTATACTCACTACATTGTACCAAAACGATTAAAGAATTGTCTGTGCTTTCTCAGAATACTTACTTACTTAATGTATCTGGGGTCACTATCACGCACGGTAGTCACGCTGCAGTGGGCAGCGCCCTTTACTCTTGAAACCATTATTATCTGTCAGGTATTGTGTAGACAAGATAAGCAGACAATAGTGGAATCATTAAAGACAAGAGGACACTTATAAATAACTTAGGAGTAAAAGGCAATCAATTTAATTCACATAGGTACTATAGGAGTTAACCACACTGATACACACAGCAGTAATAGTCTAGGTATGACCGTTGGACTGCAAAGTAAAATGCCTCGAGTTCGAATCGAAGGCGCGCACTTCTGACTTTTCGAAGTTATGTGCGTATATCACGCGCATAAAGGGTGAAGGAAAAGATCGTGAGAAACCTGCATGCCTGTGAGATACTTTCGACTAGCCTGGCGTTCTGGACTATAGCCTAATCCCTCTTATTTTGAGAGGAGACCCGTGCCCAGCCGTAAGACAGTACAATGGGTTGACGAGGTTATGTTATGTAACCGCACTGATTAATTTATATGCACTAGGCGACTCTTTTGTACCTCAGAGAGCACGTTATGCGTACGATCCTACTTGTCCTACGAACACCTATAACAATCTTTAGCTGTCAGAAGTGTATATCCCACAGAAAGTTGTTCCAGGTCTTGGTATACCTACCTATGTGTATTTGGAAATGTGTGTTAGTAAACGCACGCATTGTGTTCCTAAGTAAGTGTGGTTACGTAAGATGGAGTGATAATTTGCGAAAGGTTGCTGACAGAAACTGGATACGACAAGATCTGACGGAAACTGGATAGGGATATAATCTGGGTGTCTTTAAATCACGAGTGAATCGGTTTCTTCTTGGCAAGCACACTCCATCGTAGATCGCAGTATCGCTTAACATCAGGCGAACTGGCGGTCAAGCGTAAGCTTATCACGCATAATAAAAAAAAGGGTGAAATGGTGCACATAAGGGGAGCCCTACGTCCAGCAGTAGACTGATATAGGCTGTTTATAATGATAAAACGTACGCATATAGGAGCAAAATCCTAGTAAGGGTTAATATGTTCGTGTAAAATACGACTAAGAATCTATTTTAAACATTACATTGCATGAAATGGGAGGGATGCAGCTAAATATCAGTTCTTTGAAACTTTCCTCCTCATATCAGTGACTTACATGACTCAGAATTATGTTGCAATTTAACCTTGTGACACGGTCGCCACCTCGCTTCTCCTCTCACCGCATTTAATCTTATTTATCACAGTTGACAGATTAAACGGCTGCAAACATTCCATAAATAGAAACGTTAAATAAAATATATTATCCATGCACATAATCACAAAAAGGTTGTTGCAAGGAGGTTAACATTTTAGGAACAAAATTTTGTTACCTTATTGCAACAAAAAAAAAGTTATTGCAATGATTTTAACAAAATGTGGTTCCTAAAATCCAAACGACATTTCAAAAAAAATAATTTTGCGATGACCCAAAGGAAAATAAATTCGAGAACTTTAAGTCAAGCCACAGATATTTTTTACCACAGAAACGGGGAAATAAGGAAGCTTCTAGGAGTAATAAACTAATATTTATGTCTTTTAAACAACGCCAACAAAATATTTCAAAGAAAGCGTGAAGTAAAAAAGTATAAAAGCGTGATGTGTGCCTAAACTGTGTCAATAAATTATTTCTTTCTTTCTAAAAAAAAACAATTTATTTTTACTTGTCTTCTGATTTACTAAGATATCCACGGATTTTATAACTCATTGAACAACATTTGACGTTTTTAATCACCGGAGTTTTTAATCATTTATATTAGGTTCAGTGTGGTCAAATTGTGACCACACTGTAGAACTTGGACTGCACACTCAGGACTCAACTCCAAAACCGAATTGTAGCCGTTGTGTAGATGCCTTATAATAACAACCATGCTGGGTCGTATTTACAGTAGAAATATAACATCCTTAACAACCTTCAATGGATGTTAAATAGTGGCTAAGATAGTATTTTAGATGGTCATTGATAGTGGCTGACCTGGATAGTAATAGAAGTCGTGTTAATTAGCACTCAATAAATTTTACTTAAGAGTCGGAGCTTGAATTGCCCACAAAAACGTAATACCGAAATAAATCGTAATTCAAACACAATTGAATAAAATTGTGTTATTATTCGGATTCCTATGCCGTTAATCTAGGTTCCTAGTCTGCCATTTCGTGCCATTTTTTTATGGGATAGGAGGGCAAACGAGCAGACGCTCGTCGCATCGCCTGATGGTAAGCGATTACCGCCGCCCATGGACACCCGCAACAACAGAGCAGCCTCAAGTGTGTTGCCGGCCTTTGCCTTTTAAAAGAGAGTACGCTCTTTTATTGAAGGTTTGAAGGTCGTATTAGTCCAGAAATACTTGGAAAAAATTTAGGACAAAATTGGAAACAAAATAATATACCTGCTTAATTACTACTGTTTTTGCACGGCTCCAAATGGTCATATCGTGATCTATATATCTATTTCTCGAGAATTGGGCTATCGAATGCGAACAAATTTTCTCAAATGCCACCGGTAGTTCCAGAGATACAAACAAAAAAACTAACATAGGTACTTACTTTAATAATATTCTTTAGTTTACATTTTTAATTTTTCCGAGTTCAATTCCCAGGTCGTAGCCCGAATAACCCAATTGAGATATTAAACTCCTCATACTATATAGCGTTGTTATTAATTTGTAGACGGAATTTCCCGTCCGAATTATGCTGGGGAATAATTGCAGTGTCAAATGTCAACTATTGACGAGTAATCTATGCTCGTTAACATGTGACAGTTGCAATAAGAATTGAATGACATATGTATGTTAATTTATTAGCATATAATTTATCTCCGAAAAGGATAAACCATTTTCAATGTGGTTTTTATATGCTTACAGACGGAGCGTTTTGTCCAGTTTATTTAATACTTTGTTGATGTGTTTCGCAAAGTGATAGGAATGAATAGTTGCTTTGTGTGGAGATCGAACCCACAACACATGGCGCAGAAGCTGGCTGATCGCTCAGCCGTTACGCCAAAAGTGTTTGTCAAGTTTGATTGTTTGTAATGGATCAACTCAAAAACTACTTTACCGATTTTAAAAATTCTTTCACTAACAGTATGCTACATTATCACTGAGTAACAAAGACTATATTTTTAATCGAGTTAAACATAAAGTTACTTTTGGGTTGCGAATGAAACCGCAGAAAACGGCTAGTAGCAAATAAATGAAGCAAACATTTTTTACTACTGCTTTTAACTATCATAGCGTGATGTCAAATAGCTTAAAATCTTTCTCATTAATCACTCCGTCCATTAGTGAAAATCCCTTCAGTAGTTTTTTTTATGGGATAGAGGGACAAACACAACACAAGCAGGCTTTTTATAGAAACATTAAAGAATATTATTATATTTTATTATTTGACGGATCACAACACCAGAGGAGTCACAAGTGCGTTGCCCGCCTTTTAAAAGGGGATTGGGCCTCCGGTAACCTCACTCACTCGGCGAAACACAACGTAAGCGTTGTTTAACGCCGGTTTTTTGTAAGGTCGTGGTATCACTCCGATCGAGCCGGCCCACGTCCCACGTTTTTTATTTTTATTTATTTATTTTATTCAGTCTACAAGGCCGATATTATAAAAAATACGATAATATAATAAAACTAGCGGCCCGGTACGTGCTTCGCTACGTATAAAGCGAAATACAGCGGACAGCGGACAAAACCATTCCTAGATCCCCTTGAACACACACAAAAAATTTCATCAAAATCGGTACAGTCGTTTGAGAGAAGTTCTGTGACATACACACTCACAGAAGAATTATATATATAAAGATATACATATATTATATATACTAAAATATAGAATACTATAAAATATCGTTTATCGCGAACAGATGATAATCATGGCGGGGGACCATGTTAAGGATAAACCCACAAAATAATAAGTCTTAATGGCTTTCGAAGTAAATCTATATTACTATGACGTCACACTATCGCGTCCCAATTCCATGAAAAACATGTCAATATTATGAATTCTAGATAGTATTTATTCTAAGAACGTCTGTATCAACGCTTATCACTCAACGGGAGTAGTATCTCATTATCTTAATTACGGTTGACATGCATGGGTAAAACCATTGAACGCAAACAGCAATGGATACCCAGTGTGTGTTACATACACAAATGACATACACGGACTGCTGCTGTATCTAGGTAACTTTATTAGATGGCATTTCAATATTTCGAAAAAAAATTACATTCCTTTAATGCACTGGTTTCTGACACTTACGCGAATATTAGACATTGAAATAAAACTACTTTTTACGGATTTTATCGCGTTGTATTGATATTATTTGATTCCTGCAAGACCGAAGGATACGGTGAGCTCGTTCTGCGTGAATCGGATCGCCAATAATTAACAAAAATGTAAGGTAGCTGTTAGTAATTGTAACATTAAGACGTCCAACAACTTAGTCTACCCGTGACCATGGATGCTGTAAAGGATCCGAAACGTCGGGAATCAAATAATATCAATACAACGCGATAAAATCCGTAAAAAGTAGTTTTATTTCAATTCCTTTAATGCATCAAAGTTAGGTAGGTACTTAGTTAACTAATACTAAGTACTCCGTTACTCCACACTATAATTTTCTCCTGTATCGTGGGTGCGTTTACAAACACCAATTCTCACATATACAAACGCCCAGACTCGTACTTGCTCTTTGCAAATAATTGCTCCGTATAGAGATCGAACCCTCCACCCGTGGCGCAGCGGACTGGCAAAAAATTGTCTGAAGTAATTTTTTTTAAGGATAAGTAAATCGTTTCGGATCCTCTACATAAGTGATTTTCGAAGTTCTTGGACATGCTACCCTTTTACATAACATATCATCACGCTTGTATTCCCCGAAAGGGTAGGTAGAGGTACACTCACAGTTCGCCAGGACCTCAACTGTCGCGCTTAGGACCACGAGACGAAAGAGGCAGGGTACCAAACTGTCATACTCATAACATAACATAACATACCATCACGCCTGTATTCCCCGAAGGGTTAAGCAGATGTGTACTAATGTACACGCACAGTTCGCCGGTATTTTTAGGTCCCATGTAATAGGGACGAGCCTATTGCCATTAACATGGTACAAATCCAGACTCCGAGCTGCTACTGAGAATTTCATAAAAATATCTACCCAATAACACTTAGCTCGACCGGCAATATGCTCGCCCCTTATTACATGGGACCCAAACATACCGGCGAACTGTGGGTGTACATTAGTACACCTCTGCCTAATCCTTCAGGGAATACAGGCGTGATGGTAGGTATGTTATATTATCTATAATGTATATATATATAATAAACAGACATTGGCCTGTTACAATTTTATTATATGTATATACAAGTAGTGATTTACAATCCGATTTACATACGAACGAGCTCACCTGAAAAATCTGTTTTAGGAGTATTTGCAACCGAGTTCTTCAATGTCTGAAACCAATATAAAACAATTGTATGTTAGGTACTAGGTAGTCGAGGCTTAGTCATTATTTACTTAATAATAATCAATTCTGTATCGCAATTATTTAAAAATGTTAATGTGTTTATTTAGCTGATATTAGTAAAAGAAAATAATTAAACACACACCGACACATATTTTTATATTAAACTACTTATCTGTGTGTGTAGCGAGATTTTTATTATCTCCTTCATTCAAAATCCGAATGAATGCGCTTCCCGAGTGGGTCTTCCCCGATAGATATAATCTGGGTGTCTTGAAATCACAAGCGAATCGGTTTCTTCTAAGCAATCGCGCTCCATCGTAAATCGCAGTAGGTACCATCAAGCGAACTGGCGATCCTATCACGTAAGCCTATCGCGAATTTTTTTTAATTTTTTATATTTTCATAAAAACCTCAGAACTATGGCTGCTGACTTCGTTCTATAGCATTACCGAATATTCGCCGCTAAGGAATATCCGTCCAAATATACAGGCGTGATACTGCGTTATTTTAGAAAAAGCTTTCATTTTGTTTTATCGCTCTTCATAAACTCTTATCTTGTCTATTTTTATAAAAGTAAAGACTTGTGTATGCATTCTTGGCCGGTGATCTTTGTTGAGGTGAAACAATCACATTGACGCAAAACTTCTTTATATTACTATGACAAGGCCATTGTAAAATGTTGTGAAAATGTTCAACACGTGTCGCCAAGTTATTATTATGATTCATTCTAACCCGGAGTCAAGCCGCAACTGATAACATAACAGACGGTTAGGCAGAGGCCAGCTAATGTAACCCACAGTTCGCCGGTATATTTAGGTCCCATGTAATAGGGGGCGAGCCGATTGCCATTAACAGGGCACAAATCCAAACTCTCAGCTGCTACTTTAAGTTTTATAGAAAATTTCAATAGGACTGCTCGAACTGAGAATAGATCCCGGCGACCTTATAGCAGTCGTTCTTACCACCGTTAGATTAATGATGCTGTTGTATTTTATAATAAATTTCAAATAATACTAGCTCTTGTCTGTGGTTTCACTCGTGTCGTCAAATTATTGAATTTGAATAAATTATTTTAACTCTGCTTCTAGGCGTCATATCAAGGTGAAACATGCATCAACTTTTAAGTTAAATTTTAAGTTAGCGTTTACTTTTCGTGCTTTATTGTATAGTCTGCTCGTTTGCAGAGATAATCAATTAAAAAAAAACATTCAGTACATTAAGGGTCCGGTAGACCTTGAATTGCCCACAAAAACGTAATACCAAAATAAATCATAATCCAAACACAATTTTATTAAATTGTGTCATTATTCAGATTTGGATACCGTTAATCTAGTTTTTTAGTGTCCAATTTGTCTACTACTTCACTGGAAATAAACGACTCGAAAATAATTCCAAACTTGGCAAAGTTATCAAAAATTACCGAATATTCCGAATTTGGTGAATTCCGAATATTCGGCACAAACATCTCCTTACTCCAACGCTTAGATCAAAATTTGTCATTCAGACAGTCTTAATTAGTTGCTAGATTCCTATTTTCTGGGAAATATTTATCGTACAGATTCGTACGGAAATACTAGGGTGATGGAACGTACTTTTTCCTTATACATACACATAACTACGACTATATATGTATCCAGCTGTTATATTAACAGCTGTGACAATATTCAATGTCACTTTTATAATCGGACAGCATTGAAGTTTAAAAGAGAACATGATGCTCTAAATGAGAATCAAATCGATGGCGAAGACGTTGAGTGCGAGGTAAGACCCATTATCTGGGCCATTTAGTCTATCTCTAGACGAGACCGACTAAAGAAGTTGCAAGATGCAATGAGAACGTCTGGAAAAGCTATTAGTCCCTGAAAGATCTGATGAAAGGGAACCGGTCGCATAAAATAGCATACGACAGCCCGGCAGGCCTAGACGGCTTTTGCCCTGCTGTGAAAACGACAATGACTGAATAATAATAATAAATGTGTTCTGATGTCAAATGAGTATAATAGTGATGATACGTAATCGTCGATATCATCTAAAACTAAAAATACTATTACGGTTGCTATTTTATCAATTGCTATCTTAAAACAGCTATCACGTACTTTTTATCATCGATAAAATAAACAATACCATTATCATATAAATATTTTTACAATAGCCCTGTCATTATTTGGTGGCAAAATAATAAAAGTCTAAAGTACTGATTTCTGTAATGTAAAGAATCGTTAGCTAATAGCAGCTAGTATCGTAGCATACTGACAACACATTGAAATACGAAAAAATACGCCAAGATATAGTAGCCACGGTGCGCTAGTGCGGTGCGGAGCTTGAATTGTTCACACAAACGTAATACCGAAATAAATCGTAATCCAGACAATATTCTATCAAATTATGATATTATTCGGATTTGGATACCGTTAATCTAGGTTCCTACGGTACTATTTCGTCTACTACTACTTCACTGGAAATAAAAGACCGGAAAATCGTTCCAAACTTGGTAAAGTTATCAAAAATTGCATTCGCTTACATTTATTTCCAGTGAAGTATTTTGGACGAAATGGCAGACTAGGAACCTAGATTAACGGTATTGGAACCCAAATAATAACAGAATTTGATTAAATTGTGTTTGAGTTACGATTTATTTCGGTATTCAGTTTGTAAGAGAAATTCGGTCCGCCGCCGGACTCTTAACTGATGTTTCTGAGTGTGGCAGTGACGCGAATCTGACATTTTTCGGACAGATTTCATCGCGTTTTATGGATATTATAAAAATCCAGATGCTTTTATTGGCATGAGTAGACTAAGATGTTTTGATGATAAAATTGGGTACTAGATATTTTACCGTGAGAGAGACATGCTTCAGCACGAATGGACCGGCTCGACCTCACAGAAACCCGGCGTCAACAACGCTTACGTTGTGTTTCGGCGAGAGAGTGAGGATACCGGAGGCCCAATCCCCTTTTAAAAGGCCGGCAACGCACTTGTGACTCCTCTGGTGTAGCGGGTACCCATGGGCGGCGGCAATCGATTAGGTACCATCGGGCGATCCCTCTCCGTCTGCGTACCGCTGAAATATGAAATGGGCTTCCCGAATGGGTCTTCCCCGAAAGGTATAATTCGCGTATCTTTAAATCACGAGTGAATCTGTTTCTTCTAGGCAAGCGCAGTCCATCGTAGATCGCAGTGTCGCTTAACATCAGGTGTACTGGCGGTCAAGCGTAAACCTATCTACATATATTATTAATATTATAAAGCTGAAGAGTTTCTTTGTTTTTTTGAACGCGCTAATCTCAAGAACCACTGGTTGGAATTCAAAAATTCTTTTTGTTTTGGAAAGTCCATTTATCGAGAAATGTTATAGGGTCTATAACATGACGCTATGCCTCTTAGGAACGGAGCAATGAGTGTGAAACCGCGGGCGGGTCGCTTATCAAGAACAAAACATAAAAAAAGTACTCTCGATCTTGAGATATTGTATAAGTGCATCATACAACACTCACTAAATAATTATGTTCTAATTAATTATTTTATCTTTACACAACTTGTAGAATAAATAATAAGTAATTATTATTGCGTTGTCGAAAGGTCACAGTGTTGTTATCTATTTGAGTATTCAGCAGTATTATTTTCTCTTAGTGCCTAATACTTCCTTATTTAATAACAATGTAAGATCTATGGTATGAATAGTGTTTTTTTATGGGATAGGGGGCAAAAGAGCATGCGGTTCGTCAGATGGTAAGCGATTACCGTCGCCCATGGACACCTGCAATATCAGAAGAGTCACAAGTGCGTTGCCGGCCTTTCAAAACGGCATTGGGCCTCCGGTATCCTCACTCACTCGGCGAAACACAACGTAAGCGTTGCAAAAACCTGAACGAAACGCTTTAAGTCCACTATTATAATGCGTACCGCTGAAATGTGGAATGCGCTTCCCGAGTGGGTCTTCCCCGAAAGATATAATCTGGGTGTCTTTAAGTCACGAGTGAATCGGTTTCTTCTAGGCAAGCGCGTTCCATCGTAGATCGCAATGTCGCACTGGGGATCAAGCGTAAGCCGTTCATGAATGAAAAAAAAAATTGATAGTTATAATTTGTACGAAAGAAACATTTGAGGACGACAAACGTACGACATTTAATTTTAAGTTATAGGAAGTTAATATACTTACCTACTTTTTATATATTTATGAATATGACTGTTACAATTTACGTGGGAGAGCCATGCTTCGGCACGAATGGGCCGGCTCGACCGGAGTGATACCACGGCCTCACAGAAAACCGGCGTTAAACAACGCTTACGTTGTGTTTCGCCGAGTGAGTGAGGTTACCGGAGGCCCAATCCCCTTTTAAAAGGCCGGAAACGCACTTGTGAGTCCTCTGGTGTTGCGGGTGTCCATGGGCGGCGGTAATCGTTTACCATCAGGCGATCCGTCCTAGTTTGCCCTCCTATCCCATAAAAAAAAAATTAGTATATTTTCCTCAAGGTAGATGTCTTGTTAGTTTGAATGTTAACTAACCTCCTTAAAACCGAATGATAGTTACTCATTGTAATACCTAATTAGTTATGTAAATTGTATTGAGATCGGAAAAGCGGCAACATCGCGGAATACTGAAATAGCAGTTTGTTTTTTTAACACTATAGTAATATATATTCCGGTTAAAGCGCGAACTACGGTTAATCCTAAGATGTACCAACTCTGAATAGTAAAAGATCGAATAGATGATACAATGAACGATGATCACACAACCTTATATAACCTAATATGGCTCAGTAGTAGCAAATATGTGAATTACAATGAAAGATAGGTACCTACTTAATCTCTGAAGTCCTCAATACTCAATACTTTGTTGCATTCCATAATGTGAAGGTACAGATCTATCGCTTAAAATTAAGAAACAATCATGGACCCTGTCGAGCACAGCTAAGTTTATACTTACAGTAAAAGACAGGAACGTTTTTTTATGTTGTGCGATAAGGATATTTAATTTAGTAATTATAATTAGTTTTATTTTGTAATTATTCTTCATTAATTTATTATTTTCTATTGTTATTATTATTTAATGGATGAAAGAGTCACAGTGGTTTTCAGGCAGAGGCAGACAGTTTAAAAATAAGTTTAATTCATACATGTGGCATACATAATATTATATGCAGGTTCCCCCTGATGAGAGCCAGTTCCCCCTCGGTTGGTTCGGCTCTGGCAGTCTGCAGTCCGTAGGGGCTCTTAACCCTACGGACTGCGGACTGCCAGAGCCGCGGGAGAACTTGCTGATGCGTTGCCGAGCCTCTGGTGTTGCATGTGTCCATGGGCGGCGATGACTACTTACCATCAGGTGGATCGTTTGTTAGTTTGCCGAATAATCAATAAAAAAAATATTATAATAATAGCAGGGACCCGTGGATGAGTGAAAACTTGTTATTGGCTATCCGTTGACCAAGTTGCTGCTACCTAGGTTTTAATTAGCTGTAAGTTTTCCATGCAATAAATAAATAAATGAGTACTAACCGCGGTTAATCAATCAGCTGTAATGTCAACCTATACTTTCCAAGGTCAGTCTATAGATGGGTGACCATTAGGAGACGTTAAGCAGTATTTAAAAACCACGAAAATATTATTAACCAAGACCTAAATAGTTTTCTGATATCACAATATTATTATCATTTTAATCAAAAAACTTCGTTAGGTAGTTTACACGGTCAAATGTATGTCAATGAATTTGGCCACGAAAGTAGGTACGCGAGTACTTACCTTACAGCCTGATGATAGACGAACAGACAGACAGACCGACGAACAGCGGAGTCTTAGTAATAGGGTCCCGTTTTACCCTTTGGGTACGGAACCCTAAAATACTTTTGGTGACCGTTCCAAATCCTGTTAAGGAATTATAAGAAGATGCTTCAAATAACATAACATAACATAACATACCATCACGCCTGTATTCCCCGAAGCGTTAGGTTAGTATACACCCACAGTTAGTAGTTAATATACACCCACAGTTCACCGGTATGTTTAGGTCCCATGTAATAGGGGCGAGCCTATAGCCATTAACCGGGCACAAATCCAGCCTCCGAGCTGCTACTGAGAATTTCATAGAAAAACCCAATAACACTGCTCGACCTGGGGATCAAACCCAGGACCTCTAGTATAGCAGTCGCGCTTGGGACCACTAGACTAATGAGGCATGCTTCAAATAAAATCATTATTTTATTTGTTTCAGCGCAACAGGATGATTATGGGTTCCCAGATTATTGGCAAAATGACTACGACAGTTTGTATGATAATTACAAAGATAGTGACGACAGCAATGATAACATAGAGCTTGAACAAGTCCAAGTTAAATCCACAGGTAAACCAATCGACTCTGATATACCTGATCTTCAAGCAGAAATAGAAGCACAAAATGAGGTCGAAGGTAAAGAATCAGATGTCTTGGCAGATTACCAAATTGAAGACAATAGATCTAATTCTGCAGAAAAAGAACAAGTTGAAGAAAACAAAGAGGTAGCAGCCGAATTAACAGCTGAAGATGCCAAAGAAAGTGAAAATAATGACGAACTGGTGGTACCACCTCTAGAAGAGCCCCAAGAAAATGACCTTCATGACCAAAATGATGAAGATGACAATGACATGTCGAGTGATAATACGGAAGATGAGGTTGAACCTCTGCTAAAACCATCAACTGATGACAACAAAGATATTTTAGAGGAGACTAAAGATATTTTGAGCGAAGATACTCAAGGTTTTGATGACCAGCAAGCCGAGGAAACTGTTGCGGAGGTAAACCCAGAAAATGTTGTTGATTCATCTGAAATTGATCGAATCATTGAGGAAACAAACAAACTTTTGCGAGAAAGTGGTGACACTTTCGACGCAGATGACTATGATGTCCAGGAAAGAGAAAACAGCGAAGAAGAATTATTCAGTGAAAACAACGATGAACTTGATGAAGATACGCCCGAAAAAGTGTATAGTGATCTAAACGCTGATTTAGATAAATTGTTTGAGACTCTCGATAAGTTAAGTAATGACAATTCTGAAGAAAACGACAAAGCTGAGGGAGTAGCTGACGAAGACGCTCATAATATTCAAGATTATGAAGAAAAATATGGCAGGCCCTACAATGAAGACGTTGCCTTGTCTTGGCGGGATGCGGAAGCCAATGCTCTTGAACCAAATGACTCAAACCAGTTTGACAACCCTGCTTATGAAATTGATGATGAATTAGCTGACGACAGAGTTGAAGATGATTATGAAAATTTAGACGATAGTAACTTATCTGACATATTTGAAAATGTACTTTCGGATATCCAAAATCAATCGAATGAACACGATACACAAGATGAACAAAAGTCAGTTCAAATAGATGAAACTACTACCACCACAGCCGAACAGAGCCTGTCCAATATCAAAAATGAAACTACTGATGCTCCGGTGGGGGAAGATAATGTAAAAGCAACTTTCGACTACATTGACAATATTCCAAAGTCGCTTGATAACGAACCCAATTCTGATGATGACATCGACAGCTTACTTCGGCAAATTTTCTCCGATGATATTAACAAGCTCCAATCCTACGGAAATGACGCTTTGGTTGATGAGAACCAACCCCAAAACGTAGATGCCGCTGAATTTGAATCCATTGAAGTTAATGACACCAAAATTGAGGAAAATATCGAACAGAAATCCGTAATGGTAGATGAATTATCCAGTGCTGAGCTCAGTGATTTAATGACTCAGTTCGCTATCGCTCATAGTGAAGATTTGGATGTTCACTCCAAGAGCTTCGCAAGCCACGTGGCACCAATTCACGTTACTCTATCAGTTGATGAACCAACTGTAATCACATCACCAAACTATCCAGAGCCTTACCCTACCAACAACATTGTCGACTGGGTATTCGAAGGTCCTGGAACTGGTATTGAACTGAACATCACTAACTTTGCTGTCAACGGTGCTATTGGCGACTATCTACTTGTGAAGCCAGGTAATTTTGAAGTACTACGTCAATTGCTAGTAATCTTATATACTTATTTAGCTACTTTTAATTTGCTCTTCGCACCGGTTGCAAGCGCTGCGCATTTTCTAATACGAAGTATATTATTTATGTATCGTCTTGCATTTTATTTACTTAAAAACTCAGGGGCAACACCCCACGCTGTATACTTTGATAAAAAGTTGAAAAGAGCACCAAGTTTAATCATTCCGTTATTGCTTTCATTTCCTGCAACAAAATGAGATAGGCCTTTATTCGTAAAAACATTGTGTTGGTGACTCACCAACTCTCTAGATGTGTTTCCTAAAAACCACTAGAAGAAAGATAACAATGTTTCTTTATTCTTGTTGTTTATGAAGTTTGATAACCCTCTTGATAAAATAACTTGATTGATGAACTAAATGCGTCAATAACATTACTTAAAAATAAAGATGAATCGACTAATTGTCCTGTTACATTATTAGTCATACTTAACGTGTTCAGTAAAAACTTTAATTTAAAAATTAAGTAAACTAGAACAATGATGGAATTGTCATTATATGAATCATTATATATTAAGTTAGTAATATTATTTAAGGCTCATGAATCAGCTATAACTCACCGCTGTAGGATACTAAGAAGTACTATTATAGCAAAATATAAATGCTGAAATTGTAATGATGAGATAATGGAAAACTATGCGATAACTAGTCTTTTCATATCTTTAAATATTACTAGTACATCCACTGTAGGTATTAATAAAATAATATCTCTGCATCACCCTTAGGTTGCCTGGAAAATGTCTAACAACGGCATTAAGACTTTTAGTCTTTGCTTCAAGGGTGCATAAAGTATTATATACACAAATAACAGGAGTTTGGCGACTTTGGTAACTCGAACGTCTCTTCTTCTGTAAATTTTTGTTTGCTAATTTTAGTTCCCGAAGATTTCCCTTCAATTATGTTTTCCTTCACCGTTAAAACAGCGTCTATCTATTGATCGTTACACTATTTTCTCAGTCAAATCTTTGCCATGTATTTCTACTACTTCTACATTACCTATATCTTTGAATTATTCACAGGTGGTATTGATGAGAGCGGTAATGATGGTTTGATTTTCTCATACCGTCTCAACTCAGAGCGCAGGTACAGGTTCACAGACGTCAACCGAATGTTCATCAGGTTCGAAGCTAAGCCTGGTTGGCAGTTCATGAATGGATTCTCCATGAGTGTCAAGATGATTTGTAAGTACTTCATTAGATTCTTCTTGTATAGCATTATTGCCATTTGTCAAAATTAATACTTCTAGATGAGTTTTTGATAAGTATCAAAACAAAAAGAGATAATATAATAAATAATCATAGCTTGGACCCGGCCCCCGATGCCGGTGCACTACGATTACTCATATTTTTATTTTAGTTGATGAAAACACTTAGAAATGTAAAGAAATATGTATACCTAAAAATAAATAAAGCATACTATCTAATCATAGAGATGATAATAAAACATGTCTGTATACTTTTTTCTAAATTGCATTTAACAATCATAATTATCTAACAGGTAATTAAAAATATTCTTACATTCCATTTCAAATTGAGTCATTTATTTAGAGTTTTATATCGATTGACTGCCTCATTAGTCTAGTGGTCCCAAGCGCGACTGCTAAGCTAGAGGTCCTGGGTTCGATCCCCAGGTCGAGCAAAGTGTTATTGACTTTTCTATGAAATTCTCAGTAGCAGCTCGGAGTCTGGATTTGTGCCCGGTTAATGGCTATAGGCTCGCCCCCTATAACATGGGACCTAAACATACCAGGCGAACTGTGGGTGTACATTAAGTACGCCTCTGCCTAACCCTTCGGGGAATACAGGCGTGATGGTATGTATGTTTTTTTTTATATCGATTGTACTAAGTTCTCGACTGAAGACTATGCAGAAAGCGGAAAGCGCAGAGTGGGACGACCTCCGGCAAGGTGGACGGATGACCTGGTAAAGGTCGCTGGGAGTCGTTGGATGCAGGTGGCATATAACCGGTCCCTGTGGAAGTCTTTGGGGGAGGTCTTTGTTTAGCAGTAGACTTCTATTGGTTATTGATATGATGATGATGAACATAACATACATAACATAATCAACCCATTATACTGTCCCACTGCTGGGCACGGGTCTCCTCTCAGAATGAGTGGGATTAGGCTAGAATCCACCACGCTGGACTAGTGCGGGTTGGCAGACTTCACACGAAATCGAGAGAATCTCTCAGGCGTGCAGGTTTCCTCACGATGTTTTCCTTTACCGTTTAAGCGCGTGATAATTAACTATTTAATACGCACATGACTTTACTGAAAAGTCAAAGGTGCGTGCCTTGGGTTCGAACTCGACCCTTTGACTTGACAGTCCAACGGTCATACCACTAGGCTATCGCTGCTTCTGATGAACATGTACTATTTTTTTTTAACTATTTACTGGAAGAGAAATTAGACACCAACTGAGTTTTTTCCTTTACTTTAAACCCGACATTACATTCGAATCAGCGCGAGTATAGTTTCGAAGCCGTGTCAATGTGTAGAAGAGTATAGCTATTATTTTATAAAACATTGTTCCCTTCCAGGGCCACTAACTAAAGCAGCTGATGAGCAAGATCTGCCAGAGTCAGAGGCAGTGGTGCAGCCACCCCAGGAGACACTGACCCTTAACCTGGCCGGCCTCACTGTCTCTCAGTTCGCTGAAATCAAGAACGACTTCCTGGAGCTGATCGCTGACATGGCGAACGCGTACATCAAGGATAATAACATCGAACGAGGATTGAATACCACGTAAGTTTTATTTATAACTAACCTTTTCCCGTGATTTCACTCGTATCCAGACAAAAAGTAGCCTTTCTACTTCTCTAAGGTTTTTTTTTTATAGAATAGGGAGGCAAGCGAGCAAGCAGGTCACCTGATGGTAAGTGATCACCGCCGCCCATCGACACTCACAACACCGGAGGGGTGACAAGTACGTTAGGCTCGCTTATTGAAGGTTGCCATATCGTATTATATACCTATCTTTATAGGTACAAAAAATCATCAAAATTGATTCAGCGGTTTAGACGTGAAAACGGAACAAACCGACAGAGTTACTTTCGCATTTATAATGAGATATTATTAACATACCATCACGCCTGTATTCGTCGAAGGGTTAGGAAGAAAATAATGTACTAATGGACACACACAGTTCATCGGAATGTTTAGTTTCCATGTAACAGGGGGCGAGCCTATTGCTATTGACAATTCCATAAAAAACCTAATAACACTTATCTCGACCTAGGAATTGAACCTAAGATCAATCCTTTAGCGTAGTAGCCGCTCTAAGGACCACTAAATTTTCTCATTAGCCTAGTGGTCCTAAGAGCTATTTTTTTTTTTTAAACTTGCCCCACACTAGGATTTTCTCCTGTATCGTGGGTGCGTTTACAAACACAAACACCCAGACCCGGAACAACTACCTGCAGATCATACAAATATTTGCTCCGTGTGGGGATCGAACCCACAACACGTTGCGCAGAAGCCGATCGCTCAGCCGCTACGCCAAACGTGTCGTGTATATATTATTTATATATATATATATATATTAGTTTGAATTGCTAATAGGGAGCATGCAATTATGTAAAGACCCGTGCTTAGTGGAACACTAGAGTGTACCTACACAAGGGAGTACCTACTAAAATTTGATGCAAGGGTAAATGATTGGTGATGTACCCAAAATCTTTGCATCGAGAACGGTTTGACGCGTGTGTAACTGCAGGCAACACTAGCTGTTGCCTACCGTTACATTTGAAGAAAATTTATTTTCTCAAAATTGAGGAAATAAATTTTCTTCAATTTTGTTCGCTGTGATTTTTATAGTCATGCTGCTTTTCAGGGCGGAAATTTAACAAATCAAAGATCTCAAAAATGTGTAACTAACACGGCTTTGTTTTATTTATAAAGATTGTTCACGGTAGAGTTGACAGTTTTTTAAAACCGGTAAATAATTTGTAATGCCCTACGTAGATATCTATAACAAAATATATTGCTTATGTGTTCATGACTCAATAATATTATCAGTGGATTATCGGACGGAAAACATCGTACGTAGACAAAATACCTATACTTAAATAACATATATTTTATTGTTATGGGTGACAATAAAGTTATACGAGTATGTACGGTTTAAGCTGATCTCTCGTCACGAGTAAAATGGTTCGAACTAGAGCTCAGTTTAAATTGGAAATTAAACCTAAGTGCAGTCACGTAAGAGAGGCAGGGCATAGTGGTATCGAATAATTCCACTTATAATTGGAGCTGCTCGACTGGGGAAGTACCTCCACCTTGCAGAAAATCGTAGCCAAATAACGTAGCTCCGCGCTATGTTGTATTTCTAACGGTGAATATGGTCGCCAGAGCTCCGCGAGGAAGCATTGTGTCAGCAGATAGGATAAGCATCACGCTATTGTCTCCTATGCTGCCAGCTCAACTATTCCTCCTTAATTTATAGGGTTGGTAACCCACGTGTGATACCTCTGGTGTCGCAAGTGTCCATTGGCTACGGTAACCCCTTACATATAATACATCTATACATACCAAATGCTTTGTCCTGAATAACTGACTGACGGATCAACGCACAGCTTAAACCGCTGATCGTAGAGACCTGGAACTTGGAGGGTGTGTTCTTTGAAAAGAAAGGATTCTTGGAAATTCCTAAGGTCGGGGGTGAAAGTTTGTATGAAAGTTCGCACACAATACGATGCATTTGACATACGCACACGCACATATACCTACATCATCACTACATAGTATAAAAAAAGTCGCTGTCGCTGTCATGTATGTATGCTTAAATATTTAAAACAACGCAACGGATTTTGAAGCGGTTTTTTTAATAGATAGAGGGATTCAAGAGGATGGTTTATATTTATAATACATGCATAATATTGTAGAAAAACACTGATAAATTTAGAGGTTTCTAATGTGATGTTGTAAATAAACTAATTTTTTTGCGCTTACATTGCAAACGCTTACTGAACCCCACGAGATAAATCAAAATAATGTACTACAGTATTGTACACCTTAAAAAGGTCAACAAAAAGGTCCGCGATGGTATATGTCTAACTCTTAAGGATAACCCACAATAACCATTTTTTATCCTTTACATTTTACGGGAAAAATGGTTTATTTACGAAGAGATTTTAAGCAATACAGCATTAATCCTTATCCAATCAAGTACCTTAAATACATTGTCCAGTTAATGTAGATCAATATGGCCCTTTACAGTATGTAATTTAAATGATTTCCGAAGATATTACAGATTTAAAATGCAGGGACATAGCCATGCGGCGGTACCGGCTCGGCCAACTTTCAATGTTGCGGGCTTAGATTTGAGCGTTGAGTGTTTTTCTCATGTTCAATTGTATGTCGCTCTTTGAAGATTAACCTCTAAACAAAAAAGCTGTAAACGTTGTTTATAAGGACATTCTGTAGTAGGTAGATATATTTAGTATCAGCATTGCACCCGTGCGAAGCCGGAGCGGGTCGCTAGTATTTAATAAACGATGACATCGTCAAGATGTTTTTTTTAAATCCCGTTATGGGATATGGCGCCACACTTTTTGTGTATTTTCCAGTGTCAAGTATGTGGAGTAAGATGTTACTCAGAGGAAAGAAAACTCAATGAGATATTATGTACAGCTGTCATTCCTTGTTGTCATTTTGACAATTGTTTTCTTCCTTAGAAATTAAACTTACCACATTTTATGATATGAAACCTCCATGGTGTAGGTAGAGTGGGCTCAGTTTATTTAGAAACGAAAATTATGTATGTACGCAGGCGAAGCTGTGCACGGGAAGTCTAGTCTTTAGGTATATATATAGGTTATAGGTACATAATATTTTGAAAAATGATACAAGTCAAAATATAAAGTAATTTTTATCGTAATCTTTGCAAGTAATTAAGGTTATCACATTGTTTGTACTTAGATCGTTTTGCGCATGCAACAATTATAGCAAAATAGATATAACAATGTATATTCTAACCGACTTAAGAACAAAGGAGGTTTTGATTAGAATGAGGAATATAAGTTAGGTACAATAAAATACATTAATTGAAAGTGGCCTTAAAAGACTATTTCCTAGAAGTGCAATCGCTTAGGTTAGTTCAGTGGGAAAAAAATAAAATAAATATTTTGGTGATTAACAACATTAACAGGAAAATATGAACATTCAAATTATAGAACTAGGTACTTACTATGAATAATGAGATATTTTAATAAAACCACTTTTTTCAGATTTCGTCGTGTTATACTTATTGACATAAGTAGGTACATAAATAAATGTGAGTGGATGGATGGAATTGCTATCAATGTTCAACGAACCTGCGACTTCTGGTGTATCTAACCAGAAGACGCAGGTTCGATCCTGCAGGCGATTGAATTTTTCCTTCACTGAAATAACTTTATAATCTTAGCATGGAAAATGCAAAAAAATCACAAAAAGATTGCCATCAATACCGTAAAATCCGTTTTATTCCAATTTAAATATAATTTAATCGTTTCATAGTTTTGCATTAACTATAAAATAAAATACCATTATTATTTTTTGTACCAGTATTTAATTATATTATCATTTATTAATGTAATATTTTTCCGCAACAATTTATCCAAGATTAATTGTAGCAACAGTTCAAACCTGCGGTTAATGATAAAATGAGCCAATTATTCTAAATGATGAACTTTCTAGATAAGTACATACATTGTCGCGTACAAAGTTTCACAGTGTCTGTACTGCGTATGTTGCACGCACAAGAGTATTTCTATTCTCGTCCCTCCATTTACGTCATTCTGACCCACTTGGGCAACAATTTGAATAACAAAACTCGTTCACAAAACAAATTGTGTTCAAAAGTCTTAATGTTACAAAAAATCTCGATACAAAACAAAAGAATATTAAAATGTTAATACAAAATTATTGAAATTCAACTCGTCGAGGTTCAAGGCTCCGCGCATGCGTAACTCGCAGCTTTGGGAGTTCAGACATGCGCGCTGCAAACGTCAAATCTATTTCAGTAAAGCTTACGATACGAGCTTATGAAACCGCTTAAAAACGAAATAATATACAAAATTCAATTGTAAATACGTGAAGTAGATAATAGTGCGTGAATCAAGTGGTAAACAGTTATAATGTGTACAAAAAACGAGACTTTAACATGTTAATAATAAGAGTGATATTCCAAAATGCAGCATTGCGCCACCGAATCGATTCGAACGTTCCCTGATGCCAAATGCAGAATTGAGTGACAAATATACAGAATGGAGCCCATATTAGATAGGAATAACTTTGCTATAAGCGCTATGGTCACTGTGGCTATGCAGATATTATTCTTCACCATAGCGTCGCTATTCCAAAATGATAAAGTGACGGACTTCACTGGAGGGGCTAACTTTATTATTATAGCGTTGCTAACCTTTTTTCTCGGTCAAGGAGGCTCGCATCTCAAGAGTTACGACAGCAGACAGCTAATGGTGACTGCCTTTGTTTGTCTCTGGGGCGTCAGACTCTCGGGCTACCTCATCTATAGAATCTACCATATAGGTAGAGATAAGCAGTTTGAGGATCGTAAAAGTAATACTCTAAGATTTGCAGTGTTTTATACATTTCAAGCGGTGTGGGTGTACATAGTTAGTTTGCCAGTGATAATAATGAATTCTCCTCATCATTCATTCCCAAAATCACCCAAAACGATGACGACTTTAGACTCCGCTGGCGCAGGAATATTCGTCATCGGATTACTGATCGAAACGTATGCAGACCTACAGAAATTCGCATTCAGGCAAGAGCCTGCCAACCAGGGGAAATGGTGCAACGATGGCCTCTGGGGATTATCCCGACACCCCAATTATTTCGGCGAAGTTGTATTGTGGTGGGGGATTTTCATTATATCTTTGAATGTGATTAGCGGCGTCGAATGGATCGCGATAATATCACCATTATTTACGACAGCGATCATACTGTTTTTATCTGGTATACCGCTGCTCGAACGATCGGCGGACGAAAAATACAGAGATAACCCAGATTACTTGTATTATAAAGCGTCAACGTCGCCCCTGATACCAATACCACCGGCCATTTATGTCGAAGTACCGAAGTTTTTAAAATGCGTCATGTGTTGCGAATTCCCGATCTATGATTCGACCGGCGACGAGTTCCCTGCGCCGACTATTGTCACGGAGACTACCAGCATCTCGATGGTGCAGTCTCAGACATAGCTAACAAACGCCGCGCGCGACCTCGCCGCGGCCAACGACCAGATAATAAAGAACCCTAACCAGAAACAGTTGTGATACACAGCCGAGGACAGAGCAAATCGGCTGCCAAACTCATTGCCACTCAAACAAAACAACACTGTAGATATGAACCTTCACAATAGTTATATGGAAAATATTATGAAAAGTAAACGTATAGCTTTAGGACTTATAGAAGAGACGAGGGACTATAGCGCTGCGAACTCACCTGATATTGAAAAGAACATAGATTTAGCTGTACCAAGTACTAGTAAAGCAAAACGACCCACAGAAATAGTAAAATACGGTAAAATCACTTTTAATACGACCGCGATATTACATCACTATCCCCAAGTATCCAATAATGAACTTAACTTACATTGTGCTAAAGATGCTCAGAAGAAATCTGATTTGAATCTCCAAAAGCCTAAAGATAATAACAATTTAGAAACTGAAGAGATAGCGAAAGATACTAAGAAAGACAATTTTAATAATAATGAAACACCCAAAGTTGATGTAACAACAGACAATGCTATTGAAGTAGTAAATCAACCTGTAAAATTCACTGAAGAAAAGCTTGTATGAGAATGGGCTATCACTTTTTTTCTGTATATTTTTTTAAATGTAGGTCACGACATGGATTCTCGGAACCTAATTTCACATATCGCGAATGATGTAAAGACTGGCCAAACAAGTAAATACAAAATATTATGTCGAAGAGTTTTAGATGGGAATAGTGTTAAGTCTTCAAACATAGATGGAATCCGTCTCAAATAGAATATAAATTAGATTTTAAAAGATAAAAATAAGTCGTAAAATAATATTTATCGAGAAACTAGAGGAATAATGTTATTGGTGAGTTCTACAATACTTTATGCACGTTTTTTTTTTATTTAACTAAGTAGTACTTCAATCGCGGGCAGGATTCGAACCTGCATCTTCTGGTTTGATATACCCGACGCTCTGACCTCTAAGCCACCGCGAACCCTACCTGCATGATTGAAATTTTGCCTTCACATTCTGAATTTACGTCATAAGGTAACGTTCCTTTACAAAAAAAAATATATATATAACTTAATAATCTTAGCATGGAAAATGCAAAAAAAATCACAAAAAGATAAGTAGTACTTTTAGGAAGTACTAATTTTTTGCTAAGCAATATTGCTATATCCCAACTTAATCAAGTTGACCCTTTTGATTTAAGTGAATATGTATAATTAATATGATTTTATCTTATTCGTTGACATTATTACAGTTTGACTTGTTAAAATTACGACTTTTTATTTTAATATATGCATGCAGCGGACTGTTTATTGATTCACTCGTTATTACACACACAACTTCTCTGTAAAACTATGCGTTCCACTTAGGTTGGAAATAGAAGAGACATTTGTTCATAATAATTATGTCACCCTAGGTTCTTTTTCACAATACACACTCAGAAACTCAGAACATAGATTTTGAATTACGTCTTTATAGACGGCAAAACGTATATCATTATTTTGCAGCGCTCGAAAACAAATGATTTTCTTCGTAACTATTAGAGAACCTGTACAATCCTCCCCAAATCCACAAACAAACCACAATGATTTATGATTTAATTATTTTAGCAACCTCCGTAATATCTAGTCTCGTCGGTCGTCCAAGCTAGGCTACTAAACGTAAGATTCTGAATTTTATTTCCAGGTCAAATAAAGTATTCTTCTATCAAATTCTCATTAGCACCTCAGAGTTTGAATTTTTATCCGGTTAATGACAATATACTCGTATGGACATGGGTTATATTCTCATAATTATCTTCTTGCCCTTGTCCCAATTTATTTGGGGTAGGTGCACCATCTCCTTTTTCTATTCTATCAGCTGACACCTCATCATTCACTACCTTTTCCATCATATCGGCCTTAAACAATCGATCCATCTTTATAGCTTTTTTGGTTATATTACACGGCACTTAAAAACATACCAAGTTTTATTTCAAAGAAATATCTAGACAGAATTGACAGTGGAAAATATTAGTCGTAAAGTAATTGTATATGCATGTGGTAGTGTCGATAAAGAGACGGGCGGATGATAAGGAGTTGTTGATAAACCTGTCCACGATATGCTGTAGACATAGACAACTGTATTAGTACAAGACATTATCGACTGACGTTCGATAAAATTTTAATATTCCTTCACACTATCCTTCTCGCATTTTGTGTTCCAAATCTTATACCTGCACCACAATCCATATATAATATTACAAATTCGAAAGTAACTTTGTTTGTCTGTTTGTTACTCACGAAGGAACGGAGAAGATGTACGCGTTTAGAGTGAAAAGTTTATCCGATTATGTAGACCATATAGATATTTGTAGCGCAAGAGAATCGTGACTGCAACCCCTTGCTAATTACTGCTGCAACCCATATACGGCCAATCTGTTTATATTCCGTGTCCTAAGGACCGAGCCTATTTCTTGAGACCTAAATATATCGCGAGCTGTGGGTGTGTAATAGTACACCTCTACCTAACCATTCGGGAAATACAGGCGTGCTGTTCAATGTCATACAAGACTTTGAAGACGGTGAAGGGAAATATCGTTCGAAGTCGTAATTCTTGATGCTATGCAGAAATATGTATCGTAGAACATGACCTTGGTGCCGACAGATAATAAACTTGACACTGGTCTATTATAAGATCGGATGTGCGCGTTTATCGACAATTTGTTTACATATAATGCGCCATCAATTTATATTACGCACTAGCCACTACCCGCAATTTCACTCGCGTTCCAAAAGCTTACTACAACTCATGATGAAACATGCACCAGATTTAAAAGTTAAATCTCTTATAAAACTATAAAAATCGCATCCAATATCGTGCAGTACTTTTTACGTGATACGCATACAAACATACAAATAGATAGACGAAACTTTTAAACGAAAATTATAAAGATGCAGACAGGCAGGCAAACAAAAATTATAAAGATTATTGTTTTGGCTTCTATAGGGCTCTTTCATTTTTTAGCTCCCTAATTTTTTATATCTCCTATGTACAGACACCAGTCAGTTATTATCTTAACTAGCGATTTTGACTGCGTTGTTTTAGTAGGTACTTCAGTGCTTCCTGTTTTAAAATTATCAGGATACAGTCATTAAAGTTGTCAAAACAAATACTTTTTAAAACTACGTGGAATCCCTTTACACTAGAATAATTAGTAAGCCATCGGACACAGCAGGCTGGAAGAGAGAAAATTTTAGGATTTACCAACGAAAAGATTACCAACCTTAGGAAAGTATCCTAAGAGTAATCCTGTAAGAGTCGAGCGAGCTATTCTGGCGCGCAGCACCGATTATAATAACAGAGTTTATGGATGTGAGCGATCACTGGTATAACAGATTCTCCATGTTTTCAGGTTAGAAGTCACTCAGATCACCAAGACAGCCGTCTGCAACATCCGCTGGCCGGACTACGAGACGTGCGTGGAGATCACCTTCGGAGTCCCACTCCAGTACGAGGATGAGGAAGAGCCCAGGCTCAACGCTGAAGACCTGAACGCTATGTGGACCGGATACATTATTAAGGAACATTTTGCTGAACGGCTGCGTTCGTTGGGAATAACTGTAAGCATCTCTGAATATTCGAGTAAATTATGACACTTTTATTTCCCCTGTACCTAACTGTGCATTTCTCAGAATATTACAATACATTTTGCTAACTTTTAAGGAGTCCCGTGTGGAGACTTAGAATACAATTCCTCACTTTCGTTTGACTGATTGGCGATCACCCTTACGTAAAACAATTTGGTATGTTTCGACTTTTGCACGTGAGACGCAGTCCTCCCTTAGTTGCTGAGACTTCAGCAATCTGCAGTCTGTAAGGGCTCTTATGCTCAGCAATGCATCAGCAACGCCGGAATTGCGACTTACCATCAAGTAGATGGTTTGATAAACAATAAAATAACCATTAATTTAAAATAATTTTATATATTTTGGGTGTTAGTGGAAATTTGCTGCTGCATTCGTCTGGGTTAGTTAGTACCAATCCATATGATAAATATTCTTTATTACTTATTAGTTAGAAAGAGAAGAAATAATTGAAAAATATTAAACTAGATTGAACTAGATTTGCCTGGACTTCTGGGGAAAATTCTGGGCAAATTTTTAGCTATATGTGGAGGCTTGTAATTAGCAATTTGTTAATAACATGTTCTTTATAACATATGTATATTAGTCTGTAAGCCTTCAGTAAAATAAATTAAAAAAAAATACACTTAACAACTGTGACAACACGCTAGTAATGGCACACTGGTGTTACTGGCATCTATGGGTTGTGGGTATCATCATCAGATGCTAGAATATTATGCTAGAACTGGCCATCGTCTCTTCACATTGTCTAACTGGTTTTATTTGTTGCAATTTCCAGGAGTACGCGATCCCCAACGACCGCACGGTGCTGATGGTGTGGCTGGTGATAGCTGCCGGCGTACTCATCTCCATGGCCATGCTAGCCTTCGCGCTCTGGCGGTTCAGCTGTTTCGAAGATTACACCAGGTATCATTCAGATATGGGCAGTTTTTCTAGGGAAAAAGATTTTAAAAGAGTGCAGATACTGGAAACATTTCTGCTCTATCAATTTTGAAATGAAATTCAATGATATTTACAAGTATTTTTACGACTGTAATAATAAATTTCTAAAATAGCACAGGGGCCGTACTATAACGTGTTAACGCCATCATTTCTACGTTGTGAGAAAGAGTTGCCGCTCTACATATTAAATAGCCTCATCTCTTTCTTACAAACTAAAAATGATGGCGTTAACACCTCATAATACGGCCCTGTAGTTATAACTGCCTCATTAGTCTAGTGGTTCTAAGTGACCCTTCTGGTTTTCGGTTCCCAGGCCAAGCAGAGTTATTGGGTTTTTCTTTGAAATTCTGAGTAGCCGCTCGGAGATGCCCCGTATAACATGAAACCTAAACATATCCGTGAACTGCGGGGGTATTTTTTTTAAAATGCTTACCAGTATCTAATGTGGGTAGCACATTTCCTGTAAATAAATCTTTTAAGGATACTTTTACAAGTCAATGCTTTATTTTTTTTTAATTAGATGGCGCCGACATTTCATGACTTCTGAGAAGAAACACCGACACAAACTCAGATAATTAATGTTTCATTGTATGTTTCAGGATGCAAGCCTACAGCGATACAGACAGTCTGAAGAATGAGAAGCGCCATCTCGACCTGTACCCGACGCCGCACCAGACCCTCCCGCCGCTCTACTCCGAGAACGACTACAAATGGGCAGACGATAAATATGATGATTCCACCAGAGGTAAGCAAACGCATAATAGTTGATAGATAATCAACCCATTATACTGTCCCACTGCTGGGCACTGGTCTCCTCTCAAAATGAGAGGGATTAGGCTATAGTCCACCACGCTGGCCTACTGCGGGTTGGCAGACTTCACACACCGTCGAGAAAATCTCTCAGGCATGCAGATTTCCTCACGATGTTTTCCTTCACCGTTTAAGCGCGTAATAATTAGCTAATAATACGCACATTACTTCGAAAAGTCAGAGGTTGGGTTCAGAGGCCATGGGTTGGAACACGAGACCTTTTTTTTTAAAAAAAAAAGGTTCTTAGGTTATTAGCCATGCTTCGGCACGATTAGGCCGGCTCGACCGGAGTGATACCACGGCCTCACAGAAGACCGGCGTTAAACATCACTTGCGTTGTGTTTCGCCGAGTGAGTGACGTTACCAGAGGCCCAATCCCCTTTTAAAAGGTCGGCAACGCACTCGTGACTCCTCTGGTGTTGCGGGTGTCCATGGGCGGCGGTGATCGCTTACCATCAGGCGATCCGTCTGCTCGTTTGCCCTCCTATCCCATAAAAAAAAATGTGGGTCGCACATTACTAGTATTCTTGTTAAGCCCTCGTGCTAAGCTAAATGCTTATGTTACGAGTGCGTTCACGTCGGTAGTACAATGGGTGGGGTTCGGACCGGCAACCACATGATCGCAAGTCCGACTCCCTAGCCATTAAGCTACCGTCGCTTCTTAACTACTTTGACTTGGCAGTCCAACGATCATACCACTAAACTATCACTGCACTTGTTGTTTAATTTATTCAAAACTAATTAATCCAATGTGCTATTCCAGATTATAATCTATCTCAGTCATTCAGATCATTTCAGCCGTTCTGACGTGATTGACTAACACACATCCATACATCCTCACTAACTACTACTGCCATGCATTTGACATACACACACACATATTGAATGAACGATGACATCGTCAATTTTAAATAATTATGACTCCCAGCTGTTTTTTTTAATCCCATCATGGGATATGGAGTCACACTTTTTGTGTATTTGCCAGTATTCAGTTTAAGGAGTAAACAAGTAATTATTAGATCCCGTCATGGGATTATATTAAACGGCGCCACACTTTTTGTGTTTGCCAGTGTCAAGTATAGAATAATCCCCAGTAAAACAATGGAAACTGCACTAAGGCTTCAATGGAGTTTAGGAGTGAACTCAAAAGTCACGATTTTCAATTTTATATCATTTGCCTACACTCGCACACGTTCACGAAAACTTAATGGTTAACTATCCACTATAATTACACATTCAAATTCGGAGAAACACAAGTTTTGGAAAATAATAACATATTATATATAATAATAAGTTTATTTTAATTTATATAAAACCGACAAAGTGCACTTTACATTTTCCCGCCTAAATCTCCTTCCCAGCTGTCATTCGCTGTTGACATTTTGACAGTTGTTTTCTTCATTAAAAATTAGATCTAACACATTGTATGATATTATGAAACCTCCATGGTGTAGGTACAGTGTGCACAGTATATTTTAGAAACGAAAATTACCTAAGTACGCAGGTGAAGCTGCAAACGGGAACTCTAGTTTTATATATATTATCATAAAAAGGCACTTTTAGAAGTCAATATTTGACGCGACACATTTGGCGTAGCGGCCGAGCGATTTGCTTCTGCTTCGTGTGGGTACAATCCCCAAACGGAGTTAAATATTTTGTATGATCTACAGGTAGTTGTTCCGGGTCTGGGCGTTAGTTTACGTGGGAATTTGTGTTTGTAAAAACACCGACAATGTAGGAGAAAATCGTAGTGTGCGTCAAAGTTTTTTTTAAGTAAATATGGTACAGGAATTTCCTTTCTGAAAAACTATTTGGAGAATACAAGAGTCAGGGTATATTATTATAAAGTTCATTTTTGTTATTCCAGTGGACATGGGAGGCTTCGCCAACAAGAGTTATGTTCGGGACGAGCTGTTTGATCTCGACTCTGACGAGGATGTTATTACCACACGTGACAGGTAATTATTATAATAGCCAGAAGACAGAATTGCTTGATTTGCTAGTCATGAAATATTATTGAGATATATGACACATTGGGCGTAATGGTGGAGGAAAATTGACTTCTACGTACGCCACGGGTAATGGTTTCGCTTTCGGTTCCATATTTGTATTACCCACAGTGGTTCCGGGTCTGCGTGTGTGTATGTGTTTGTAAATGCACCCTCGATACGCGAAAAAATCCTTTGTGTGGCAACGTTTTTTGTTTAAAAAAAATAATTGTTTTCAACTGACCTCATTTGTATAATTATTAAAAATAACGTTCTTCGATGGAAAATTATATTTATTTGTTATTCTAAAAATTTCCTTTTTCTTTATGTGAATTGAATAAAAGACAAGCTATTACTCACATCCCAAAGGGTTTTATTTACTTTAATTCAGCTTTTGGGAGACGTATCAAAATGAACCGTGCACCACAATACACCTATGAAAACCGCAGAAAATTTTATGCAGTAATTTTTGTGTGATGTGCTTACAAAATATACATACAGATTACAAACGGACAACAAAAAATACTAAAAATAATTGTTTTGGCTTCTATTGCTCATATAAAGACACCTCATTTTTTTTTTCTTAAATATCTTATAATTATGTACAATTTTACTTCATCAGTATGATCTTACTAATACGTTATTCAATTGTATAATTATAAATGTATTTTGTTTCTGTGTCCTATTTTTGTTTCTTTCTTTTTCACCATTATTTTTTTATGACTAGCAAAGATCTTTTATGCTTTCTTCCAGTATGTATCCTAACTGTGCCGTAACCACTAACATTACAGGTACACGACAAACGTGTAGCCGATTCATTACCTCAGTAGCGCTTGAGCACAATGGTACGAATTTTACTCACACTAACAATTCATTCATTTACTTCTACATAACTATTTACAGTATTGTTACCCTTTACAACCTAGTTAACCTTGACAGTATTTAGGCAATTTCTTTACCCTTTACTACAAAGTTGCCGACGTAGCTCGAAGGATTAGTAAACTTAAGTGGCAGTGGGCGGGGCACATAGCTCGTAGAACTGACGGCCGGTGGGGCAGAAAGATTCTCGAGTGGAGACCACGCACCGGAAAGCGCAGTGTGGGACGACCTCCAACAAAATGGACGGACGACCTGGTAAGGGTCGCTGGGAGACGTTGGATGCCGGCGGCATTTGAGGGAGGCCTTTGTTCAGCAGTGGACTTCCGTTGGCTGAGATGATGATGATGATCACTACAAACTGCACGATATAATTTAATTCAGTCTGGTTACCCTTGACACAGATAATATAATACTATACTAGTACCCTTGACAATATCGTTACCCTTTGCAATTTCTGTACCCTTTGCTAGAATATGATGCAGTTCTTTATAATCTCTTAAAGATTTATTGTTACGTTTTACAATTTTGTAAATCTGTCTGGTACGCAATTGTGACTTTTTACAATTATATTACACATTACAATAAGACTTTTGTCCTAGCGTTACCCTTTTCTAATACTTACCGAGGTATTATTTACAATCTTGTTGCCCTTATTGATTTAACCTATCATTTTTTTTTTTAATGGTATAGCATTAACTGAAGTCACCTAATGGCCGGTCCCAATATCAAATCTGTCGATAGATTTGATTACTAAAGACAGGATTTTGACATAAGGTCCATACAAGTAATATCAAAATCCTATCTTCAGTGAGCAAATCTATCGACGGAATCGATAATGGAATTGTCCGTAAGACATAAAATGTGGAAGAAAAATTTGACGAAAATGCTACTTATCCATTGCTTTTCCG
The DNA here is from genome assembly GCA_910591435.1 of Acronicta aceris. Classification (NCBI taxonomy): domain Eukaryota; kingdom Metazoa; phylum Arthropoda; class Insecta; order Lepidoptera; family Noctuidae; genus Acronicta; species Acronicta aceris. The sequence goes on along the minus strand of OU342781.1, from coordinate 10,801,978 downwards.
TCCCAATAAACTTGTCGACAATAGGTAATCCGATCCGCCAACGCTCTCTGTCGATAGGGGGACGATAGCTTATCTGGAGATTGCAGTTTGTATGAAAATAACAATTCACGCGTCCCAATATCAATAAAACATCCGGTGAAGCAAATCCGAATCCTGAATGAAATCGAATTTCTATTTAATTTCAAAGTTTTATATCATTTTACATTCTCGTTAACCTCTCACGTCAGCAACTCGCCTGCGAAGCTTGTCACATATTTAAGGTCATTCTAATCTTTTAAAACATTATTTGTGTCTGTTTAACATATCAAATAAAGCCAATAATTATTAACCTCTTTTATCTACTAATAGAACTGATGATGCATTTGTTTTTGAGGTTGTATTTCATTGTTTATAAATTAAATTTTGTTTTTTTTTTTTACAGGAAAGGTACTATCAGTCCGAGGGATATCTATGACGTGTAAGAAGCATAACAATATTCCAATATTTTATCGATATCTATAAATCGGTTGATTTTATCCATAAACTTTATCAAAAACTAATTTTACAACATATTGCTTTAGGCCGATTTGTCGATATCGATAAAAAATATTGTGTTTTTACTATCGTAATGTACTGTAAGTTTTAATCGTTGATTTTATGTGATAATGTTAGTTCTTTTGTGAATATTGCCAATTAAATAATTAAAATATTCGGTTTATACATATTTAATTTAATATAATAAAAAATCATTTTTAATGTGGAAGATATTACTTTTTATAACTGTATATATTATATAAATGTTTTAAAACTTAAAATAATTATTTTAAATATTTTGCTGTAAAAATGCATTTAATAATATAATAAATAATTTATGCTAAATTTATTAGAATACTATCAAAATATTATGTGTATTATTCGTAATACGTGATTTCATTCCATTTTTTTTTTGCTTAAATAATATTTCTTTCCAATGTTATAATTAATTTTCTAAATATTTCATTGGCATTATTCACACATGCAATAATGTAGTAAATAGATACTATAATACTGTTGTATACTTAATAGATATACAAAATCATAAATATAATAAAATAGATATTGTATAGTACATTATATAAAATGTTGTGATTTTAATATTTTTTACAAAAATATCTTTTAACTTCTGTTGTAAATTATTTCTATTTTATATTTTTGTTTTCAATTTTATTCACGAATAAATGGTTATTTTTTATATATTTTTTTTTTATTTCCGATTTATTTCTTTTTCAAATATTGGTTTCGATTGGAAAATGGAAGTGTCACGATTGGGAAATTTGGAGCTAGTTGGAAAATATATAACACCATAATATTAGTGAAATAGTTGATAGGAAATTATATTCAGTAGAAATATATCGCCAAAACATATTATGTTTCTTTACCTAGGATTGTTTTCAAAGTTTTAATAGGGTTGTGACTCATTACCTTCCTTAGATAAATATTCCATATACATCACTCCTTTATTGAGTTTTAAAGTATTTTATCCAATTAAAATTTAAGAGGTAGTAAATTATATAGATACGTATATACGAGTATAAGTAATATATCAATATTTTGGAATTAATTTTTAATTTTTGCCAAAACTTAACAATTAAGCTTTGTAAGAAAATTAGTATGTACTTTAAAAAGAAGCTGGGCATTAAAATAGTATGTACCGTTTATCTTTAATTATTTTTGTTATATATTGCCCAAAATACTGAAATAATGTGTACAATTATATTGTCATTATACATATATTTTTTCATTGTTATCGCGCATGTTTTGCTTGTAATAACAGAAAAATCGTAAGCTATGTATATATATGTTTACTTGTATAAAAAATGAAGGTATAATACTATTACTTATAATAAATAATAAATAGGTTCAGCCTTAAACAGGATAATGAATTCCTAACCGATCCCTTATAAATATTTAAAACTATAAATATAATGCTAAGTTACAGAAAAAATATAAAATCAAGTATATACACACGTGGTCACCTTGATACCTGAATTAAATATTACAGTTCCTTAGATATGTTGTAGCTAAATTATAAAATATATAAATAAAAAATAACATGAATGTAAAATGTCTATAAAAACCGTAAAATATAATAAATTTATTTAAATAGTAATATAATACATAGGCATTGGGATTATTTCCCAGTCTGTCTTTATAGAAGAAGACCTTAGTCCCAGCAGTGGGAATAATAATAGGCTGATGAAAATCATTTGTAATTATGCATACTTAGCATTATTAAAGACCAAGTCGTACGAGCAAAGACTAAAAATCATATTGTTTTGACGTGGGAAACTCTTATGTACACGTTTAGCTAACAACCTTTAACAACATGTTCTGCCCCACGTGTTTTGGCATCGATTCCCACACGGAGCAAACATTTGTATGAGCTACAGGTAGTTTCTGGGTCATTGTATGTGAGAATTTGTGTTTGTATAAGCACCCACGGCACTGGAGAAAATCCTAGTGTGGGCAACGATTTGTTAGAAAAATTCAACTTGCTTGAATTTGGTTAAAAAATAATAAATCATTAATAACACAGTTGCATTTGTTGACGAATTGGGAATCAACCGATTCCCATTCGGTGCTGCAATTTTTTTTGCCAAAAAAATATTCGCTAAAGTCAATTTAGAATGCCAAATTCATTATAAAATGTACATTAAATTTCTAAGTATTTGACAATATTTTAAAGGTAAAGTTGATGTTTTTTACTTGCTACACCAATTATTTATGTATTTTTAACCGCGATAAAAAATATTAAAAAGGGTAATTTGGCCCAAATGAAATTCCCATTTACTACGTAAAATTATGTAAGTAAAATCGGGTAACAATAGGAAATATATAGTTAAGTATTCTATCTAATTATAAACGAAATATTTGATTTTAACAATATAAATTAATTGCCATAATTCCTCTTTCTTCTCTAGCAAATAAATTAGAATAATTATTAAATTATCTAGTAAATGATTTGTGTTCATACTTAATATAAAATATTAATGTTGTAAATTGTAGGATTCAGTGTTCATTTAGCTGTATTTTTTGTCTAGAATATAATTTTTACTATTATATTCATGCGAATATTTATTTTAGTCCTTAGATATATATTTTTATTAGACATTATTTGAACTAACTAAACGTAATTATTTTTAATATTACCTACATCTTATTGTCTTTGAAACAATTTCTTCAGGTAAAATGGAGTATTCGAGTATTTAATCATAAACAAACTTATTTTTGTTTGTAAGTGTTAGTTAGTAGTAGTAAGTATTTGTTTTAAAGATGTACCTACTTAGCTCAACAAATTGTTTTTTTTTATTTGAAAATCAAGCAATATGCCTCCTATAAGTAAATATGTTAAAGCAATAATGATAAATGACAAAGTATTTATTTACAAATATATTTAGTAATGCTGAAGTTTAAAATATATTACAGTAATAAATTATGTAAAACTTACATCATAACGTAAAAAAGATAACAGTACGGAATATAATATTAGAATAAAAAAAAATTTAAAATGAAGCTGAAATATTTTACAGTTTTTTTTTTATTTGCGTAAATTATTATATTAGAAGACTAATCGATATTTATTTAAAGGAAAAATATTTAATTTTACGAGAGTAAGTTCTACGCGAGGGTGAGTTTTACGCGAGCATGTGGGTTATACGCGAGCATGTGAGTTATACGCGAGCATGTGAGTTTTACGCGAGCGAGAGAGTTTGACGAAGAACACCACTATTGTAATGTATGTGACAAATGTTTTAATTATGGGCAAAAATAAATGTATGCCTAACAAATGGTTATTTTTATTAATACCTTAAATTCCTTAAGGACCCACTGGATAAATTCCTCATGTCAGTGTAAACTGGCTACATAAAAAATAAATAAATTTAAAAAGTCACAATAACATAGTAACTACTATGGTTACTATAAGCATTTAGGGAACTATTTAGGCTTAAGTATATTCAAAAATTTTAAGCGAAATCTTAACATTCCATTATGTCATACTAGTTGCTGTTGCCCGCAGTTTCACTCACGTCCCAAAAAGATTAACATACTATAAGTCACAATCTAGACGGCGTATCAAGATGAAACATGCACTAGATTTTAAGTTACACCTCTAGCAATATATCCGTGAAAACTGCATTCAATTCCATGGATATCAATTTTGCGTGATGTGCGTACAAACATACAGATAACAATTTTAAAAATTGTTATTTTGGCTTCCGTTGCTCTAATAAAGACCCCCCATATGAGTTTTTCTTCAATATCTATAATGTACAGACATCGGAGTGTTACAATTTTATTATAGGTATAGATATGACATAATGGCAGCGTAAGTTTACGCCTCAGTTTACTCTGAGTCGTCTCCGAATGTCAAGCATTATCCTCAATGATAATTTGACTCAAAACTGACTGGAAAAAAATGCATGTTCGTTTCACTTCAAGAGAGTGAACAGCATTTTGTAGCAAATAAAATTGAGCATAAATGCCCAGTACTGTTACGGTATATAGTAACTTAATTATATAAAATAGATAATGTGGATAAACGCAGTCAAGTACTTTAGACATTGTGTGCCTAAATGTGCAATGGAGCCAATAACCGGACGCAAACCTAAACTCCGAACTGCTACTGAGACTAATAAAAAAAATGATCTAGAAATCCAAACTCTCACTCAGCAGCTGCTTCTGTGTTAAATACACTAATAAGACAGTTATCTTATAAAAATACTGTAATCTTCAAAATGTAGTAATACCGCATAATACTACAAAATACTACAAACAGAGATCATAGTTGCGAGAGGAACAACAAACAATAAATCAGTTTCTGCGGCTGCGCGGGCGCGGGCGCGCTGAATTTAGACCGATTTTGTATTGTTACCGTATTGGGTTATTCTGTTTTAAAAGTGACATAAATAGATATTTTGAAAGGGAAGAAAAACATAAAAATTGTACTACATCATAGGAGTTGAATTTTGAAGAAATAAGTATATAACAATTCTTTTTTATTATTAATTAAACGTTATAATTATTATGAAGTAAAAAGGTAAGATTGTTTGAAGTGGTTTATCACAGTAATTAAAAAACTAAGTGTGTATACTAGACAACTATCGACATATGTTGAAACATAACATTTGCCTATTGGAAGCCTACATTTTAAGGAAGTCCATTCTGGAAATTCATTAAAGACAAAGAATATTTTTCCATTACGTATATTATTAGTGCTGCATATAAATGTACTTAAGTCAACTCGAAAATAATAGTACAGAGGCTGAAATCATTTCGGTAAAACAAAATTGCTTTTCCATCCAAACCAAAACAATTTTAAATTCCATAGCATCAATTTTCATACAAATTCGTTTCAGAATCGCCCGCGCACTGTCTGGCAAGGTCACTTCGGATCTTGTGCTTAGAGCGCGCGCATCACAATTAGCACAAGATAACGAGATAACACACAAGATAACGCGTGTAGACACCATCGTTACGAAATGATGGAGAGTTTTACAAGAAAAATTACGTGAAAGTCGCACTTGACGCGATTCCGAAAATTTTAAATGAGATTCTTTTATAAGTGAGTTGGATTCATAATTTGAATTTTTGTTATTAAAAGTGTATTTGGTACATAAATGTCAGACGAGTGAGTTGGATTCTTTTTTGTGTTTGTTGGTTTTTAAACCTTTTGGAATTCGAATTATGTTTGCCTGATGAGTAAGTGTTGTTTTTCTGTAAATTTACATTTAAGTGAGAATATGTGAAAAATAAAATTCTTTCGCATAAATATATATCAGAAGCTAATTTACTATTATATTAATTAATTGCATAATAACTAGTATTTTTAATAAAAATGGAAATCGGCACAAAAGACATAGAGTACGAACAAATAAGCCAACTATACGACGAGTGTCTTAACTACTTGAAAGATAGCAAGAATTTCATAGAAGACACTTCAAATTCCATCGATGAACCAGATTATGAAACTATAAAAGACGATCAAAATGAAAAGATACAAGAGAAAACCACATTTAAACTTGAAAATGAAATATTAAATGAAAGTGTCGAATCAGTAATATCGGAGCCAAGATCTGAAAGGCTGAGAAAACTGTCACAACAATTACCCAAAATAATCATTACCCAAAGTACAACTAGTCTAGATTTCAACAAAGATAATATGAAATTAGTTCCTCTTCGTAATGAAATGTCTAAGAGCGATCGCATTTTGCCGAAAATTGATCGTCATCCTCCAAGAAATGATCTAAGCTTGCCACAAATATATCATAATCATTCCAAACATGACCGACATGTGCCAAAACTCAATCGAAATGTGCCGAACGATCGGAGCTTGGTGCAATTTGATCCGAGTATGTCAAGAAATGAACAAAGTATGTCGACAATGGATCGTCGGACGCCGAAAGTGATGAAGCCATTTAATCATGTGCCCACAGAGAAGAAGCGAGCTGTGCCCAACAAGTAAGTACCTATTCATTCTTCCCTTCCTTGTTTAAGAAGTAGCCATGGAGATTTTTACCAGTTCTTCTCCATATCAACGACCACTTTGAACCATTTTAATATACGTATACATACAATCGTACATATTTGGTCTTTAAGAAAATAAAAACTTGGCACATTTAAATCGTTGTTGTGACTGCAAAACGATTCGATTTCTAGGTCTTATTTTGAAGTTGCGAAATTCTCAATAACAGCTCGAAGTGTGGATTTGAAAGTGGCATGGTGTTTAAGCACATTATGTGTATTTTGAGCGTACAATTAGTGTTTTGGCACTTGATTACTTTAATAAACACCTTAATAAGGATGAAAAGTGGAGAAATTGTAGGTTCTGAGGCATTTACGAGGAGAGACCTATGACGCACAGTAGATGAAATTAATGATGCTAATGAAAATGATGATTATGAAAAATCAAATCCCGATAGGTCATCGATGTTCGCCTCACCTGTTAAGGCAAATATGCATGATATTTTAACAATGTCCTCTATTAAGCCTTAAAGAATTCGTCATTCTTTAAATAATATTTACAAATAGACTTAAGTATTAAAAGTGCGTCACTCATGATACTGTAAACCTCTTTAAAGTCGAGAGTTAATACTTCATTTAAATAAGATAACACGATAATATTAAAGTATATTATCTGTAATTATGTATGTATAATTTACCAATTCAATCGTATTCAAATGAACTCATATATTTTCTTTTACCTTTTCTTTAAATTATCTCACAATAGCAAATGTCATCTGTCTCTTCCTTTCTAGATTGTTTTTTTGAATACCATTAAGGTGGTAAACAAAATAGATAGATAGAATATTCTTTATTGAACTAAAGCTAACGCTAAGTACATGATTCCAAGCATACGGTTCGCCTGGTAAGGAAGCTTGCAACACTAGAGGTGTTACTCGGGCGTTGCCGACCCTTTAAAAATCTTTTCACACTCTTTCTAAAGAACCTTAAGTTGTAGTCCTTTGGGAAAACTTTGACGGGGAGTTGATTCCACAGCCTGAGTGTGTGTGGGAGGAAATTCCTCTGAAATCGCACAGTATGAGACCAGAGTGGTTCTAAGGTATGTGGATGAAGTCCACGCCGATGGCGAGAGGTGCGGTGATAGAATATGGCATCAAAAATAGACACGGTTAATTTAACGGTTTTATTAATAGCTAGATGAATTATGTAGTGAAGTGATGTTTACGTAGTTTATCATTTTCGAGGTTTACTAGATTATATCGGATTTGTGCTAAGGTCGATGTCACTAGTCTGTTTTAAAATTCTCAGGTATGCAGGTTACGATTCTCACGATGTTTCTCTTCAACGTTTAAGCGAGTAATAATTCATTATTATATAATTAATATGAACATGACTGCGAAATGTCAGAAGTGCGAGCCTAGATTCAAACTCGTAACCTACGACTTGATAGCTCAATGGTCTTATACAAACACGTTACGTTGGATACACCAGACGCTCTGACCTCTAAGCCACCGCCAACTTTACCCGCCTGATTGAAATTTTGCCTTCACATTCTGAAGGTCAAAGCGTCTGGTGTATCCAACCAGGAGACGCAGGTTCCAATCCTGCCCGCGATTGAATTTTTCCTTTACTAAAATAACTTTAGAAAAATAATTGTTAAAAGCAATGTTTCCAAAGTGGTTTCAGACACCCACAGCGCACCAGGCCAGGGTATGGTGATCATCCAAAGCGGCTGGTCTCCAAGACTGGCATGGAGAATGTCGCCCTCATATCCAACGTGCCCTTCGAGAAGATTCGACTGCTCAACGACACATTCCATACTTTGGTAAGCTTTAATCATCATCACCAGTCTGATGCTGTCTACTCCAGGACCAAGGCCTCTTCATGCATTTTATCTGAACTAATCTTGACTTTTTCGTCTCCGACACCTTTACGCTGTGGTGGTGACCAACTAAGGTGGGACTCGCGGTGGCTTAGTCTGGTGTATCAAAACAGAACGGAACCAGAACCAAACCAGACGGACAGTTATTTTCACATCTTATTTATATAAAACAAATTCGGGCTTGTTACAACTCTTATAACTCGAGAACCATTTTGATTTTTAATTTGTTGTACTTGTCTCCTCCCCGAACAACAGATTAACTGTTAAAACATCGAAAAAAATCACTAAAAAGAACATTTAGAAAATTTATTTTCTCATACATTTTGTATCGGGAACGGATTGACAGATTTGACAGAAATAAAACACGGACACAAATGAACATGGCGTTGTTTTCTGTGAGGTTTTCTGTTTCGGTAAGGTCAGTAGATGATGTTCTGTGCATTTTCCGAACTCCTCATAAGCTGCTGGTGTGATTTTAATTATTTTTTTGTGGGTCCCTGGATGGTTTAGATTCACAATTTGAGGCGGTAGGTGGCACTATGGTAGAGTTATAGAGTTCTTTTTTTTTTACAGGGCAAGTCACCGTTTGCCGGGCGATAGTTTATAATATTAGTACGGATTATCCATTTACAGAAGACCTCCGTCTACCTTAAAATCACCTACTTTCTGAGACTAAATTACTCTGGTGATTGCTAAAGTCCAAGAACCATTTACAAAATACCTTCCACACCTAATCATCGCTTTCTTTTCTCAGATCAACTTACGTTGGCGCTGGATCGTAATCGGCACCATCGTGGTGCACTTCGCGATCTGGCTGGTCTTCGCCGTCTTCTGGTACATCACTGCGCTTGCGCATTATGACTTCGAGCCGGACCCGCCCAAGCGGACTTGTATTACAGGGGGCACGGACTTCGTCACCATATTCTTGGCGTCCGTGGAAGCTCAGGTGAGTGACAATATAATTTGAATGAAATACCTACAAATTGGTAGGTACTTGTAATAATGATCAAATTGAAATAGAACATTTGACTCTGACATAAAATATTATTCCATTCATTTTATTAATTTTACTTATTTGTATACATTTTCAAATAATTTTATAAAAATAAAAAAAACATTTAAAAATATTAAAAAAACCGGTATCGGGAGCTGGGTCCAAGCTACCGGTGGTCAGGGCCCCAGAGAGAGAAATCCTCTAACAAACTTCATAATATATTTATGACTAGCGACCCGCCAACGGTTTCACCCGCGTTACCCCATTCTTAAAAGTCGTAGCGTAATGTTAAATAGCTTAAAACCTTTCTCTTGAATCACTGTATCTATTAAAAAAAATCGCTTCAAAATCCGTTGCGTAGTTTTAAAGATTTAAGCATACATAGGGACGGACAGACAGCGACGGCGACTTTATTTTATACTATGTAGTGATTATTAAAACAGATCTTCTGAAGTAGGAAGTACTTTACGCAAAACAGTATTTTTTTATTTGCAGCAATTTATTTTCGCCTGCAGTCGAAAATTGCACAAATCTTTGCTAGTGTAATGATTTTATAAAATAATGACAAGACATTTATATAGGTTTCCTTATCACGAGCGACAGATGGCGCTTGTAGTTGAACTATTCGTTATTAAACGCCCTTTTTATTACAAATTAGTCAAATATAAGTAGGTGTTATATTATCAATTTATCTGTGTAATCAATTTATAACTATTGCTAAATTTAAAGTTAATCTAATGTATTTAAATTAATCAATTGATCATGCGTACTGTGTACTTCGCTCTGATTGGTCTAACCCAGCTGAGTGTTTGCCTACGTCTAAGAGTGGGGAACATTCGGCTGGTAATGGATCAATCTGTACTGAGACATTCTATTCCGAGGCGTTGAGCAGTAGACATAATATCTTATAAGCCAGTGCTGTTGTTGTATAATTGTTAATAATTATTGAGCGATTAAGTGATAAGTGATTGTTGATAATTACATACTGTTGGATGAATAAATACTTGTAATACTCGGTCTGAAGTGTATGATTCGTCACATTTCAGAAGTGGGATATGCCTACAAGAAAATCCACAGATACAGTAATGTTGAGTGACGTATGTCTAGAGGTTATGTGTGCCTACAATAGAAAGCCAAGTGTGCTTGAGTTACTAGAGGCTATGTATGCCTATTGAGCCATGTGTGCTTAGATTGTTAGAGGTTATGTGTGCCTACAATAGGAAGCCAAGTGTGCTCGAGTTACTAGAGGCTATGTATGCCTATTGAGCCATGTGTGCTTAGATTGTTAGAGGTTATGTGTGCCTACAATAGGAAGCCAAGTGTGCTCGAGTTACTAGAGGCTATGTATGCCTATTGAGCCATGTGTGCTTAGATTGTTAGAGGTTATGTGTGCCTACAATAGGAAGCCAAGTGTGCTTGAGTTACTAGAGGCTATGTATGCCTATTGAGCCATGTGTTCTTAGATTGTTAGAGGTTATGTGTGACTACAATAGGAAGTCAAGTGTGCTTGAGTTACTAGAGGCTATGCATGCCTATTGAGGCATGTGTGCTTAGATTGTTAGAAGCTATGTATGCCTATTGAGCCACGTGTGCTTAGATTGTTAGAGGTTAATTATTTTTATTTTATTTATTTAATTTTTATGAGGTACATATTAGGTCTTACGAAGTAATATAAGCCCCACAAAACTGTACAAACAGTTTGACTGTGGGATCAATTTTAGTCTTAATAACATGTAGGTAGGTACATAATTAGTAATGGAGTGCACAATTAATGTTTTATGGTAGGGTATCTATAAGTTATTTTATTTTTTTTATTTACACGCAGTTTTATAAATCTTATTTGGATATTCTCCAGTTTATCTATATAGGTTTTTAAATGTGAGGCCGTAGCAATCAAGAGCATAATCCAAAATAGATTCCACTAAAGAAGTATAAAGTAGTTTTAGTATACCAGTAGGAATAGGAGTTATGTGTACCTACAATAGGAAGCCAAGTGTGCTCTAGCTACTAGAGGCTATGTACGCCTATTAAGCCAAGTGTGCTTAAAGATAGTAAGCCAAGTGTGCTTAAAGTTATTTTGGCCAAGTGAGTCAAAAGTTTTGGGCCAAGTGTGCCCAATAGGAACGGAACTATCCTCAGACGCGTAAGTAAAGCATGATTTATACTAAGAGAACAATTAAAAGAATTATTATGCGACTAAGTGCGTTGCAGATAGTTGTGTATATACCCTCTATTAATTTTATAAATTGGAAATGGGAAACATTTATTGGAAGACGTATATTTTTTATTGATCTTTTCATGCATAACTTCGAATTTATGGAGCTATTAATTTTAACCAGTTCGAGTAGATATTTTAGTAATATAAAATGAATTTAATAATAATAGAAAAAAAAGGAGTTTTTAACTTGTTAGTGTCAAATTGAAACAATACTTATACATTTTTATGTTTTGAGGCCATGGAATCTGATGATACCAATGAATGATGATAAAACCAATGAATGCATACTCCAGACGAAGAGCCGCCAGTTTAGTCGTACAACCATTTACCAAATGTTATACCGAAGTTCAATCCCTCCAGTAAATCTCAGAGTATTGAAGGTTGTTTATGAAAGGTAAGTGTGTAATATATGAATGGGACGAGAAGCAGACCATACATTTTGCCCGACAAAAACTTGTCGGGCTAGCAAAAAAAAAAGGAAAGGTAAAGAAATATTGGTACGTACAAATTCAAATTCAAATCTTTATTGTTTTCATATATAATTAGGATGTTACGAGTTACAATAATGTGTGTCAAAATGAAAAGGTACAACATGAAGTAATGAAAGTTTACGTTAATATTTTTATGATAAATTGATGCTGATATACAAGCTGATATGATATTAGTGATAAAAAGGCTGTAGGTTGTGCAACTCACGGCATTTATGATAAATCCATTAGAAATGGAGCTCAAGCTTTAAATTGTAATGAACCGGAAAGACTCGCTACATATTCTCAGTTCTCAGCATACCTAGTTAGAACCTATTTCTACAAATAGAAAGCGTCATGAACTCATGATCATACCTCGCCTTCGACTTCAAATGATACCTCCAATTATTTGTTTTAATTGTCGTCGTAAAGAACATTCTTACACCAGATGTCCCAAGTCCCTTGACAAGCGTCTAAAGTGTGACAGGGCGCTAGAACGAAAATTGCAAACCGACACCGTTAATTCCATGAATAGACCCAAAGTCAAGCGATGAAATAGAACGTAAAGTCCTTACAACTTCTACACACAGTAACAGTAATAACAAGTTTTACAAACGGGTAAATAATCGAGTTTTCGTTGGGATTGATAGATTATTAAGATTGGGTATAGTAGGACCCACTATTTGGAACCGTGCGCCTAGTTTTGGCAATTCAAAAGTACCTGTATTATTGGTTTATTTGAAATGGATGATTTGACTTTTGACTTATGTAATGCGTGAATATGATGCAAACAGCCTTGACCCCGTGAAAACTGTGTCGAGATTACCTATAGTCAAAGGTTTTGGTAGTGACACCCGTATATAGTACGTTCTTAGGATTGATGAAATCTAATCGAATGTAGAAGTATGTACTTATGGTTAATTATGGGTTTATGCAGACTGCGTTACTCATTGGATAAAATTTTAAAGTCCTGAGCTTCGCAGCAAACCAATGACTTGGGCCCCTTAAAGCTTACCTTATCGGATTTCATTCAATCGGATTCGGATTTAGGTTCTTCTTATCCTGGGAATGTTTATATAGAAGGTTATAATAGTAATAAACTTGGCAAAGAATATAACTTACCTCAAGGCACATATCGTCTAAGCATGGGTAAATGTCACCTTATTATCAAATTTAGCTAATCAAACCCTGAATTTTCCCAAAGAATTTTTCCCAAGATTCGTTGCATTGCGATGCTCTAATTGCAAAAGCAATGCCTTGTGTAAGAAAAAAAGAATTATATGCCCTAACAAAATCACGAGAGATATTACTGACTTGGCTCCTTTGATAAAGTCTGAAATCAAAGTCGGTCCCTCAAGTTGGCAAATGGATAAGCCTTACCTACGCATTATCGCAGTCGTATCGTGAATTTTTTGCATTTAACTTGAGCGAGATAGGTTGTAATAACTCTATTAAAATGAAGATAGACTTGCTTAATGATAGACCTGTCACACATAGGCCCTATCGCTTATCGCACTTCGAGAGAGGACAGGTACGAGAATTTATTGATGACTTGTTGCGAAATGATGTAATACAAGAATCCGATTCCGATTGTGCTAGTTCTATAGTATCATTTGGGTAGAAGATCAATTTCAAGCATTAAAATAAAAGTTTGAGTAATAGACCAACACTAGCCTTATACAATCCTAAACTTGATACGGAGTTGCACACAGATGTTAGTTCCTTAGGTGTGGGAGAAAGTACAGTGGCAGTCTAGCCTTCGGGTACTTAAGCCGGTTGCTTATTTTAGTAGGCAGACGACACCTGAAAGGCGTCATTTACAATCTTATGAAATTTGAAGTTTTGTGTTTATCTGTTGGGATTAGAATTTAAAATTGTAATAGACCATAATACGCTCCGAACCATACTAACCAAACGAGTATAGACCCGGTATTCGTATGACACATGTCGATGCATTAAGCCGAAATAACATTCTCTGCCTTCTGACATTAAAGACGAGTGTTCTGTTAAAGTATCGAGACTGACAATTGGATATTAACACTACAAATGTAGATCCAGACATTTCGCGTATACTTAAAAATTCTTAAGCCTGAATCTGACGAAGAATCTAAAGATATTAGGAAAAATTATGTTATTGAAAATCATAGAGTATAAAGAATTGACTATGAAATACGCCTAGTTGTCCCTCGTAGTGCTCGCTGGAAAATATGCCGTTATAATCATGATGATATAGGACATTTAGGCATTTCTAAAACGACTGAGAGAATTCAATCTGTCTTTTGGTTTCCAAGGCTGCGGCGATAAAATTCGGTGCATTCGGTACGCTTATAATAAAGATGATGCATCCAGACAAAAGACTGAATAATTGTATCCTATAGAAAAAGTTAGCGTCCCATTCCATACAATTCACCTAAACCATCTTGGTTCGTTTGTACAGAGTAAAAACGGCAATGCCTAAATTATTACAATAGTTGATTGCTTTACAAAATATATATATGTGAAAGCGGTAAAAGACACGAAAACAAAAAAAAAAAATGACTTTGGCTTACCATCTCCAATAATACCTGATCACGAGCTTTTGCGACAGTCATAGCACTAAACATGTCCCTATCGCTGTAGTTTGTCGCAGGGCAAAAAGTCAAACTGAAAGATATAACCAAACCATCTTAAACGCATTAGCAAAACATAATGACGGAAATGACGAACGCAATTGGGAAATGTGTCTTGGCAAAATCCAATGGGGTGTAAATAATTCAGTTAATTCTTCTACCAAAAAGACTGCCATAGGGGCTTTATTTGGCACCACAATAAAAATACCTCGAGAACTAAAAGATATCCTAAATGACGATGTATTTAAAAACAGACTAAATAAACACCTATTACAATAATGTTATTACATGTACACGCTAAAAGAATTCTTTGAAGATAAAAATAAAAGATAATTAAATTATAATTAATAACAATAAAATCTTTGTGCAATAAAAACAATTACCAAAATAATAACAATACCTTAAATTTCTGTAAATTGACTACCTAAATGGTTATTTAATTTTAAGTAAAAGTTTATAATTTTATTTTCTAATATTGTAATTTGTTAAATTATAATTATGTAATTAACTTGTTAGTACCCATGTATTCTATGCTGTGCCCCAACGGGGTTTCATGTTGATACTTACCAAACTAGAGATCTATGTATATTTACACATGAAGCAATAAAGAACTTTGACTTTGACATTCAGAGATAGTTAGAGTAATAAGTTCGATGTTGGAGCTGACATTATACAAAACATGTTACAAAGCGTAAGAGATGAGGTCGTACTAATACTAAAGTCGCGAAAAACACTATTATGATGCCGGTAGCACCCCTAGAACCTATAAACAAGGTGATTTGACTAAGGTTACCAGAACTGACTATAATAATAAAGGCAATAAAACTTTTTAAATTCATAGATCTGATAAAACCACAGAAGTTTTGGGCAATGACAGATATAAAATCACTGAAATTCCGGTTTTAGCAAACGTAGAGATTCATTTAAGAGTGTCGTTTCCGCTGATCGTGTTAGACCTTATAAAATATAAATAAATATAATAAAAATGTAAATATAAATATAAATTCGCCTGACCATAAAGATTCATCAGATCGTAATAGTAGCCCATCTTCTGAAAGCAATAATGATAACGACAAACTATTTCATAGAAAGGAGTCGGACATCAATAAATAGCCGAATGTAATGATTTTGCATTTTTGATTCGTGTTTGTTCAAACAGTTTAAGCATGTAATATTTCTGTATGTATGACTTATGTTATTGAATTACGATAACGTGCGTCAGGAGATCGCACGTTGTCGGATGGCCGAATGTAATGATTTTATAAAATAATGACAAGACATTTATATAGGTTTCCTTATCACGAGCGACAGATGGCGCTTGTAGTTGAACTATTCGTTATTAAACGCCCTTTTTATTACAAATTAGTCAAATATAAGTAGGTGTTATATTATCAATTTGTCTGTGTAATCAATTTATAACTATTGCTAAATTTAAAGTTAATCTAATGTATTTAAATTAATCAATTGATCATGCGTACTGTGTACTTCGCTCTGATTGGTCTAACCCAGCTGAGTGTTTGCCTACGTCTAAGAGTGGGGAACATTCGGCTGGTAATGGATCAATCTGTACTGAGACATTCTATTCCGAGGCGTTGAGCAGTAGACATAATATCTTATAAGCCAGTGCTGTTGTTGTATAATTGTTAATAATTATTGAGCGATTAAGTGATAAGTGATTGTTGATAATTACATACTGTTGGATGAATAAATACTTGTAATACTCGGTCTGAAGTGTATGATTCGTCACACTAGCATGTCTGGCGTTTATATTATGGAGGTGGCACTGCCCTAATTCTCGAGCGACAGACAGACGGACACGCCATCAGATTAGCTGAGAATGCCAGTGATTGTATTAGCGTGGATTTACTTCGTCCGCCCACCAGAAACACTTGTTTAAATCCCATTAAAAGGCTCATAGTACCCTTGCTACAAAAAGAAAATAGCTCTAATCTATTATGTATACTATGAAATATTAAATATTTAATTTAAAGTGTCTTTACACTACGAAATGAGTTATTTTAGTAAAGGAAAAATTCAATCGCGGGCAGGATTCGAACCTGCGTCTCCTGGTTGGATACACCAGACGCACTCTCAAACTCAAACTCAATTTTTTTATTTCATTTAGACCATATACAGGTACTTTTGAAATGTCAAAACTACACGCACGGTTCCAAATAGTAGGTCTTATGGAGAAGAGCCGGCAAGAAACTCCATAGATACTCTTTTAAATAGATAATAATTGATGTTTACATTTTTTTTTAGTCTATCAATGTGAGTATTGTGGAGTTTGATGTGAGTGATAAAAGTAGGTTACCCTCCAAAAGATAACATAACTGAATCCGGATTGGCATGGCATGTAAGAGTTGACCAGTCCCGACAGACAGCACCCGTTCACGAGCATGACGTGTGTATCAGCGTTGTTCGACTCAACTAAGTTGTAGGGAGTAAAACAACCCGACACACAACGCCACCATCAGCAGGACATTTAAGTGAGCATGACAGCCTCTAACTGTCTCTGACCTCTAAGCCACCGCGAACCCCACCCGCCTGATTGAAATTTTGCCTTCACATTCTGAATTTACGTCATAAGGTGACGTTGGCGTCTGGTGTATCCAACCAGGAGACGCAGGTTCGAATCCTGCCCGCGATTGAATTTTTCCTTTACTATAATAACTTTATAATCCTAGCATGGAAAATGCAAAAAAAATCACAAAAATATAACTACGAAATAATGTTTTGCCAATTTAACATAACATAACACACCATCATGCTTGCATTCCCCGAAAGGTTAGGTAGAGGTGTACTAATGTACACCCACAGTTCAAATCAAAGTCTTTATTTGTGAACATAAGCTTAACAAGGTAGTGTTACATATGCATTTTTGATCGCACAGTTTGCCGGTAGCTTTAGATTATATGTAACAGAGAGCGAGCCTATTGCCATTAACCGGGCATAAATCCAAACTCCGAGTTGCTACCGAGAATTTCATAGAAAATCCTAATAACATTTTGCTCTACCTGGGAATCCAACCCAGGACCTCTAGCGTAGCAGTCGTACTTGGCACCAATAGACTAATGAGGATATATAATACCAATAAAAAATAAAAAAGTATACCTACATACATACCATCACGCCTATATTCCCCGAAGGGTTAAAGCAGAGATGTACTAATGTACACCCACAGTTCACCGACCAGCAGGCTTACTCTTGAAAACAATACAATACCAATCCAAACGTGATCCGATTCCAATGTCAATTTGGCTGTCGGGCGATTTCATACTCTTAAGCACAAATCCGTTAACCTTGTATCGGCATCCCTGATTGGCCAATGGTTGGGTCGTTTCCCAATCCTTTTTAGTTCACTCAATCACCGCGCAATATTGAAACAATTTGGCGCTAGTCTCGGATTCAAGAGTACGAAACTTGACGAAACGGCACAATTCCAATGTCGATGTATCGTAATTGAGTTCAAGAGTAAGCCTCCTGTATGCTTAGGTTTCATGTAATACGCAGCGAGCCCACATTTCGACTCCAAGCTGTTACTAAGAATTTCATAAAAAAAATCAATAATTATTTGCTCGACCAAGGAATCGACAGCAGGACTTCTAGCGTAGCAGTCGCGCTTAGAACCACTAGACCAATAAGGCAATTCTATCGCAGCACTATCACTACATAGTATAAAACAAAGTAGCTTCCCGCTGTCTGTCTGTCCATATGTATGCTTATATCTTTAAAACTACGCAACGGATTTTGATGCGGTTTTTTTTAATAAATATAATGATTCAAGAGGAATGTTTTAAGCTATTTAACATTACGCTACGACTCTTAGGAATTGGGCAATGCGGGTGAAACCGCGGCCGGGTCGCTAGTATTTTATTATTTTATGGATGATAGAAGTACTCAGGTGGGTAGAGCGTAGGCGATAACTACAGTACAATCAGGCGCAGATAAATTCACCATTTGACCGTAATAGTCCGAAACAGATGCGCAAATAGGGAAGCCCATCTTATCCCAAGGTGTCTGCGATCACGGCTAGGAATAGGCCACGATTACTGTGCCAACATTATCACCACTCGGTGAGCGTTGATCAGGAAGTCATTAGTCCACCGAACGTGACAAATTACTGTTAATATTTCCTCACGAGAAGTTATTTCTACGATCATACAGAGCCCGTAATAAGCAGTGATAAGCTGATATGAGCATGGGACTGCCAAGTCGCCAAGGTCTCGAGTTCGAAACTAAGGCACGCAGCTCTGACCTTTCATAATCATGAAGATCAGAATATCATGAGGAAACGTGCATGTCTGAGAGATTTTCTCGACGGCGTGTGAAGTCTGCTAACCCGCGCTAGGCTAGCGTGGCGGACTATAGCTTAGCCCCTCTCATTCTGAGAGGAGTCCGTGCCCAGTAAATGAAATGATGATGACAGAGCCCAACAAACATCTTGAACAAAGAAGAAAGAGATGGCTATATGTCATTGCGTACCACGCTACACTAGTTGTCTCTTTCATTCGCTGTTCAAGTTGGTTTGCTGCCGGTTTATGTGTGGTGGTGTAATCTTTATTTGACGGTTGTTAGCTGGTATGTTTAGGTTCCATGTAATAGAGGACGAGTCTATTGCCATTAATTGCTCGAAGTTTGGATTTGTGTCCGATAGAATTTTATAGAATATCAAACACTTTGCTTGACCTGAGATTTCTATGAAATTGTCAGTAGCAATCCGACGTTTATATTTGTGCCCATTAAGAGTCCGGCGGACCGAATTTCCCACACAAATGTAATACCAAAATAACTCGTAATCAAAACACAATTTAATCATACTGTGGTATTATTCGGATTCCGATACCGTTACTCTAGGTTCCTACTCTGCAATTTCGTCCAAAATACTTCACTGGAAATAAATGTAAGCGAATGCAATTCTTGATAACGTTACCAAGTTTGGAATTAAATTTCGGTCGTTTATATCCAGTGAAGTAGTAGTAGACAAAATTGTACGGTAGGAACCTAGATTAACGGTATCCGATTCCGAATAATAACACAATTTTAAACAATATTGTTTGGATTATGATTTATTTTGGTATTACGTTTTTGTACACAATTCAAGCTCCGCCGCAGCCTTCTCCTAACACACACTAATCCTAACACTTCAGGCAATACAGGCGTGATAGTATGTTCCTTTCTTCAGTCATAATCCAACTACGAGTACATTGTTTTGTTTTTGTCAACTGTCTCTTCTCGTCTACAATTACTAATACTTCTTCATTTGTTTTCATTTCCGTCCAACTGATTTTCTCCATCCTCCTCCAGCACCACATTTCAAATACTCCTAACCTTTCTCTAACTATTCTGACTATTCATATATAGGTATTTAATTCTTCTTCATGAGATAAAGTAGAATAATGTAAACCGCGGCCGAGTTAATGCCAACAACGTCCTTCAAATGTCGTTTTCTGATCTAAATTAGCGTCCACAGAAATGATTCAATTAGTGTATTTTTTCCGCTAAAAGCTAAATTGCTTCAATCAAGGACTATTGAGTGCGGCTTCCTCCTTTACGGAATTAGCTGCAGTGAGCGTTGATCACAAAATTGCTGATGGATGTCTTTATGTATTGTTGAGTGACATGAGGATTGCCCGTTTCTTTGCCTCGACAAGTTGCAGTCTACCGTTCGAATCTATTAAGTCTTTAACTGCTGTTTCATTTATAAAAAATAACAGGCTTAGTGAAAAATGTAATTAAACACAACACGCATTCTGAAAAAATAATCCCATCAAAAACATAAATGTGAAAATGGGAGCCAAGTTCAATATTAAGAATAGGCTTGGTTGTCGACTTCACCGACAAAACAATTGAGATCTAAATGGGTGCCAAGTTCTGTAGATAATCCTGCTCAAGATTTGTCTTGGCTCGTTTTCACATACAAATTAATTAATTTGGGATTCTAGACAAACTACGGGATTTAAATAAATGTGACTTTCATGTATGTACGTAGGTAGGTACGTAGGTTAAATAATTTTCGAGTTGTGAAGGGTCAAAAGAAGCTCGAAATGGTTCGTGTACCTAGATAATTATTACACGCGGGTGCTGCGATACCAGTTCCATTTTCTTTGAACTTGGCTGAATACGCTATCGCGTATCTACATTTAAAGGTTTTAGTGGGGATTGAGAGACGATACTTTGACTATAGGATTTGTATAGCGCAGTGAGATGTGACATCACAATTCTCTATAGTACATTCTCAGTCTAGCATAAAATCTATACTTATAATAAATCTGTAGAGAGGTCAATTCTGTGCATGAAATATATTTCCAAAATCAGCGGGTGATTAGTTATCGATACTGACGCCAAAAATGCAATCAGTAAAATTTTTGTCTGTCTGTATGTTCGTTATAGAAACAAAAACCACTCGACGGATTTCAACGAAACTTGGTACAATTGTTCTTCATACTCCTGGGCAGGTTATATTATACTTTTCATCACGCTACGATCAATAGGAGCAGAGCAGTAAAGGGAAATGTTGGGAAAATGAGTGATTCATGAGAATGGTTTCAAGCTATAAAACATCACGCTACAACCCTTAGGAACGGGGCAACTTAGGTGAAACCGCGGGCGAAGAACTAGGGAACAAAGTAACTATTCCACGCGGACGAAGTCGCTGGCAAAAGCTAGTTTAAAATAATTTTAACTTCCGTAATTTTGAACCAATTTTAATTTTGTTTCTGTTGATGGGCTGTATTTGTGGCAAACGTTGTCATGAGGCAATAAAAAAAAACTATCAAGTACCCAATTATTATGGTGGTAGAACTCTATTGCTAAATAATTATTTATTCACTTACATGCTTTTGTAATCTACGTAAAACCCCACAAGACTGTGTTGTCTGTTTGACTGTGGGATCTTGAGAGTCTCTGTACTATATTTATGCATACTACAAAATATATAGAAACGACTTATTCTCCTACATTTCGTCTGTTTTACCACCACGTTGTCAAATATTCTGCTGCTAAGCAATAGTGCTGACATTATTGTATAACGGTTTGAAGGGTAACTAATGCAGCTAGTGGAATTACTGAGCAAATAAAACCGACTTCTCATGTCAAGGCGCAGCACTGATGTTCTTGATTTCGTGCTAATGATTGTCCGTTATTTTATTTAGATTTTAATTTTATTAGAATTTTGCTATATAAACATTTTATCTGAATCCCGGGCGTCAAGCTTCGTGATCGAACTTTGCGACTGCAACTGAAAGACTAATGCTTAAACTTTTTTATGGTTTCTTTTTCAGACTACCATTGGTTTTGGAGATCGCGCCATTGATGAAGAATGCCCGGAGTCTATATTTTTATTCATCATGCAGGTGAGCCCTGATTTATACAGGCTGCCTACGATACTCGAGGACGTGATAATTGGCGATCGTATAAAGAAAAAAAAAATTGACTACTATCTATTTTTTTATGGGATAGGGGGGCAAACGAGCAGACGGATCGTCTGATGGTAAGCGATTACCGCCGCCCATGCAACACCTGACGAGTCACAAGTGCGTTGCCCGCCTTTTATAAGGGGATTAGGCCTCTGGTAACCTCATTCACTCGGTGAAACACAACGTAAGCGTTGTTTAACGCCAGTTTTCTGTGAGGCCGTGGTATCACTCCGGTCGAGCTGGCCCATTCGTGCCGAAGTATGACTCTCCCATGTATAATACTATATGTAATTAATTACACAATAGGATAAGTATAGCGCCGATGCACGTGTTTTCTATCAACATAGATTAAGTACCAATCTATTGTTTACGCCAAAACCTCGTCAAGTGCTAACGGGGTAGCAGGCTACCTTTGATGAAGAAGCATCCACACTTAATTTATTTATAGGGAGATTTGGTCAAAAATTATGTACCTACTACCTAATTTTATTACATAAGTATAACGAGAATCGAGTACCGAGTATCAGTATCTTTAGTATCTCACCAGTCTGCCTGTGTGCGGAGTCTGATCAACCAGGGAAGAGCGGTGTGTTATCCGTACGAGTTTGACATTGCCTACTGTCTCTCTTTAGCGATGGATAATCCATTAGGGTTTTACATTAAAAAATAAGAATTACGGGGCTTAATAAGTAAGATGGATTGATAAATTAAAAGTAAAAATAGTAATATAATATAAAAAGTAATTTAAAGGAACCTACAGTCATAAATCACCTGAAGCATTACAGTAACTAATTATTTATTTACATTTAACCAAGGTCGTTCATTGTTAACTAAAATAATAGAAAACGTGTCGTTATGTCACATTGTCAACAGCTGGTAAATCATCATGAAAATGTAAATATTTTACAGACATTTTCAATTTTACTACAAGTAGCGTCATCTAGTATCTTTGAAAGGAAGCTTGTAAGAATTGGTAGCGGAAATTGTCACTAGATGGCGTTAGTAGTATCGAAATTATAGTCTCAGCAAGACCTCTTGCAGGTACAGTCAGCGCCAAAAGTCGCTGAACACGATGCAATCTTCAAAACGTTTTTACATCATTACTAACCAAAAAATTCTGACCTGAGAAGTTAGTACCGTTTTGAAGATTGCATCGTGTTCAGCGACTTTTGGCGCTGACTGTACGTTGGGGCTATCGGACTCCACATCACATTCAGCTTGACAGAAGCGTTCTATTTACCAATAACATAATAATATTGCTAAAAGAAAATACTTTTCTTTGAACATTTCAGTTGATCCTGGGCACTGGTCTATCGGGCGTACTGACTTGCGTGGTGTACGCTAAGTTGACCCGCCCAGAGAAACTCTCCAGAGATGGCGTTGGATTCAGCAAGAAAGCTGTGGTATGATACTCTTTCATAAATGTATAAACCGCTTCGGATAATAATGATTTTAAATGAAAGAGCCGAAAAATTATACATATATACGTATGTCAATAAAAATTAAATGCCGTAAGCTTTATAAGAAGGATTAATTGCAGAATTTTCGGGAAAAAATCAAACTGGTATTTTCTACTGTACAACATAACATACTATCACACCTATATTCACGAATGGACAAAGCTGAGGTGTAAGTACTAATGTACACCCACAGATCACCGGTATATGTCCCATTTAAAGGGGGGCGAGCCTATTGTTATTAACTGAGCTGACCAAACTATGAGCTACTACTGAGAATTTCATAGTACCACTGGAGTACTGATTGGACTATAACGTGACCCTTCTTATTGTGAAGGAAGACCTGTGCCCCAGCAATTTTTAATAGAGGTAAGGCATAGTGGAACCGAATAATTCCACTCACATTGGAGTTTCTCGACTGGGGAAGTACCTCCACCTTGCAGAAAATTGTAGCCAAGTAACATAGCTCAGTGCTATGTTGTGTTCTTAACAGTGAGCAAGGTCGCCAGAGCTCCGCGAGGAAGCGTTGTGTTGGTAGTGTGGGGGACCGGTGGTGTTTTGTTACCGCCGCTGTCATGTATGGCAGCATGTCTCCTATGCTGCCAGCCCAACTATTCCTCCTTAATTTACAGGATCGGCAACGCGCGAGTGATACCCCTGGTGTTGCAAGCGTCTATAGGCTACGGTAACCGCTTACCATCAGGCGGGCCGTATGCTTGTTTGCCACCTTAGTGGAATAAAAAAGCAGTTGGACAGTAAATTGGTTGATGACTGAATGAAGCAGTTCCTGTCTAAGAGTTTTTATCTCGTTTCAGATCAGTATGCGCGACGGTCGGCTGTGTCTGATGCTGCGCGCCTGGGACCTCAACTACGACCATATCATCAGCTCCGAGTTCACTGCGCACTTCGTCAACACCTACCGGTAAGTTCTAGTAACTTTTGATGTTTCTTTATTTGTTGTTTTTTTTTATGGGATAGGGGGGCAAACGAGCAGATGGATAACCTGATGGTAAACGATTACCGCCGCGCGTAGTCACACGCAACACCAGAAGAGTCACAAGTGCGTTGCCAGCCTTCTAACAGGGGATTGGGCCTCCGATAAGCTTACTCACTTGGCGAAACACAACGTAGGCGTTATTTCACGCCGATTTACTGTGAGGCCGTGGTGTCACTCCGATCGAGCCGACCCATTCGTGCCGCAGCTTGGCTCTTCCACGTAAATATTTCGCATCATTAGTGAGTGATGGCTTGAGTTGTAGGTATAGGAGGTACTTACTACGTACACCAGAGCTATTCCGTAAAATGTTATGATATCGAGTCTCACTCAGGTCGACGATTGAGCCGGAAAGTCCCTTTTCCTTGTACCAAACCCTTGCATACTTAAAATGTCAAAATTCGTAGCTTTGGCATACAACAACTGTGTCTTGCTCAGCTACTGACAATATGTAATGTAATGTATAATATACATTGCGTTTCTAGTACAAAGGAAGGTGAAGTAATCCGCTACTACGCGCGCAGTCTCGCTCTGCAGCAGCGACAGTTCCTCCTCTGGCCAGTCACATTGGTCCACGTAATCGATGCCACCAGCCCGCTGTTCGGATACACGCCAGAACTGATCGCTCATAACAGGTATTTACAATTGAATCTTCTCTGTGGACTTGTATCCGTTTAAAAGGAAGGAAATAATCCTTAACTAGATACTGACCTCTCAGAGAGAGTCTCTCCAAGACTGATATAATGTAAAACTCTTATATTTTTTTAAAGAGTGGCTATGGCATTTCTTTCCAACTCTTCTCCATACACACTTTTTGAAACCGTACAACTAGCTTTGACTTTTCAAAATTTTCAATTTCATTGGTCTAATATAAATAAAACATTTTGAATTTCAACAAAGATCTGATTGAAGTCTGAAGATTTATATTGTCATTAATCGAGCGAAATCCAGAGAACATGTCTTAGGATATTATTATTTTATTATACTGAAATGACAAACAAGCCATATGGCCCATATGCCAGCTGGTGGTAATCGACAACCGCAGCCTATGGACGCCAGCAACACAGCGATATCATTATAAGCGGTAGCTTAATGGCTTGGGCGTCAGACTTGCGATCATGTGGTTGCCGGTTCGAACCCCACCCATTGCACTACCGACGTGAACCCACTCGTAACACAAGCTTTTGGTTAGCACGAGGGGTTAACAAGAATACTAGTAATGTGCAATCCACATTGCTAGTAATCTTTATTAAAAAAAAAAACTATATCCTTCATAGATCATCAATCGTGGTGTCTTACAAAATTACAACCACATTGAAAAAGCCATTGTTCTCATTGATCCTTATGCGATTAATTGAATTAATGTAAATTTCTATAAAGATTGGACATTTGTTTTAAGATTCTCTTTCTCAGCTACGAGATCACGGTGTGTCTGAAAGGTGCCTCGGCATCCATGGGCACGTTCACGCAGAGCCAGACGTCGTACCTGCCCAAGGAGGTGGTGTGGGGGTACCGGTTTCCACCAGTCGTGAAGTGAGTCCGGTTTCAGTTACATGGAGATAGAGAAAGATCTCGTAGTAGTGCAACCCATACGAGAAGATTGAATCGAATACTTCCTCTAATATAATAATTATATTTATGCAGTTATTTATAGATACGTCTGCCTAATATTTCTGTGTATTGTTTTATAGATAAACTGCGTCGTTAGTCTAATGGTCCTAAATGCGACTGCTACGCTGGAGGACCCGAGTTCCATTCCCAAGTCGAGCCAAGTGTTATTTATTAGGTGTTTCTATGAAATTCTCAGTAGCAGCGTGGAGTTGCTCGCGTGGATTTGTGTTGTTCTTTATTAAGTGGGATTTAAATATACTGATAAACCAAAAATATATCGTGATAGTTATCTATGACTTTTTCATCAACCACTGCTTTGCACGAGTCTCCTCTCAGAATGAGGGAGGTTAGGCTATAGTCGATTACGTTGGCCCCGTCCTTCACAGTCTACGCGTTTACCTGTGTTTGAGACTAGTCTCTCATCTATTATTATTATGATGTTTACTCTGTACCCTGAACACAGAATTCGAGGACAGTATACGTAAAGAATTTTCAGGTACGACACACACAAGCAGAAGTACGTCATCGATCATAAGAAGTTGGACCTCCTGGAGCCTGTCGATACCCCCCACTATTGCGCTAGAGACATTTATAGAACGTAAGTTTACATACATACATAGTCCTACAGACACACAGTATAATTTGACTATAACTATAACTGTGTGTTTGTAGGGCATAAATATATAGACCTACACATATATAGTAACGCATAGTTAGCACTATACATAGTCCTATACCAACATAGACTATAATTACATAGCCTAATACATATACATTTTTCGGTATGGGGTTATGTGCCTATTGCTAGCTTGTGCAAACTCAAATAAGTGAGTGAGTTAGTGACGAGTGTTACTATCAGTGGACACACAAACACTGTTCCACTCAAAATATCTACTCAACCATAGCTAATAATCAAGTACATACACATATAGAAAAACGTATACGAAGTTTGCAAGTCCAATAGCTTGCAAGGGTATATTTAGCTTGGTAACTACTTGCACTAAATCACATACATGCGCAAACTCACAAACGCATAGTCATAATTATGTACACAGACAAGAAGCTACATCCATAGCCCCACCCATACACAGTCCCTTACATTCATAGCCCTACCCCTGTCTATGAGTCCCTACGAAAACTGATATCATATCCCCACTTTTTCAGTTCTACCCCCGTGAAGTCAGAGCCGCCCCCCACCCCAGGCACACCGGGCAACTTCAGCGACACGGTGTCAGGCTTCCACTTAGAGCGATCATCTTCGTTCAGACAAAAGTCTAATAAGGCGTAAATAATTTAAATAATGTTGCAATATTAAGAGTCCGGCGGAGCGAATTTCTCTTACAAACGTAATTTCGAAATAAATCGTCATTCAAGCGCAATTTAATCAAATTCTGTTATTATTCGGTTCCTACGTTACCATTTTGTCCAAAATACTTCACTGAAAATAAATGTAACCGAATGCAATTTTTGATAACTTTACCAAGTTTGGAACTATTTTTCGGTCTTTTATTTCCAGTGAACTAGTAGTAGACGAAATCGTACCGTAGGAACCTAGATTAACGGTATCCAAATCTGAATAATAACATAATTTGATAGAATATTGTCTGGATTACGATTTATTTCGGAATTACGTTGTTGTGGGCAATTCAAGCTCTGCCGGACCCTTAATAAAGTTGTTATTGTATTTGTAATTTTAAGTAGGCACATAAGTATACGTTGGTACGTAATATGTTGGTCAAAATTATAACAAATCAGTATTAATATATTTATTTGTAGCTGACTCAATAGAAATATATTTTTTGTAATAAAGTATTTTGAATTATTATCCATGTCAATTATTTTCATCATGAACAAATTATAAACTTTTTCCCGTGATAGGACGGGGAAATACAAGACTATCTCTGCATTCTGGGAATAAACGCGTTTTGTAAGAAACGCCAATAAAACCAGACACGTTTGGTATTAGGATCATCTGCCAATAATCCAGGCAGAGCCTTGTTTTAAAAAAGATAGCTTAAAGCCAAAAATTACAGGTATACCCGCAGCAGTCTAAGATGGCTGTTAAACCTACTTTCAATAAGCCTAAAGGCTAGAGAAAGAGAGACACTGTCATTCTCATGGCAGTCAGTGTGGCAGATTAACCTAGTTTTAACAAAGACAACATAAAAACCTAAAGCCTTAGAGAGACATAGGTACAGACAGACCAAATCGTATTCTGATCCGAGTTTCATCAATAAATATTGATCAAAACCTAAAGGGTCAGGTATTCATATAGCAGACTAAAATGACTGCTGAACCTAATTTCAATAAACTTAAAGTTTAAAATAATGATGATGTCCCTACGCAAACGAAGTCAGAGGCTGAACCTAGTTTCGATAGGCCCAAGTCAACGCACTACAAAGTTTCTAGGACATAATTAGATCAAAACAACGAATACAAATATATTCGTACGTTATCTTCGGATAAAGGTGTGTTTCTTATCTTTAAAGATAACTATTGTGGCAAGCAGTGTCGTACCTTCAGCTTCAAGCATTACAAGTGTGAGAGAAAAATTTACTTCGTCAATATTTTGGTGCGATAAAACAATTAATTTTATGTGCTTTTTAAAAGTAGGTACCACCGGTATCTTTACTCTACCTATATAAAAAATTGTGCTGAAAATGTAAGGAAAGATATTAGATATGGAATTGTGAATGAACAGAATTTGGAATTTGGTGTTTGTCTGATACGTGATAACTTAAAATGTGGGCCTACCTATTTTTCTTTATCTGACAGGGAAATCTTTTGTGACGAAAATATAGGTGATATACTTCTAAGTTTACAGTGGACTGTTTAAATGTAAGTGTTTTAATGGATGTCAACATGACCAGGAACTATTCTGGAATAAAATACTAAATTGTCTGTGAATAAGTTACAGTGAATTCTACCCCTTAAATAGATTCAAAATGAATTACGAACAAGCCGAATCAAGAAGAGGCAGTAGAAGCCGAGCTTTAGAAAGATCTTTGAGCTACTCTGAAGCTATAGGAAACGGCTCAGGCCGATCCTCAATTGAAATTCCAAGCATTGTCAACACAGATGTATATTTTAATGAGGAGCTAAAGAAACAATACAGAATTTCACAAACCTACGTAGAAGGTAAAGAGATAGCTTTTCCATCTGGAGGTACAAATGTAGATGCTAAGAATTATCTAAGGGTACCAATAGAAGAAAGTTCTCAAGACTCTTCGATATACTCCAGTGAAGATGAGCAGACCGATCGTGGACTGGTAATGACTATTGATGTTGAAGAGATACCGAAAGATTCCGATGTTACGAAACCCATGTCAGAAACTACAACGCTACCTATTGCCAGTTCCAGTAATGATACAAATACTAATCATATGTATGATACTATTGAAACTATTGGGACAGCTGACAGTATCTTTGATGGGAGGGATATAACTACTAGTCTCCCTGTTCCTGGGTATTCTACACCTTATAGTAGAAGGAAGAAGAGGAGTACGCACAGGTTAGTTATTCTTTATTTTAACTGTGTTCATATACTTCTGAGTCCAGATTCTGAGACCTCTCATTGTACTGGAAATATAAAGTCAAAGTCATAGTCAAATATTTTATTTCAATTAAACCAATATTACAGGTACTTTTGAATTGTTAAAACTAGTTGCACGGTTCCAAATAGTGGGTCTTATGGAGAAGAGCCGGCAAGAAACTCCATAGATACTAATAATAATAATAATAATAAATTGTTTATTTGGTTTCACTGTTACAGTAATGGTTAGTAGCTGTTTGGGGTCTCCCTTTAGGCAAATAATGCCTGTGTTAGGCGACTCCGCTCTTCCATAACAAAGCAAGTACCTACATATAAGAACAGTTTAAGAAAAATACAAAAATGTTTAATTTAAACCAAAAAAGAAACTAAAAAGAACTAACAAAGCAATTGAAACTATGTATCTAAAACTATGTATCTAAAATGTATTTGTGCGTGCATGATTGTGTGTGTGTGTGTGTGCGCGCGCGCGCGCGCGCGCGTGTGTGTGTGTGTGTGTGTGTGTGTGTGTGTGTGTGTGTGTGTGTTATTTTATGTGTTCCAAAAGTGCCTCAGTATCCTCATAGGTAAGTAGTTGTATCCAGTTTATAATGGTTTTCCTACACTCATAATAATTTTTTGTATATATGTATATAATTTTATTTACTTTATTATATAACTGAGCCGATCGTTTATTAAATTGTCGACAGGCAAATAAAGAGTTACTTTGTGGAACAGCCGCAATAATATCTTTCCTCCTTTTTGACAGTAAGTGTATGTCATATGGTAGTGTTCTATGTTTTTTTAAGACAATTTGGACAATGTATAATTTCCTAACCGTAAGTAAGCCACTAATTTGATAAAGACTTGTTGTTGGGTATCTTCTATTTTTAAAATGCATGATTTTAATCAACGCACGTTGGGCTCGCTCAATATTTATAAAATTTGTTTTAGCTGCTCCTCCCCAAATGGGAATACAGTAGACCAAGACAGATTGCACCAGGGCCACATATATCTCATTTAATATGTTCCTATCGGATTTTTGATCATTAGATATGTGTCCTGGTACAATATGTCTGAGTGTTTTAAAAATCCAGCTTAATCTTCTGACTCTATTTGCAACTTGCTCAATATGGGGGTACCAGGTTAATCGTTGATCAACAACTACACCTAAGTATTTTGTCTGTTTTACCCTATTAATGCATAAACAGTTACAGTTTGTTTTATTTGGTTCACAACATAAGTGGATTTTTATATTAAAATCCTCACTTGGTTGCGTGCGATTACTGATGCTGAAGCACATATAATTAGTTTTGGCTGTATTTAACGTAAGTAGGTTGTTATTTAGCCAGCTTGCGACTAGGGCCATGCCCTTCTCAGCCCTAGTTTTCACCTCGTCCCAAGAGTTCCCATAGAAAACGACAGTAGTATCATCGGCGTAAGACAGTATTTTTGCATTATCGATGTTCATATTGCAAAGGTCGTTTATATACAACAGGAAAAGTGTAGGGCCTAACACACTTCCCTGGGGCACACCAAACAATACGTCTGCATCAGTGCTAATATAATCTCCCACCTTAACCCTCTGCTTCCTAGAAGAGAGGTAGTCCTTGAGTAATCGTAATGGGATTTCTCTTATTCCAGCTTTTTCCAGTTTGCTCACAAGGACAGGGACAGAGACGGTGTCAAATGCCTTTTTTAAGTCTAGAAATACAGCTATGCACTTATTTCCAGTATCAAGTTGTTTAGTTATTAATGTGCTAAGGGAAGTAACTGCATCCTCTGTAGATAATTGCCGCCTGAAGCCAAATTGGGAATCAGATAATAAATTAAATTTATTTAAATATACAGTTAACCTAGTATTTAAAAGTTTTTCAAGTATTTTTGAGATGGATGGTAAAACAGATATAGGCCTATAGTTATTAACATCACCTCTGTCCCCCCCCTTGTACACTGGAGTGATAACAGACTGTTTCATAAGGTCCGGGAAGGTCCCCGATTGAAAACACAGGTTAGCAAGGTGAGTTATTATGGGAACGACTTCCTTCCTTGCGTATTTGAGGAATTTGGTAGTGATATTGTCCCAGCCAGGGGCGCTGTCAGACTTCAGGCACATCAGTACACGCTCAACTTCAAAAGGATCTGTATCTAGCAGCACAAAAGAATTTATAGGTGCAGGCAATGTTGCTTGTTGACTATTATTTATACTGGGCGTAATTAGCTGAGCCAGTTGTTTACCAACGTTGGCGAAATGATCATTTATAAAGTTTACTGATTGAATAGGAGATGCTTTAATATTTAATAATTCGGAATTATAGTTTTTTGGTTTATTAGAATATGTTACGTATTTTATATTTTTCCATAGCAGTTTATTGTTTGATACCGATTTTGATAGTAAGTCCCTCTCATATTTTCGTTTTAGTTTTTTTTAACAATTTATTACAATAATTCCTGTATCTAGTGTAGGTTATCTTTAAGATTTCATTATATTGATCGTCCCTTACTTTTTTTTGTAATTTATTACGATTTCTTATACAGCGCAGCAGGCCATTAGTCATCCAAGGTTTTATAATACGTTTGCCATTTGGTATAGTTTGTGTGGTAGTATTGTTTTCTATAATGTTAGTTAGTTTACTTAGGAGAAGGTTAGTCAGTGAGTCAGGATCATTACAAAATAATAGTTCTGCCAAGTTTTGTTGCTAAATAAAAACTATAACATTGTTATTTTTATTTTTAACGTAATCGTGCGGTGTCTCAGATTCTTCTGTTGTAAAATTCTTATTTTTGCTAATAAATTAGTCTCTAAAAATACTTTCTATACTATTTGCTCAGTCGCTGCATCAGTTAGATCATCATAATAATTGCCAGTTCCGTCAATATTGGTGTCAAAATGAAGATCGCTCATCAAATATGTCGACCCTGAATCATATCACAGTCAGTGCTAAGAATTTGGATAAGATAAAGAAAAATATCGGAAAAAATGCTTATTAGTATCGTTGAATCATGTTTACCTACGTAAAAACATAGTTATGCCTAATAATTATAAAACATCGTGAAGAAACCTAAACATACGTGGGAGAGCCATGTTTTGGCACGAATGGGCTGGCTCGACCGGAGTGATACCACGGCCACACAGAAAACCGGCGTCAAACTACGCTTACGTTGTGTTTCGCCGAGTAAGTGACGTTACCGGAGGCCCAATCCCCTTTTAAAAGGCTGGCAACGCACTTGTAACTCCTCTGGTGTTGCGGGTGTCCATGGGCGGCGGTAATCGGCGAACCGTCTGTTCGTTTTCCATCAAAAAAATTCATATCCCATTAAAAAAAAAGACCATGCCTGAGGACTTTGTCGACGGTGTGTGAAGTCTACCAATCCAGGCCAGCGTAGTGGACTAATCATTCTGAGAAACCTGTGTCCTGCAGAAGGACAATTTTTATTAGGTTGTTGATGATGATCATTTAAATATAATGTTGAGAGATAACTCCGTCAAATAAATGACAATGTTTACTTCTCAGGAGAAGACACGGCAGGCCGAATCGCTCAAGGCGCGTGGTGCTGAAGAATGGAGAGGAGAATGTACCTATCAGGAGCAACATATCTGCCAAGTCTTACAAATACATGAGGGATATTGTTACCACTGTTGTAAGTAACGTCTCTACAATACCTTTCCCATATTAATTACGAAACGTCGTTTGACCTAAGCAAAGAGCCTATTTTGTCTATTTAAAAGCTCGCCAATATATCGTCGATTCCTCTTCTGCTGCAGATATTTTTATGTGGTGAAAACCATCAGGTGAGCTTCATGTTTGATTGCCCTATAAAATTGTATTTACAATAACATTTGTCAGGAGAGGTCAGGTCTTAGCAAGACATTGGCTGGCAGTCTATAATATACTTACTGGCTTCCCTTGTGGCAAAAATGCGGCAGTGTATGTATCATCACTACATAGTATAAAAGAAAGTCGCTGTCGCTGTCTGTCCGTCCCTATGTATGCTTAAATCTTTAAAACTACGCAACGGATTTTGAAGCGGTTCTTTTTAATAGATAGAGTGATTTAAGAGTCAGGTTTTAAGCTATTTAACATTACGCTACGGCTCTTAGGAATGGGGCAACGCGAGTGAAACCGCGGGCGGGCCGCTAGTGTAAAATAAAACAAAGTTGCATTCGCATCATTGACAGCTCTTTGTGTTTCGGAAAGCACATTATATGTACAATATAATGTGTATCAGTTGTGGATGTCAGAAACCTCGACAAGCCTGGGAAACACTATCCTTAGCTAGAAATAGATAAACGGCGGTAGCCTGGCTAGGGCGTCTGACTTGCGATCATGTGGTTGCCGGTTCGAAACCCACCCATTGCACTACCGACGTGAACCCATTCGTGACACAAGCATTTAGTTTAGCACGAGGGGTTACCAAGTATATAAAAAAAATCGAATAATGTGTTATCGTACTATTGACAGCCCCTCGGAAAGCACATTATGTATTATTTGTTGCTATTAGAAATCCTGAGAACCTGTTTTCTTAACCATTATTTTACCGTTTCATGTAAAATAATGTCGTCTTCGTGTTCTCACAAGTGTGACTATTGCATCCTTTACCAAAATCATGATCTTCAGATCAACAGCAAATGGCGCTTCATAATCCTAATGATGGTGGCGACGCATTTCGTCTTCTGGTTTGCGTTTGCTGGTCTCTGGTTGGCGGTGTCCTCCTCCTACCAGGATGACATAGGCGACGGGAAGGAGCACTGTGTCACCGGCACCACCTCCTTCGCAGGCCTGCTCATGATGTCAGTTGAAACTCAGGTTAGCATTTTCTTTTTAACCGAATTCTAAAAGGAGGAGGTTCTCAATTCGTCTGCCGGTTTTTATTGGTATGTTTGTTACACGATTATTCCGTCAATTATGAATCGATTTTAATTATTCTTTTTTTGATCGGTAAGTCATACTTCAGAGATGGTCCCATAAACATTTGGTCAAGATCTGATAACAAAATTTAGAACAAAATGACAATAACACGTAACGTCGTTTAGGTATGCGTAAAATTCTACTCACTACTCAAAATGTTGATATAAAATATTTTTAAGAAAATGTAAAACCAAGCCTTTAAAATCATAAAAAATAATGTAATGTACGCAACAGTTTCGGAAGTCAGCGCCGAAACCATTCAATCACAATCAATCCGATCAAATCAAAGGCACCGACTTCCGAAACTGTTTCGCACATAGCCATTATTTTTTATGTTTTTGGCGGTTTGACTTTTTTTTACAAGTTATTTTATTTCAATATTGTAAGTAGCGATTTTTTTAAAGGTTGTAAAAACTAAAAACCGACTACTTATTGAAATAAAACTACTTTTTACGGATTTTATCGCGTTGTATTGATATTATTTGATTCCCGACGTTTCGTAAGTGTCAGAAACCAGTATAAAAACCGACTATGAAAAAATCAACTGAAAAGTATAAAACAAGTAAATATTAACCTTCCTATGTTCAGTCGGCCATATTGAATCAAAATAAAATTTAGCCTATTTATGTAGGTAGGTATGATGATGGAGGTACTGTAAAGACGAATCAATCGACAATTCATTTTTCAAAATCAGATCATTAGTTTTTGAGCTAGGATCGAACACCCATACATAGACATATACATACATAAGTACATAAACATATACATAAAGACTATTAAACTCATTAGCCTTTTTCGTAGTCGGGTAAATAGTTTTAAAACACTCAGACTCGGAACATCTGTCCCCTCGGGTGTTTTAGTTGGTAGATTACCCACTCTGAGGGAGTCCAACACGCCCCGTCACCTTCCCCGGGCACCGGAAGTCCATGAGGATTTCCACTCCACACGCAAACAAAGATGCCTACATATTTACCGAAAATTGTTCGAATTTCAGATGACAATAGGCTACGGTACCAGATTCCCGAATGAAGAATGCCCAGAAGCGATTTTCATTATGGTTTTAGAGGTAAATACTTTTTTGTAATTTTATAAAACATATTACATTACAGGCCTTACCCGCTTACCCGACACTAAGTGCACCCAGAATCGACACAAATATCCGTAGATCTTCCACGATACGCGACGCAACGGTAGTAGCGAGGTTTTACATAACGGATCTGTTTTGTAAAACCGCTAGTGGATATGTAAAATAGCGAATTAAGATCGAACTGCGACATGTACAGTCAACAGCACTTCAGGGTATCCAAAACCTGTAAATTTTTTAGATAGATAGGTCATAGTGGAATCGAATAATTCCACTCACAATTGGAGCGGCCCGACTGGGGAAGTACCTCCACCTTGCAGAAAATCGTAGCCCAATAACATAGCTAGGTAGCTATGTTGTGTTCCTAACGGTGAGCAAGGTCGCCAGAGCTCCGCGAGTTTTGTTACCGCCGCTGACATGCATGGCAGCATGTCTCCTATGCTACCAGCCCAACTATTCCTCCTTAAATTACAGGGTCTGGTGTTGCAAGCGTCCATAAGCTACGATAAAACTGCTTACCACCTTAGTGGTATACAAAACAATATTCTTCGATCGATTTTCAATTTAATATCCAAATAATAAAGTTTATTATCCATTGGAGAAAAATAGGTGGTAACTTCATGTGCTTTGTTATTGACTATACATAATAATTATTAATACAGTACCCCCGATATTACTACGCGCATTTGAAGTTAGCCATTGCGAACTGCCGTACAGGTCAATTAATTTAATTAAGTGTTCTTTTACAAAAATATCGATATTAGTATGGACAATATTCACGAATGCGTAATAATTACGATCCCAACTGTCTTTACACCGATTTTTATATTAAAACCAGAGTTCCCGTGCGCAACTTCGCCTGCGTATATACCTAAAATATTCCTATTGTACTTACGTACACCATGGAGGTTTCATATCATAAAATGTGTTAAGTCTAATTTATTTGGAAGAAAACAATTGTCAAAATGTCAGCGACAACAGCGAATGACAGCTGAGCCTACTAAACTTGACGATGTCATCGTTTATTAAATGTGTATATGTGTGTGTGTGTATATCAAACGCATGGTAGTGTGTGCGTCAAATTTTCACCACCTTAGGGGTTGAATTTCCAAAAATCCTTTCTTAGTGCTGTTCTACAGTGCAAAAGGCACCAGCATGCAAACTGGCTGCTGTAGTTTCGGCTGTGCGTTGATACGTCAGTCAGTCAGGTTCTTCTTTTGACAACACGTTTGGCGTAGCGGCTGAGCGATCAGGCTTCTGCGTCATGTGTTGTGGGTTCGATCCCCACACGGAGCAAATATTTGTATGATCTACAGGTAGTTGTTCCGGGTCTGGGCGTTTGTGTATGTGAGAATTTGTGTTTGTAAACGCACCCACGATACAGGAGAAAATCCTAGTGTGGGGCAACGTTTTTTTTTTTAAATAAAAAAATAAATAAAAAATAAAATATAGATTTACTACGGCAAAACCACTTGCGGATAATTCAGAATTTCGTAGTTTCAGTTATCTCAAGGGTAATGTTCTTATAACGTTGCAGATCGTGGCTGGCACCGCTCTGTCAGGCGGTCTGTCCAGCTTGCTGTTCGCCAAGCTGATCAGGCCCAACCGACATGTCATCTCAGTCGGGTTCAGTAGAAGGGCCGCAGTAAGTACATATTACGTCATCAAGTATATCATAAACTAGCGACCCGCCCGCGGTTACACCCGCGTAGCTCCGTCCCTAAGAGGCATAGCGTGATGTTATATATCCTATAACCTTCCTCGATAAATGGACTATCCAACACAAAACGATGGCTAGGGCGTCGGACTTGCGATCATGTGGTTGCCGGTTCAAACCCCACGCATTGCACTACCGACGTAAAACCACTCGTAACACAAGCATTTTAGCTTAGCACGAGGGGTTGACAAGAATACTAGTAATGTGTAACCCACATTGCTAGTAATCTTTTTTTTTTAATCCAACCAATAGTTCCTGAGATAAGCGCGTAAAAACAAACTAACCAAAAAAAAACTTTTCAGTTTTTTAATATTAGAAAAGATATTGAATTAAATAATATTTTTTTAAGTAATTATTAAAAAAAAACTGCCTCATAAGTCTAGTGGGTCTAAAATTATAAATGCAAAAGTCCTGTCTGTTACCGTTGTATACCTGAGATAGTGGATCATGGAGAAGAAAAAATCCTTTGGAATCCGAGTGAAACATGCAACAGCTAGTGTGAAATATAGCTAGCGATATATTGTTAATATTACATAACATGTTTATATTTAGATTTGTCTTCGTGATGGCGAGCTGTGTCTACAGTTCAGGGTGTGGGATCTCATCAACACACACATTATAGGAAGCTCCATTACTGCTTACATGCTCAAACCTATTCGGTAATATACTATTTTGTTTATAACACGACAACAAACCAATATAGACTCTGCCTTATTAGCCTAGTGGTCCTACACGTGACCGCTACGCTAGAGATCCTGGATCCCAGATCAAGCAGTGTTCACTAGAAGAACTTTATACTCATAACATAACATACCATCATGCCTGTATTCCCCGAAGGGTTAGGCAGATGTAATAGGGGGCGTTAGGGAGTCCGTTTCTTCACAGTAAGGCACTGCTGTGTTACACTGCGCAACTTTATACTCTTAGCAAGAGAAATGCAAGAAGAATACAAAAAGAAAATGTTATTGGGTTTTTCTATAAAATGCTCAGTAGCAGCTCAGAGCTTGGATTTGTGCATTGAGACAAATTTGGCAAGTGAAGAAAGAAAGTAATTAATAAGAAAGGCTCTTCCTCCATTACATGGAACGCATGGGTTATTTATGTCCATTAGTCTACTTTTGCCTAACCCTACGGGAAATACAGGTGTGGTGGTAAATTATGTTATATTTATGTTTTAAACCACTCACTGTGTTAATGCTGGGGGGGGGGCTATAGTCCAGTCCACGCTGGCCTATTAAGGTCTCGGATATTCAGGTTTTCTTTAATGTAGCTAGAAAAAAATACTGCGAAAAGATGACAACATAACATAACATAATCAACCTATTATACTGTCCCACTGCTGGGCACGGGTCTCCTCTCAGAATGAGAGGGATTAGGCTATAGTCCACCACGCTGGCCTGGTGCGGGTTGGCAGACTTCACACGCCATCGAAAAAATCTCTTAGGCATGCAGGTTTCCTCACGATGTTTTCCTTCACCGTTTAAGCGCGTGATAATCAACTATTTAATACGCACATGACTTCGAAAAGTCAGAGGTGCGCCTTGGGTTCGAACTCGAGACCTTTGACTTGGCAATCCAACGGTCTTGCCACTAGGCTATCACTGCTTCTAAGATGACAACTACTGGTGTTGCTGGCGTCTATAGACTGCGCAAACATACATTATGCTAGTTTGTCATCCTAATACAATGATAAATGATAATATTTATTTATGTAATGTAGATAAAGACACTTTTACAATTCAATATTTTACATTTTATTAGCTCGATGGCGCTGGCATTTCCTATCTGAATTTCGGTGTTTCTTCTCAAAGGTCTTCTCTGAGAAGATACACCGAAATAAATTAAGAGAATCATGATCTCTTTTAAATTCCAGACAGACTAGAATAAAACCAAAGTTGGCATATAGACTTATTCTTCAATGTCTATTACTCCAGGACCCTGGAGGGAGAGCTGGTGCAGAACTACATCCACCAGCTGGAGCTGAAGGAGGCGCGTGCCTTCCTTCTGTGGCCCATCACTGTGGTGCACGTCATTAACGCTGAGAGTCCACTGTACGACCTGTCTGCCCAGGATATGATGGATTACAGGTATAAAATAAAGAAAGAAACAAGAAAGTTATTCTTCGAGTTACACAAAACAATAAACTATGAAAACAAAATTGAAGCGGTGGTAGCTTAATGGCTAGGGCGTCGGACTTGCGATCATGTTCCAGTTCGAAACCCACCCATTACACTACTGATGTGAACCACTCGTAACTTGCATTTAGCTTAGCACGAGGGGTTAACAAGAATACTAGTAATAGACCCCCAATGCTAGTAAGTTTTAAAAAAAACAATTGCTACTAATATAGTGGTCCTAAACGCCACTACGCTAGGGATCTTGGGATCGATTCTCAGGTCGAGCAAAGTAGCTCGAAGATTGGATTTGTGCCCAGCTGCTAACAAATTTCCTGTTTAACTTTGATGACATGTTTGGCGTAGTGGCTGAACTATCGGCTTCTGCGCCACGTGTTGTTGGTTCGATCCCCACACGGAGCAAATATTTGTATGATCTAAAAATAGTTGTTCCGGATCTGGGCGTTTGTGTATGTGAGAATTTGTGTTTGTAAACGCACCCACGACACAGGAGAAAATCCGAACATGGGGCAACATTTTTCTTTTAAAAAAGAGGAACATTGAAAGAAGAATGAATACGTTTTAGATTTGAGATCGTGGTGTGCTTGACTGGCGCCTCCAAGAACATGGGTACCACCACACAAAGCAGGACCTCGTACTTGTCCAAGGAGATCATGTGGGGATACAGGTTCAAGAATGTTGTGCAGTAAGTAATGATGCTACGTTTCTTCTTTATTTATGTCATTCTTTTTAAAATATAACATACCATCACGTCTATATTTCCTGAAGTATTAAAACGAGGTATACTAATATACACCTACAGGATTTTTTATCCGTGATAGGCTTAGTAATGCTTGACCGACATTTGCCTGATGTTAAGCGATACTGTGATCTACGATGGGGCGCGCTTAGAAGAAACCGATTCACTTACGTCGCCGGCTTGTTCATTCCTTCTTTCTTCTCTGTTTCCATCTTTCTTTTTTTATGGGATAGGAGGGTAAACGAGCAGACGGATCACCTGATGGTAAGCGATTACCGCCGCCCATGGACGCCCGCAACACCAGAGGAGTCACGAGTGCGTTGCCGACCTTTTAAAAGGGGATTGGGCCACCCGTAACCTCACTCACTCGAATCACAACGTAAGCGTTGTTTAACGCCGGTTTTCTGTGAGACCGTGGTATCACTCCGGTCGAGCCGACCCATTCGTGCCGAAACATGGCTCTCCCACGTAGGTAGTTAGAACCACGTAGGTTTCTTCTCTCAATTATTAAGAAAGTCTCTATGGTCTAGTGGTCACAAGTGGCCAATTCAGGTATATCGTCTGATGGTAAGCGATTTCTGCCGCCCATGGACATCCGCAACTCCAGAGGAGTCACAAGTACGTTGCCGCCCTTTTAAAAGGGGATTGGTTTTCTGCGCGGCCGTGGTATAACTGCGGTCGAGCCGGCCCATTCGTGCCGAAGCATGTTATTGGGTTTTTGTTGTGAAATTCTCTTTTTGTGCTTAGAATTGGTGCTCATTTTAATGGCAGTATAGACTCACTCCCTATTACAATCATCTACCTTAAAATATACCGTTAAACTATGGTTGCAAGTACATTTAACAACCTAACATTTATAACACCTCTGTTTTCCCAAAAATGTTAGCCATCAGATGGTATTTAAGAATGCATGGCAGATTATATCTGGTAGCGAAGTACCTAAGTGAAAATTATATCTTCTTTTTTTTCAGCTACAGCAAAAAGGACGAAGCCTACAAGGTCGACGAGGAGCACTTGAATACAGTGGAACAAGTCGAGACCCC
Organism: Acronicta aceris; assembly: GCA_910591435.1. NCBI lineage: Eukaryota > Metazoa > Arthropoda > Insecta > Lepidoptera > Noctuidae > Acronicta > Acronicta aceris. The sequence continues at coordinate 10,760,691 of OU342781.1, read as the reverse complement.
CCTCTGCAGCGCCAGCTACCTCAAAGAACTTGAACTAGACCTAAAATCCTCCACCAATCTTCTCTCCACCCCCAACTCTGTTTCTCCTACCAACCTCTCTCTCCAAGAAGACTCTTCAACTCTCTCCAAAGTTGGAGACTCTCTGCCTTCTTCTCCATATCTCAATAGGACTGCGACGCAAAGAAGCTTTGGGTGGCACTTCAAGAGGTTCAAACCAGAGAAATATGTGCAGACTTTTGAGAAGCATGAGTTGAAGGAGTAGAAGAATAGATTGGAAAAGAAAATAAAGAATAGAGAAGTTTTACAATAATCCAATCCTTTGGTGAACTTTTATTGATGGAATAATTCCATCACTGAAACCAGCCGTAAGCTATAGTGATTTAGGATTTACAGATACCAAGATATTATTGCTGGGACAATGAATTTCAGAGTACTCTAGAGAAATATTAATCCAATTAAGTAGCTTCTAACGTGATTGAAGTGGCCTCATATTAAGTTGTTGCCCACGGTTTTAATGGGGTCGTAAAAGTATTTACTTACTATAAAAGTAGCTAAGTAGTTGCTCTTTATAACATCAGCTAACTGCCAGTGAAAGCGTTATCAATATCGATCCAGCCGGAACAAAGATTTAATGATTGTTTTTTGTTAAAAGTACCGTATATACTTTCATAATTATGCATTTAGTACAAAGCTGTTATTTTGAGATCACAAACAGACTATTTATGTAGGTAGTTACTTAGATTTAGAAGTAGAAGAAAATTTATTCGATAATCTTTGACACCTTAAAAAGAAGAATGACTTTTAAGCTATTGCATAGCTTCTATCGCGGGCCTTGAGCGTGGGGACCGAATCCAGAAATTCCGTAACGAAAAAAACCTAACACGCTTGTCTCTTTAGTTCAGCAACCCGCCTTTAGGTGGCATTGGTTGTATTACATAAGTTGATAAAAAACGCTATGCAATAGCTTTACCGCGGCAGTCCCCGAGTGCCACACGTCTTTTTTTTTCTTATAAAATTTATTAATTTTCAGATCAGCAGATCCATAATTATAATGTTAGTAACAATATAAATTATAGACTATTTTTAGTATACATGACAATGGAAATAAAAGTGACAGAGTAAGAAAAGTAACACCCCCAATGGGCAGGCTCACCGAACCTTGATAACATGTAGCTCAGTGGGCCTGCCAACCAGGGCTACTGTTATTGGTTATTATTGCGAATGTCGATTTTCACACACCTCTACCAACTCCTCTGGGTAATCAGACATGATGATATTAGGTAGCAATGATATATTTTTATACGTAGTAAAACAAATATTGCTCAATTTCATAAATTTTAAGCACAATTTAAGAATTTAACTAACGATTTATTGATAGGTATTTAAAAGTAGTCCGTCAAATCGAGAAATAATTATAATCTTGAACTTAGTGTGTTGTTAACTTGTTAGTAAAGAATTGACTAGTATTTTAAGTACTTACCTAATATTACAGAATTAGAATTTAAAAAACAACGGTGTGGTTTCATTTGCACGTAACAGACACACACGCACACGCACACACACACACACACACACACACACACACATACACACACGCGCACACACACACACACACACACACACACACACACACACACACACACACACACACACACACACACACACACACACACACACACACACACACACACACACACACACACACATTCTCATACCCCTTCGGACCGCCACTGGTCAAAAGTCGCTATGTGGTGTAACTATAGATTTATGCAAATAAATATATATTATATTTTATTATTTATTTTTTTTTTGTTTATTAGGAGTTCCAACGCAAAATACACATTACATACAATAAACATAGTTCAAACACAATTATTACCTTGTGTTTCTTCATTTACAGGAAATCACAGCATGCATGAATAAAATTTAATTAAATTACAAATAAATTAGGGTCAAATTACAAATGCGGTTAGCTAATTATTTATTTCACATAATATGTAACAATAATTAATGTAATATATGTATATGTATAATCAAAGTTTAGTTTAATATGCTTTCTATAATTAGTATGATATAAATTAATGACATTATTTCTGCATTGAGGAGCATTATACTTGCAATTGTTTCAAAATATGACGTTTAAACTGACTAATACTATTGTTGAAGATGTCTATGTCTTTCCAGGCCGTGGATATGCTATTATATCGCGTGGTCCTTGCAATAGGTGAGTGCTTACTGAGATTTGTTCAGCATCGAGGAGTACTAAATAGTTAACAAGGATAGCGGGGTATTGTGCGAGGCACGTTAATATTGATATTACCTAATACATCGACGGGCAGTCTAGTGTTATTAAAGAATTTGTAATGAAACACTAAGTCAGCGACAATGCGACGAGATTTAAGGGACACAAGATTGAAATGCTGTAGCCATCGTATGACTTAAGTGAGCAAGTACTCACTTCGATAACGTCTCTATTGTATGGTCTCTATTCTATTCTAGTATATAATTATTACTAGCTTGTTTCCCTGCGGTTTCACCTGCCAAAAAATAACGGACTTTCATACAAATCACCCCCCTTTTCACCACCTTAAGGGTAGAATTTCCAAAAATCCTTTCTTAGTGCTCGTCTACAGTGCAAAAGGAACCAGCATGCAAGCTATCGGGGATCTAGCTCGTGCGTAGTGCGTAGCTACTCTAGTAGTGTCGCTTGTGCGTTGATACTTGGTTCTTCTTTTATATATAACATAAGTAGATGCCAGTATTTACCATGTGCCAGATCACCCAGAATAAAATGGAACAGTGAAGTTCAATGTATCCAAGGGAAATAATTTTAATGATATTATAGCACGCTGTATTCGTATAAAGAAATTAACCAAAGCATCGATACATGCGTGCTTTCAATAATATTTACACAAAAACAACATCTGTGGCAGCAGGGGTCATTCACCTGGCGCCTGCGCAGTTTTTTCACGCATTTGTTTTTTTAAGTCGAATTTATTTATGCGTATTTTCGGTCTATAAACGCCATATGTAGATATTGTGGTGAAAAGTCCGGGGGTGACCTAGATACAGAGAATCTGTATTCTATTCTACAACGTGTCGTGGGAGAAGGATGGCGCTATCCATCCTGTAGAGCGGCATCCCTTTCTTTTTTTAAACACTTTGTGGTGAGGCCTTTGATCTGTTATTACATGCTCCTGACGTAAGTATGAAGAGTAAATTGTTGGTAGATAATAATATCAACTTCTTTTTTGCATTGGCATTGACAATCAACATGTTTTCTTTTTACGTTATTTTATGACCAGGACCCGTAGTATAACGTGTTAAAGCCATCATTTTTACGTTTTATTTGTGTTATATATTTAGTTTAGGAGAGAACGCAAAAAGTCACGATACCCAATTTTATATAATTTATTTGCCTACACTCGCACACGTTCACGAATACTTCATGATTAATTATCCACCAAAATTATACATTAATAACACGAATAAACACATGTTTTGGAACATAATATAAAACCGACAGCGTTTGAAAACGACTCCTGTTGTCACCACGTCTAGCCAAGTGTCCTGCGCAACGCCACTTGAGTCCGGTTAAACAGATCCCGACGTCCTCAACTTTGGTCCATTCGCGGATATCCGAAAGGATATTTCGAACTCGATCGTGCAGTTTAATGCCTTTCATATACTTATAGAAGACTGCATGCAGCGGAGATGAGAATGCTAAGGTGGATGTATGGAGTGACTAGAATGGACAAAATAAGGAACGAGTATATTAGAGGAAGTCTTAAAGTGGCGCTAGTGATAGAAAAGTTGAAAGGGAATCGTTAGGCATGTGATGAGGAGGGATTAAACGCACGTGACTAAAAGAGCTGTGAATATGATTGTGTACAAAGGGGTAGAAGGACACAAAAGAAAAGATGCATGGATCGTGTTAGGGCCGATATGATGTTAGGAAAGGGAACGAATGATGAGGTGACGGGTGAGGGGGATGAATAGAAGAAAATTCAAGGACACGACGTGCAACAGATTTAAAAAAAATCGTAAATTCTATGTAGGTACTAGCTTTTTACCCGCGACTTCGTCCGCGTGGAATAGTTACTTTGTTCCATATGAACTTTCATACCCTATTTCACCCCTACATAGGTCGAAATTTATTAATTATTTTGCCCGCGGCTTCGCTCGCGTTAAGAAGTATTATTATTAATATTTTGTTCGTCTTAATTTATTCGTTCCATTAAGTACTGATAGTTCAAACTAATACATTTACATCCTCCATCATCCCTTATTTTATCCCCATGGGGATTGAATTTATCAAAATCCTATTTAAGCGGACGTCTTCATCATAGTAGCTCCAATGTTTAATTTTAGTTCAATCAGTCGAAAATATAAGAAGATTTATACAAACTTTCATCCCCTATTTTATCCCCTTAGGGGTGGAATTTATCAAAATCCTTTCTTATGGGATGCCTACATCATAGTAGCTATATGCTTGCAAAGTCTCAGCCCGATCGGTTTAAAATTGACAAAGTTTCATACAAAGTTTCATCCCCTATTTTATCCCCTTAGGGGAATAATTTATCAAAATCCTTTCTTAGCGGATGCCTACGTCATAACATCTACTTGCATGCCAAATTTCAGCCCGATCCCTCCAGTGGTTTGGGCTGTGCGTTGATAGATCACTATGTCAGTCAGTCAGTCACCTTTGAGTTTTATATATATTTAGATGTACCTATATATTATTAATTATGTCTGTTTGCACGTCTGTTGAAATAAAGGTGCTTTCTTACTTTCTTTTCGTTTCTTTTACGGCAAGGAGAAGATAATACTTATAGACAAAACAATAATAAAAAACCTGTAAAATTATTAATTAGGTGGCTTTAGCAAATTGATGAGACATAAAACCTTTATTGTACCAGTAGCAACAATAATTATTAATTAGAACTAAATGAGCAGTATTAATTAATGTTTCCTTCGCATGTCCTATCATTTTATAATAGCGCTATTGTAATTGATAAAGCGTTTTATAATTGTTACAGAATTACATATACGGAAGTTGCCACAGGATAATGTATAACAGTAGGTCAATTCAATTTTTTTTTTCAATGTGGAACGCAGATTACTTGTATTCTTGTTAACCCTTCGTGCTAAGCTAAATGCTTGTGTTACGAGTGAGTTCACGTCGGTAGTGCAATGGGTGGGTTCCGAATCGGCAACTACATGATTGCAAGACCGACGCTCGAGCCATTAGGCCGCCCCTGTGTCAATAACAGTGCGTGTTTCTGTATAGCTCCAAATAGAAGTTACATTTTAAAATTATACAATAAAATAATTTTCTCTTAACAGCAAACGTAACATAAAAATTAGATAATGAAATAATACTACTTTTTATGAATTTTGTCGAGTCGTGCCTCGTAAGAACAACGAAACGAAATATCGTAAGAAACTTGAGTGAAAATAAGTGTCAGATAACAAAATTAAATCATGATATTGAAATAAAACTACTTTTTACGGATTTTCTCGCGTTGTATTGATATTATTTGATTCCCGATGTTTCGGATCCTTTACAGCATCCATGGTCACGGGTATACTAAGTTGTTGGACATCTTAATGTTACAATTACTAACAGCTACCTTAAATTTTTGTTAATTATTGGCGATCCGATTCACGCAGAACGAGCTCACCGTATCCTTCGGTCTTGCAGTTTTGGGCTTGGATTTTGATTTTATGGAATCTATAATGGGGTTCCAAGCAGGTGGTAAGACCCAGCCAACTTCTCTATTGAAATTTGGATGTCTTTTTAATTTCAATAGCCTCGCTGATCATCCTGGAAAGGAATCGGTTTTCTTTTGCGAAGATTTGTTGTTTATCAAATCTGATGTAGTGCTGGGCCTTGTCTAGAGTATGTTCACAAACTGCTGACTAAGTACAAAGTAGTTTTATTTCAATGTCTAATATTCGAGTAAGTGTCAAAAACCAGTATAAATCATGATATTTATAACTAATTTATATTTATATTCTTAACGCTCTAAAAAGACATACACCGACCTTATCGGTGAGATCCTGCAAAAAGTTCAGGTGCGTAGTACTCGCCGGTGCGTGTGTATGACAAGATGTATGAATGTGGATGAAGCATAAAAGGTACTATGAAAGAATCGTAGCAAGTGGCGTTCTGCTGTTTCTACCTACCCCTATGGGAAAAAGGCGTGAGTGTATGTATGTATATATTTTAGGTTGATACCATTTGCCATTAAGTTCGCCTTATATGCTACTCCTAGTACCTATATGTAGAAGTTTATATAAATCTTTCACGTAAACTAACTGCCTCATTTCATTAGTGTAGTGTTCCCAAGCGCAACTTGTGCTCTAGACGTCCTCGGTTCGATTCAGAGTAAAGTGTTATTGGGTTTTTCTATGAAATTCTCAGTAGCAGCTCGGAGTCTGGATTTGTGCTCGGTTAATGGCAATAGGCTCGCCCCCTATTACACGAGACCTAAAACATACCGGCGAAATATGTATGTACATTAGTTCACCTCTGCCTAACTCTTCGGGGAATACAGGCGTGATGGTAATTATGTTATTTTACGTATATGAGACTGGACTGAACTCGATAAAAAAACATAACACGTTGAAACACCAATTCAAAAAATATTTTATTGGCCTACTGCATTTACTTATGCTGTGGCAGGTGACTCAATTATATTTGCAATAAAAACGACTAATTTAAGCCACGTTTGCAGTCAACATAATTCTTATTCATTTAAAACAATGTCTAAATTCCCATGGCTCGTTACTCAAATAACTTTGCACAAAGTTATCAATCGCTTGGTAGATGTACACGGACCAGTTAAACTTGACTCCTAATGTAACTTGATGCATGGAAATGTGATAATATACATCGTAAATGTACTGAACAACAGGTATCAATTTATGAAGGTCATTGTGTAACACCGACAACCGTTATCTAGACTTTATTATTAGTTAAATTTTATGCATCCTTCAAGTAGTTTAAGATATATTGACGTCTATTAAATATATGTAGGTTAGTAGGTAAATAAAATATTTTTTTAATTGAGTTAGGGGCCAAACTATCACCCGGGTCGCCTAATTGTAAGCGATTATCACCGCCCATGGGCACCCGCAACACTAGAGGAGGCACAAGTGCGTTTAGGGCCCAATCCCCTTTTAAGAGGACGGCCTTTTAAAAGAGGATTGGGCCTCCGGTATCCTCAGTCACTCGGCGAAACACAACGTAAGCGTTATTTCATGCCGGTTTTCTGTGAGCCCGTGGTATCTCTCCGGTCGACCCGGCCTATTCGTGCGGAAGCATGGCTCTCCCACGATAAAATTGGTAATGAAACAGGATGGGCGAACTATGAGGCAGATTAAACACAGAAATAAAACAAGATAAAATTCAATAGTCGCAACAAAATAAAATATATAATTCTATGTGTCTGCTCACAGCTCAAAGACTGCCTCTTTAGTTTAGTGGTCCCAAGCGCGACTGCTACATTAGAGGTCCTGGGTTCGATCCCCAGGTCGAGCAAAGTGTTATTGGGTTTTTCTATGAAATTCTCAGTAGCAGCTCGGAGTCTGGATTTGTGCCCGATGAATGGCCATAGGTTCGCCCCCTATAACATGGGACCTAAACATACCGGCGAACTGTGGGTGTACATTAAGAACGCCTCTGCCTAACCCTTCGGGAATACAGGCGTGATGGTATGTATGTAAGTCTATTTGTAACAAAAATAATTTAGAGCACGTGATGAAGGAAAATAATTATACTTTTTTAGTATGTAAAAGAGTTTGGCAACGTCTCGTGCGTCTCTCTTTTCTCGTGACTAAAAAAAAATAGAAATATGAGCGTAAGGTCAAAGCTTTGCAATACTTGACGTAGTAACTATCTATGTATAGGATTCGGATCGGGCGAAGACAATAGTTTAGTTTGCACCATCTGAGATGACAAATAATATTATTTTTTGTACATTATAGATTATTTAAATTACATTTTAAAATGATTAGGTAACGGTTACTAAACATCCCATTACGATTTGTAGCATATTTTCAAAATCTGTATATAAATTTATCCGTGGTCGGATAAATCAACTTAATATTACAAATCGATTGTTCAGCGTAGCTATTACTTAATGACAAGCTCTACCCTAACTTGTTCGATGATGTCATAGTATGTAAAACCTCCTTTATTCGTAAAGCCCCTGAAGGGATTTGAATCGCAGCTAAATAATCGATTCATTCAATCGAATGACTCACAGGATGAGTAATCGATATGCACCTAGATTCGAGAGTCGCTTCCGGAGTGATTGCTGAGTATGCCAATTAATTCAACCTTGTTTAGAAGAAGATCTAGTAACATTGTAATTTGTATTATCATCAGTTATTACCAATTAATTATTTGATTAACGCTAAGGCAGATTTCTTAAACGATGAAGGAGAACATTGATAATTGTTAATTGTTGTTGTTGTTGTAATAATCAATACTTTAACGCATTCCATAAAGTTGGAAGAGTTGATAGGTTTTATGCTTGATAAAAGCTTGAGGCTTACGCTTGACTAAGCCGCCTGATTGCGACGCTGTGAGGGATACAGACAGATGGGTTTTACATCCACCAAGTATTTTTTGATGCTATCTAAAACAATGTCGAATAGGTACGCCCTTTGAGCGTTTTTATTCTTGACGGCCCTGCGCTTGACCGCCAGGTAAAGCCCTCATCTTATTTCTTAGTTTGAAGTCTTTTGAATTTCTAGTTTTCTGTCAAAAGTTGCTTGTTAGTAGCATTAGTATTTTTTAGTTAAATAGTTAACGATTATTAGCAACTAGCTTTTGCCAGCGACTTCGTCCGCGTGGAATAGTTACTTTGTTCCCTAGTTCTTCGCCCGCGGTTTCACCTGCGTTGCCCCGTTCCTAAGGGTTGTAGCGCTACGCGTTAGCGTTTAATCACTCATTTTCCCAACATTTCCCTTCACTGCTCTGCTCCTATTGATCGTAGCGTGATGAAAAGTATACTATAACCTGTGGTTTGGGCTGTGCGTTGATAGATCACTATGTCAGTCAGTCAGTCACCTAACGTAAGAGTAGACAAATATAATCAGAAAGCTCCGAACTGCTAAGCTATCGGGAGTTACACGTGTTATTGTGAGTCAACCATAAAAGATAGACATTTGCTGTCGTGGAATATTTTTTATATAATTTTAAGGAGAACATTTCCGTCATACATGATTTCTGTGTAGCTTTAACCATTAAGGCTGCACACGCGACGGAAGCTTAAAAAATGGAGTAAGTTCTCCGGTTTTCCCAACATTTCCCTTCACTGCTCTGCTCCTATTGATCGTAGCGTGATGAAAAGTATACTATAACCTGCCCAGGAGTATGAAGAACAATTGTACCAAGTTTCGTTGAAATCCGTCGAGTGGTTTTTGTTTCTATAAAGAACATACAGACAGACAGACAGACAGACAGACAGACAGACAGACAGACAGACAAAAATTTTACTGATTGCATTTTTGGCATCAGTATCGATCACTAATCACCCGCTGATAGTTATTTTGGAAATATATTTCATGTACAGAATTGACCTCTCTACAGATTTATTATAAGTATAGATTATCCCTCCTTTCAAATAGCGAAAATGATCGCAAGTATTTCTAACAAAGTTATTATAAACTTCTAATTAATTGATTTCTATTCAATTTTCTGTCCTGTCCGTGGGATGTAAATCATTATTATCTTCTATACTTATAATAAATCTGTAGAGAGATCAATTCTGTACATGAAATATATTTCCAAAATAACTATCAGCGGGTGATTAGTGATGGATACTGACGCCAAAAATGCAATCAGTGAAATTTTTGTCTGTCTGTCTATGTGTATGTTCGTTATAGAAACAAAAATCACTCGACGGATTTCAACGAAACTTGGTACAATTGTTCTTCATACTCCTGGGCAGGTTATAGTATACTTTTCATCACGCTACGATCAATAGGAGCAGAGCAGTGAAGGGAAATGTTGGGAAAATGAGTGATTCATAAGAAAGGGTTCAAGCTATAGGTAAAACATCACGCTACAACCCTTAGGAACGGGGCAACGCAGGTGAAACCGCGGGCGAAGAACTAGGGAACAAAGTAACTATTCCACGCGTACGAAGTCGCTGGCAAAAGCTAGTTTATAATATTTTACAATCAACAACCTGTTGGCTTGTTTTCAATTCCAATTCGAACTCATTTATTGTGAACATATTTAGATATTAATTACAAAAATGTTATTATTTCATATTACTCACTATATTCCGCCTTACGGCTTGCAACGTTTAATATTATTATATTGACAGCTGAAATTGTGATATTTAAAACTACATTAATTGATACATTACAATCGACATTTAAATGTTTTTGATTACTACACAAAAGAGGTACCTAACCAAGAGAGCAACACAAGAGAGGTAGAGCCTAGTGGAATCGAATAATTCCACTCACAATTGGAGCTGCTTGATTGAGGAAGTACCTCCACCTTACAGAAAATCTTAGCCAAATAACATAGCTCCGTGCTATGTTGTGTTCCAAACGGTGAGCAAGGTCGCCAGAGCTCCGCGAGGAAGCGTTGTGTTGGCAGATAGGATAACCATCATGCTATTGTCTCCTACGCTGCCATCCCAAATTTTATATGGTCGGCAACGTCCGAGTGATACCCCTGGTGTTGCAAGCGTCCATAGGCTACGGTAACCGCTTACAATTAGAAGGGCCGTATGCTTGTTTTCCACCTTGGTGGTCTAAAAAACATATTTGATAAAATTAAATTATACATCAATAAACAAATGTCGTTATCTAATTACTATTTAATGATTAATTAAAACGTATTTAATGGTTAATTAATTAATCATATTAATAACTTTAATATCATAATAATGTATTCCGTGGTTAACATTGTATAGTGTAGCTGTTTGTTGTTCTTATGTAATAAAAAACATAACTCTAAAAAATATTATAACTTATATACCATCACACTTGTATTTCCCGAAGGGTTAGGCAGAGGCGTACTAATATACACCCACAGTTCGCCGGTATGTTTAGGTCTCATGTTATAGGGGGTGAGCCTATTGTCATTAACCGTACACAAAACCCAATAACACTTTGCTCGACGTGGGGATCGAACCCAGGACCTCTAGTGTAGCAGTCGCGCTTGGGACCACTAGACTAATGAGGCAGAGATAAATATTAAAAAATATATTTGCGTGTCACCACTATGACTAAGTGTTTTGGCTCTAATACTTATCGCAATTACGCTCGCCTATATTACATGGGACCTAAACATACGAGCAAAATGTGGGTGTACATTATGCGTGATATTATGTTATGTTGTTATCGTAGCTTCCGCGATCCCCTTGCAAGGTATGCACATTATATACCTACCTAATGACGTCATAAATCGCCATCAATTCCTGCTAGTTAGCTAGACATAACATAGCTGTACTATGGATTTCCTGGAAATATTGAGCATAGTCAATACAGCTGATAAGGATGTATGTAAATATAAATACATTCTAGCAGGTAATTGCGTCAACGGTCTTATGGTCATAAGTATGGCAATTGAGAATGAGATCGAAGATTTGCCTCCCAGGACTATATAAATATTATATAAAAGCCGAACAAAAATTCACATTTAGCCAGACATATTCGCTCATTTGGAGCGACAGTGTCACAACTTTTTTCTTTTTTTCTTTTTTATAAAAAAAACGTTGCCCCACACTAGGATGTTCTCCTGTATCGTGGGTGCGTTTACAAACACAAATTCTCACATACACAAACGCCCAGACCCGGAACAACTACCTGTAGATCATACAAATATTTGCTCCGTGTGGGGATCGAACCCACCACACGTTGCGCAGAAGCCGATCGCTCAACCGCTACGCCAATCGTGTCGCAAATTTGTAAATTTTACGCTACGCCATTTTTAAGATTTTTTCGTAACACAAGTGAAGATTGTTCATATTTCTTAGAGCTAGTAAATATGACGAAAACTAATAAATATTATAAACTAATAAATATGACGTTTTCACTCCTAACGTAGATTATTATCGGGATCATTGTGATGTAATTAGGTCAATTCCGCATTTTTTTGCACTGTCGCTCCAAATGAGCGATATAGCCTGATAGATACATTGGTTTTTAAAAGGAAAATGAACATGCATGTAAAACTAGTTGCACGGTTCAAATATAATACTCAATTTTGTTTTTCTCAACTCTTCAGCTTTATAATGTTAGTATATATAATATTTCTGGTGTAGATTATACATACCATCACGGCTATATTCCCCGAAAGGTTAGGCAGAGGCGTGGTAATGTACACCCACAATTCGCCGGTATGTTTAGCTCCCATGTAATAGGGGGCGAGCCTATTGCCATTAACCGGGCACAAATCGAGACTCCGAGCTGCTACTGAGAATTTCATAGAAAACCCAATAACACTGCTCGACCTGGGAATGAGGCAGTCGTGTAGATTATAATGTTTATATTTTGTTGCATTTGGCATTAAGGCATGATAAATATTTACAAAAGAAGTTTTAATGAAAGAAAAACTCGATCCGCCCATAGATTTGCTTACTAGAGATAGAATTTTGACATAAAGTCCATACAAGTAATATCAAAATCCCACCACTAGTAAGCAAGTCTATCGACGGATTTGTTATTGGAACTGGCCGTAAGCTACCGAGACCACTGGCTGTGATGTGAAGGTGACGTCAGCAAAATCATCCCATTATATTGTCCCACTGCTGGGCACGGGTCTCCTCGCAGAATGAGAGCGATTAGGCTTTAGTCCACCACGCTGGCCTAGTGCGGGTTGGCAGACTTCGCACGCGATCGAGAAAATCTCTCAGGCATGCAGGTTTCCTCACGATGTTTTCCTTCACCGTTTAAGCGCGTGATAATTAACTATTTAATACGCACATGACTTCGAACAGTCAGAGGTGCGTGCCTTGAGTTTTCAGGCAGTCCAACGGTCATACCACTAGACTATCACTGCTTCAGCAAAATCTATTGAGTACATATTTTATTACTTTGTCCTTCAAACGACATCACTTACTTTACCGTTATTGCGATGCCATTTGTACAATTTTTCTTTACTTTTTAACTAGTAAAAGTACCTACAACAAATAATAAAATCAATACGTGGGAGAGCCATGCTTCAACACGAAAGGGCCGGCTCGACCGGAGTGATACCACGGCCTCACAGAAAACCGGTACGTTGTGTTTCGCCGAGTGAGTGAGGTTACCGGAGGCCCAATCACCTTTTAAAAGGTCGATAACGCACTTGTGACTCCTCTGGTGTTGTGAGTGTCCATGGACGGAAGTAATTACTTACCATGAGGCGATCCATCTTACCGCATAAAAAAAAAAATATATATGGAATTTATTAAATATGTGGAATTAAAGTACTTTTTAACATTTTAAAAGTTATCATTTTCAGTGAAAGATTTTTTTTTAATTTTTTTTAATAATTACAACAGATTGTTGAGAGATTGTTCCTTTCAGTGTGTGTTGCTTCCTCAATGGTTCTCCCATGTATTGTAAGTGTCTTTACTGGACTAGTATTTAAACATAACTCTGATAATTGGAAGCTGACTCAACATAGTTGAAAAAGAAAATATTAGTACGGCCTATTTATTTTCTACACTTTATGTTATTACATCACAGCGGAGATGTAAAAGTTAACAATTTTCCGTAAAGAAAGTCACAATCAACAATAAAATGTTATACGCAATTTTATAAGCATTGAAAGCAATATTACGTGCTAAGCCACTTGCTCCTTGAGTTGTGGAGTAAACGCTCTAACTCAGTGAATCGAAAAAGATACAACATAAATTACGTAGTCATTCTTAAGTTACCTGTGAGTAAAGCAGGCCTTTATTTTGTGTGGAAATCCTAGCTGGATAATTCTGTGTCTGTGAATTTATGGATATAAACTTACTCATATATGCTCGTTAAATTCAATGAGGCGTCATATCAAATAGTAAAATATATTTATTTATTTATGCACACTTAACAGTACAAGAGAATAAAATAAAACTTAGGACTACTAAGTACAAAGCTACTGCTTATTTCTAATGAAATCTCAGCAGACCTGCGAGAGGAGAGTTTAAAAAAGAATGTAGACAGAAATGTGAAAAATAATAGTAATAATAAGATAAATACTATATATTCAATTAAACACATAATCAATTATAAAACAAGATACACATATAATATACATTTAATATATACACATACATACATACAAAAAGCTACAAAATAAAAGCTCCTGTTAGGACTAGAATATAATTATGATACCAATTCTTACAGACTTGTAAGGATGCAGAAAATATTCTAGTACGATGGTGCGAAATAACTCAATATATAAGTTTTATTATGACTATATTACTTAGAATTCCATGTAAACACGCATTCAGATCACGTTTTCTTCTACAAAATAATACAAAGGGATCGTGTCTACTACATTTTATGAGGACTTTTTTTACGTACAGACAGAAAGGTATTGTTAATGTATATGTTTAACATGCTCAGACATTCCTTAAGTATGACAAAAGGTTTTTTGAAATGGAATATAGTTTAGGAGTCCGCACCAGTCCTTACTGGTATCAAAAATACCACAATAAAATGGTTTAATCTAAAAATAGAGTACCAATACTCGTATAAGTAACTAATAAACAACACTACTTTTAACAAAGCGAAACATCTAAAGGAATTAGATCGGTCCGAAATTCTTTAATTTATGAAAGTCTGCTAGGATTATGTGGTTATCTGTAACGAACTTGTATTGATTACTGCAACAGGCAAATATTAGACATTAAAATAAAACTACAATTTACCAATTATCGCGATATATTGATAAATTAAATACGATCAGACAGGTGTTGAGTCAAAATAACTATTATGTATCTTACTTACTCGTAGATAGGTACTAATTACCTTACATTAACGTCCGGTGGAACGCCAAGCGTCATTTTACGAAAAAAGCCGGAAGCGATTCAGGTTATCTTTTTTTCGAAGGGGTCTTCGGACAACCATATAAATTATACATCAATCTATTGGTTATAAAATTGGCCAATACATTATGAATTATGATACTAATTGAACACAATATACTCACGCTTCCGATCAATCAGGAAATCAAAATTCTGTCCGTCTGTCGGTTGGCCATTTTTCTTTCAGAATTCAAATTATTTGACATTGTATATTCAATTTTTTTCAGTGTCAATAATGTAATGGCTTGACCCCTCTTTTGATAAGAGTCGCATCGTAACAGTGATGACAATTAAGCTATTGTAAACAACGTGTTTTTACATGAATGCAGTAATACGAGCTGACTTTAGTAGGTATCTCAGAAGAAAAAAGTTCCAATGATTTCATCATCTCAAAAACCCAAACTGTATCTATAAGTAACATATGTTTTATAAGATCCGTTTATTAGTTGATAAAAATATTGTCGCCATATGTTTTTCGAATTATCTATTAAATAAATTGTTGATTTCATAATGATGACATCATTGTAGTTTTGTTAAAACACACATAACCTCCTCCATAGACCTCCTTGTTTTGGCGATGGTTCAAATAATTATGTTACTTAAATCTTAATTATGTAGAACAAGAAGCAAATGGTGGTTATTTGTTGGACAGAAAAATTAAATTTTGGTAAGCGGTTTGACATTAATTCTTTCCAAGAAGTTCATTAATCCGGTAAAAAAATTACGAATCACTTTTTGAAAATGAAAATTTCTTTTGATGGGTTAGTGAAGTAAAATTTTTATTTTATGATTGAAATAAGAACTGTAACCTAATTTATAGTTTTTTTTTTTTATTTTACGCTTGACCGCCACTTCGCCTGATGTTACGCTATACTGCTATCTACAATGGGGCGCGCTTGCCTAGAAGAAACCGATTCACTCGTGATTTAATGATACCCAAATTATATCTATCAGGGAAGACCCATTCGGGAAGTACATTCCATATTTCAGCCGTATGCATGATAAAAGTAGACTTAAAGCGTTCGGGTTTTTCGAATGTCCACCATGAATCATTGTCGCTTTTTCGTGCATAAATTACGTGAGTATTTTTATTTGGGGAAATCAATTAGGCATAATGAAATAAATATATAAAAATAACATACTGATTTCTGAGACGGATGTCCTTAAATCAAACTATTTTATGGATTTCATTTTTTAATGAATTTTAGTAGCCGTTGTAACTATGAAAATATATCCGTAAAGTGGTGTATACCTATGTACCAACTTATATAAAATTACTAGTGGACCCAGCAGACGTTGTCCTGCCCTGAAAATAACCCAAAACTCGATTGCAGCCACCTACCGGGTCCAATTGTGAATCTAAACCATTCCCAGATCCCCTTGAACACACACAAAAAATTTCATCAAAATCGGTCCAGTCGTTTGAGAGAAGTTCAGTCACATACACACTCACAGAAGAATTATATATATAAAGATTTCAACAAAGAAAAACTTGAAAAATTACCAATTATCTATTACACGGCTGCTTGAATTAAAATATTCAAAACAACTAAGTAGGATTTTAGTTTTCTACTTTATCTTATTTACTCCAATTTCGGTCTTGACCTCTTATCTGCCTGAAAAATATTCCAGTTTATTGTTATCATACACTAAAACGTAAATTATTCCGACGGAAATTCTATACCTACGACATTATTGGTAAACACTGTGATATAAAATGCATCAGACGCACCGTGTCTCCTAAACCGCAGCCGACAATCGACCACTATAGTATTTAATATTGTCATAATCGACTCGCACGTGGAGTCGAGAGCGCGCCTCAGAGCTACGCCCATCACTACTCACATCGAAAATTGGCGCGAAACGTGATTTATTTTTATTCCTACTTTTTTATTTTTACAAGTTTGAATTCGGAACTGTTTTTTTTTAACGCTGTCTAATCTTGCGTGACCAAAAAGTTTTTCATCTTTTTAATGGAAAAGAATTCAAGGAGGTTTGCTGTGAAAAGTGTGTGAAAATGAAAACTTTTTTGTTTATATTTTTGGCGAGCTATGCTGTAAGATGCGACGATTCAAAGTAAGTGATGTTGATTGAACTGTTTTAAAGTAACATTTAAAAATGATAAATTTATAAGTTATTTATTTTATTATTTAATGGCTAGAACAATATAATTTGTTTATCAAGTATGTTACACAATCAAGTCAATTTAAGTACTTACTTGCATAATTATTGTAGTAGGTACTCGTATATACCTTGAAGATAAATATGCAGTTTTTAAAATGCTAATAAGCTATATTTAAAAAAAAACATAAGTATTTGTATATAAATGTTAAACATAACTAAGTATTACGTTGTTCGTGGTCCTGTACAGTATGCTCTCTACTTTGTTAATTATTTGGCAATCTAACCAATTAAGCCATTGCCAGCCTATTCTGGCTAAACTTGTATATTTTATTTTTAATAAGGTAATTGTAATTATCAATTTGTTTTGATTGGAAATCTGTCCAAATCTTTTCTCATCTATTAAAATAATAATAAAAAAAAACTTCAAGCATCGTACGGACCCGATAGCCACAATTTTCCATCGTGTTTATTTTTGTTGATTGAATTTTAGTTTTTATTCTGTTTTACAAAATATAGGATCGGCTGATAAGATAGAGGCATCTCAAACAATCGTAAATGTGAAAAAAAGGGATTCCTTTTTTAAACGTTAGCCCATATTGTTATCGTGTGAGTGTTAACAAAATAAAAGTCTCATTCACAAACTCGTAGACCCGGAACAATTATTTGCAAACCATACAAAAGTGTTTGCTATCTTCGAATGCAATCAATGCATCAAACAAATGGATGTGTTGTTCCATTTTTAAATCATTTTAGTTTTAAAATTTTATTCAGATTTTAAATAAATATTAAAATAGGTAAGTATTTATTAAACGTTAAAAATTACACTTAAAAATTGTCGAGTTTTCAAAGTTTTCTTTTAACAAAGTCTTATAACAATAATAATTATAAACACACAATAAAACGTGATAATTTTAGATTATTATAATTAATAATTATCACGTAAAACTCATACGCACTTTTGAATGTCAGTGCGTTTAGACATGTTTATTAGTTACATAATTTTATTTGGTCATCAATCATCATACATTTATTATTATTTACGTCAGCATAAAAACCAATAACAGTGCCCGGTATGTGTTGCAATACCTTCCATTTTATATAAGGAAATACGTACTTATAATACATATGAAGCATCATTTGTATATATTATATAAACATACCATCACGCCTGTATTCCCCGAAGGGTTAGGCAGAAACGCACTAATACGTTACGTGGGAGAGCCATGCTTCGGCACGAATGGGCCGGCTCGACCGGAGTGATACCACGGCCTCACAGAAATCCGGCGTTAAACAACGCTTACGTTGTGTACCGGAAGCCCAATCCCCTTTTAAAAGGTCGGCAACGCACTTGTGACTCCTCTGGTGTTGCGGGTGTCCATGGGCGGCGGTTATCGCTTACCATCAGGCGATCCGTCTGCTCGTTTGCCCTCCTATCCGTTGTGTGTTTCGACTCTTGCCCGTAAGAGCCAGTTCCCCTCGGTTGCTGCGGCTCTGGCAGTCTGCAGGCCGTAGAGGCTCTTAAGACTCGGCAACGCATCAGCAACTCCTCTGATGTTGCAGGTGTCCATTGACGACGATGACTACTTACCATCAGGTGGCTCGTATGCTCGTTTAAATACATACAAAACCATCACGAGTGTATTCCCCGAAGGGATAGGCAGAGGCGTACTAATGTACACCCAGAATTCACCGGTATGTTTAGGTCCCATGTAATAAGGGGCGAGCCTATTACCATTAACCGGGCACAAATCCAGACTCCAAGCTGCTACTGAGAATTTCATAGAAAAACCCAATAACACTCTGCTCGACCTGGCAATCGAACCCAGAAACTAGCGTAACAGTCGCGCTTGGAACCACTAGACTAATAAGGCTGTCAAAAGTTTCAGTTTAAGTACCAACATAATCAATAAAAAAAAAAGATTTGTCAATACCTAATCTATGAATCTGTCAATCACCTCCCTTCGCTTACAATGCCATAATTATCACCACATGGACAAAAAGTTCTTTGTCTTCATTGGCAGAGTGGCAGAATTTATTTTTAATATCCCAAGTCAATGACATGGCGATGGTCATTTACGTCACGTGCTAGTTAATATATATACCAATGCCTCATTAGTCTAGTGGTCCCAAGCGCGACTGCTACGCTGGAGGTCCTGGGTTCGATCCCCAGGTCAAGCAAAGTGTTATTGAGTTTTCTATGAAATTCTCAGGAGCATCTCGGAGTCTGGATTTGTGCCCGGTTAATGGCTATAGGCTCGCCCCCTATAACATGGGACTAACATACCAGGCGAACTGTGGGTGTACATTGGTACACCTCTGCCTAACCCTTCAGGGAATACATACGTGGTGGTATGTTATGTGAAAACGTACCATGTCATCACGCCTGTATTCCAGAAGCAACATGTCCCTACACCACAGTTCATGAGTATATTTTGACACATAATATTACCATATATCATCAATCCATTATATTGTCCGACTGCTGGGAACGACCAAACGAGTCTCCTCTCAGAATGAGAGAGATCAGGCTATAGTCCACCACGCTAGCCTAATGCGGGATGGCAGACTTCACACGCCGCCGTCAAGAATTTTTTTTTTTTTAAAAAGCTTACTAGCAATGTGGTTCGCACATTACTAGTATTCTTGTTAACCCCTCGGTAGTGCAATGGGTGGGTTTCGAACCGGCAACATGATCGCAAGTCCAACGCCCTAGCCATTAGGCTACCGCCACTTTTCAAATCTCTCAGACAAGCAGGTTTCCTCACTATGTTTTCCTTAACCGTTTAAACGCGTGATAATTAACTGTTATTACGCACATGACTTCGAGAAGTCAGAGATAGAGCCTAGGATTCGAACTGGAGATCTTTTAAAAGTTTCTGAGTTTTTACTTCCCTGTATGCAGTTTTCTAGACAGTTAAGTAAATTTTTAGAATTGGCGAAATCCTTCATAAAGTTAGTAGAAGCAAAAGAAGTATGCAGCAATCGTAGCAAGTAGTGGTCTACAGTTTCTGCCTACCCCTGTAGGAGACAAGCTTGAGTGTATGTATGTATTCCAGCATCAATAAGAGTTGGTATTAATTAGAAGCCATTTCGTGTACATACACGAAATGGCTTCAGCCATTGGGTCACGTGAAGCATCGTGCAGGCGTTTGACAATAGCGTTAAAAAGAGAAAGTGCACGTTTAAGACTATTTTTATTATCGACTAGCTTTTGCCAGCGACTTCGTCCGCGTGGAATAGTTACTTTGTTCCCTAGTTCTTCGCCCGCGGTTTCACCTGCGTGAAGCGTGATGTTTTATAGCTTGAAACCTTTCTCATGAATCACTCATTTTCCCAACATTTCCCTTCACTGCTCTGCTCCTATTGATCGTAGCATGATGAAAAGTATACTATAACCTGCCCAGGAGTATGAAGAACAATTGTACCAAGTTTCGTTGAAATCCGTCGAGTGGTTTTTGTTTTTATAACGAACATACAGACAGACAGACAAAAATTTTACTGATTGCATTTTTGGCGTCAGTATCGATCACTAATCACCCGCTGATAGTTATTTTGGAAATATATTTCATGTACAGAATTGACCTCTCTACAGATTTATTATAAGTATAGATTACAATACATTTGTGTGAACTAGGGCAAAAATAATGTATGAAAATCCATCCATATTTACTAATCCAAACAACATACTAATTATTATAATAAAAGCGAAAGTAACTCTGTCTGCCTGTTACCTTTTCAGGCATAATCCGCTAAACCGATTTAGATGAAATTTGGTATGAAGATAGTTTGAGACCCTGAAAAGGATATAGAATACTTCTTATTTCGGAAAATCCTTTGGGCTGCGAGTAAAACAGCAGGCTACAGATAGTCAATAAATAGCAAAAAAAATTACATTCTTTACAGAAAACTTAATGTTGAGACGAATCCCACTGGTAACTCGATTCAAATCTAAGAAAGATTTCAAGTGACACAGAAGGATAATGAACCTTTGCACAGTCAGGTAATCCCGTGACGTAATACTTACGTTTATGGACAACAAGCGTTATCAGTTCTTTGTCATCCTACGCAATAATTGTAAGGAAAATAAACTATTTTGATACTTCAGGGTGATGAGTTACTGTTTTATGACGTCTAAAAGCACTTGAGAAGCAAACCTCAATAACATTTCTTGGAAGAGTTAAGGCTCGGCCATATAGTTTTCGTGTGGGACCGATACGAAACGGCAGCAGTTGTAATGAAATTGCTCTTCTCTGAAGTTGAACTTTCCGAACCTACCTTGGCGTAGCGACAGTCACATAAAAAAGTATATTTTAAAAAAATCCAGCAGGAAGGATGACGCCCTATGCTGCGCAGTGTTTTTTAATTTATATTTTAAACTAGCGACCCGCCCGCGGTTTCACCCGCGTTACCCCATTCCTAAGAGTCGTTAGCGTAATGCTAAATCGCTTAAAACCTTCCTCTTGAATCATTCTATCTATTAAAAAAACCGCATCAAAATCCGTTGCGTAGTTTTAAAGATCTAAGCATACGTAGGGACGGACAGACAGCGGGAAGCGACTTTGTTGTATACTATACTATAGCTAAATGCCAGTTACTTGGGCAGATTGCAAGATTTCAATCATCTAAAAAACCTGTAGCACACGCACATTCTTGTCCTAAGAGAACGGCTGAACTGATACCCAGTTTTTTTTAAATTTGGGAAAAATTGGATAAATTGTACCTAATAATTTCCAAGAGCACTATTTTCTATGGAATTGATGGAATCAACTCAAGACATTTAGAGAGGATAACGCCTGTTGGGTCTGATGTTAATAGATAAGTAGATAACAATCAACTCATTACCTACTACGAGTATCTCACTGCTGAACACGGGTCTCCTCTCAGAATAAGAGGAGTTAGGCTTTAGTCCACCACGCTGGCCTACTGCGGGTTGGCAGACTTCACACGCCGTCGAGATAATCTCTAAAGCGTGCAGGTTTCTTAAAATAATTAATGTAATATTAATCACAGGTGCGTGCGGAAGAGAGGATTCGGACTTGAGACCTATGAAATATATCACTAGGCCAGGGGTTCCCAAAGTGTGCGCCGCGGCGCCCTGGTGCGCCGCAAAAAATGAAGAAGGGCGCGGTGATGTGTCTATTTGCCAGTCTTCTCAATTAATATATGTGCCTACTATTATCATTGTATCGATCTATTTCGACCACCTAGATGGATTAGGCCGCCGAGACAAAATAGTAAACATTATGTGCGCCGCAGACTGACAAAGATTGGGAACTCCTGCACTAAGCTATTTCTGACTATTAAATAAAGAAAATATATTGACCACGCCTTTACATCAATAACACATAACTCATTTGCGCGGGAGTTAAAAGCATTTTATTAGCAACGATGTTGCCACATACAATATCTATAAAAGCTAATGGTAGTTAATCGAGGAAGCCAAATAACTTATACTATCAGGGGAAAGTTAATTAGATTAGATTACAGTATGTGTTACAAACGGTTAATAGTAGGAGAGTTCACGGTGATCAGTCGATCTAATAAGCTAAGCTTCTTCTTGCCAAGGTCAATCTATCGATGGTTAACCATTCTTTACACGTGGAGACGTCTACTCCTATCCCACTTACCTCACATGCCTATAGAAATATTCTAACTACACCGAAAAATCTTCAAAACCAATAGTTGATGCTCAGGATATCGGTATAACCCAGAAATTGGGTTGCGGAAGTCTAGTGGCAATCGCCTCTTCGTACAAAATATTGTTGGTGATCTTTTTCCGACTAAAATGGAATCCATCAATACGATACATTATTACTTATACATTATTATATACATTTCGGAGAGTGTGCATTAGATCTCCATGATCTTATTCCCCCTAGCCCTTTGTACTATCGGACGACCAGAAGCACGAAAAAGTGACATAGATCAATGGTGGACATTCCAAAAACCCGAACGAAACGCTTTAAGTCCACTTTCATCATGCATAATCTGGGTGTCTTTAAAACACGAGTGCATCGGTTTCTTCTAGGCGAGCGCGCTTAATCGTAGATCGCAGTGTCGCATAATATCAGGTGAACTAGCGGTCAAGCGTAAGCCTGTCACGAATAAAAAAAAACAATGATGAAATTATGAAATGATTAAATACTTTTTATCACCGTTCAACGGGGTTATTGCGTATGAATGAATTTATATTGCAATATATATTGCATCCCTTTCTCGCTTATAGCTTTTTTCTTAGGAGAAAACGGAATAGCGGGGTACGTGCAATGTAACTTGGAATAATAGATTGAGAAATAATGTGATAAGAATAAGACAACGTTGCGATATAAAAAACTATGTAGTGACACGAATTGACAAGCAATATGCAGATTGTTATCTAGTGTTACAATATATATTGACGTGGGAGAGCCATGCTTCGGCACGAATGGGCCGGCTCGACCGCGTCCTCACAGAAATCCGGCGTCAAACAACGCTTACGTTGTGTTTCGCCGAGTGAGTGAGGTTACCGGAGGCCCAATCCTCTTTTAAAAGGCGGGCAACGCACTTGTGAGTCCTCTGGTGTTGCGGGTGTCCATGGGCGGCGGTAATCGCTTACCATCAGGCGATCCGTCTGCTCGTTTGGCCCCCTATCCCATAAAATATATATATATATATATATACAACGTGTTACTGAATAAGCGCAAGACCCCGAACAGACCCCAAACAGGTCGATAAGAATATCGAGTCATAATTATAATTATAATAACGAAACGCTAAAATAAAATAGGTCAACAATACCTGCCTTTTCTTATTGATTAGGTCGGCAAACGAGCAGACGAGCCCCCTGACGGTAAGTAGTCATCGCCGCCCATGGACATCTGCAACACCAGAGGAGTTGCCGATGCGTTATCGAGCTTTAAGAGCCCGGACTGCAGACTGCCAGAGCCGCAGCAACCGAGGGGGAACTGGCTCTTACGTGCAAAAATCAAACTACACACCAAGGTGCTTTCGAAGTCAGACCCCGAGAGGTCCTACCACCGAGCAAGTCAGATATTTTCTCGGCTCTTACGAGATGCCTATCTGAATGGCAGTGAGGAACTGTATTATAACCCGTCCCCACACGGATACGGAAAACCTATCTATATGTCTCAATGACTGCCTCATTAGTCTAGTGATCCCAAGCGCGACTGCTACGCTAGAGATCCTGGGTTCGATCCTAGGTCGAGCTAAGTTTTATTGGGTTTTTCTATGAAATTCACAGTAGGTACCAGCTCGGAGTCTGGATTTGTGCCCGGTTGGCAATAGGCCCGCCCCCTATTACATGGTACCTAAACATACCGGCGAACTGTGGGTGTACATTAGTACGCCACTGCCTAACCTTTCGGGGAATACAGGCGTGATGGTATGTTATGTATATGTCTCACAAAGAAAATGCGGAAGCTGATATATATAAATTGACATTTCAAACTTGAAGAAAACAAAGAAATCCCTGACTTGTATGTTTATACGTTGCTAGGCAACGCGAGGATGATTCAGATCGCAAAACTAGAGCAAACATGTTTTAATGCAATCTCAACTGTAAACACATGAGAATACAGTCGAAATTCTAATGAAAGCCGTCTGATAATTTAAAAATAAGCCGTGCTGATTGAAAATTGATCTTAACGGTATTTATATACGATTGAGATTCTAAAGAATGTTTATAATGTAACATGTTTTCATTGTTTCAAAATGCTTGATATATTTACAAACATTATGTGTGTTTGTTGACCTGCAATCGGATATGGAGCACTGATTTATTAGGTATCTGTTTTCTTAATAAGGTTTTTAAAGGAAGTAAGACGCGGTGAAGAGATGTGGTGATGCGTTAATTATATATCGATATTAACGCCTACGCACTTTGTAATTTTGGTATGTAGGTTGAATGGGGGCTCGCTAGTAATCCCCATACATCAGTCGATCTATAAAATTACAACTGCTTGCCATTCATGGATAGGTGACCATTCTTAACGATAGAGATACCTCTGTGCCTTGGAGAGAACTCGAAGACGTCAGTCCTCTATTGGGTTGCAGAGATCTTATTGAAGTTGCTGTGTGTAAAATATGATATTAAGCCACTTCTAGTCAGATTAGAGGCCGGCCAAAAAAAAGTAAAAAGGAGCGACGAAAAAATCTTGACATTATTCTTCATGAGACCATAAGATGCATTTTAAAATTGAATTGTGAGCCTGTATCTATGTAAAAAGATATTCGATCATTTATGTCCGTCGAAAAAGCTTGACAGAATTAAAATAATCGATAATTAAAATCACTAGTCAGAAGTGCAGAGATAAGAGAATTAGAATTATTGATTGTTTTAAACATTTTTTGTTTTACGAATACTTGGAAAATGAAGCTAATGTTGATCGATGCAATATTTTTTCTTCTCTCAGACCTGCAGAAGTACTTTTGTATATAGGTAGGTACAGTCAACAGAACATCAAGTTACCACAAACTGTCTTTTCCCAATAAATAAATAATAAACTCTATAATTTGGAAATTAAATACAAAATTGATTGAAGAAATTTGACAGTTTTGACCACGTGCTGTTGACCGTACCTACTCGAATAAATATTTTATATCTTAGCGGCCCGCCCGCGGTTTCACCCGCGTTGCCCCATTCCTAAGAGCCGTAGCGTAATGTTAAATAGCTTAAAACCTTCCTCTTGAATCACTCTATCTATTTAAAAAAACCGCTTCAAAATCCGTTGCGTAGTTTTAAAGATTTAAGCATACATAGGGACGGACAGACAGCGACAGCGACTTTGTTTTATACTATGCAGTGATGAGTATTTTAGATATATCTTTATTTCACTACACAAACATAATTGAATTGATAAATGAGATAAATATTATTTTTCAATGCTATATTTTTAGCTATACAAACAGATTGTACGTTATTCAGTATACAAGAAAGGTTATTGTACGTACTAGGGTTAAATGGATCTTTGTTTTCTTCGTTGCAAATGTCACGAATCGCGTGGCCGTGAGTGCCCGTGACTATAGGGCAAGCGAAGGCCAGAGGGCCAAGTGTGAGTTTCATTTCACCGACTCGATTTTACGCATCAACCGCGTTTTGCGTGCTGATTGGCGATTTCCGTGACCTTCACCTCTCTCCACCAATCAGAGCGCCGAACGCAGTCGTAAAATCGAGTCGGTGAAATTAACTCACACTAGGCATTCGGTTTTTATTCGGTACGAAATCCAACATAGCGTACTCCCTTGACACAGGACAAAAGTTAGTAGATCTTGAGTTCAAGTTCAAGTTCAAATGTTTTTATTTCAAATAAGCTTTTACAAGCGTTTAAGAAACGTTATAATTCTAGTTGCACGGTTCCAAAAGGTTGATCCTATGGAGAATAATCCGGCATGAAACGCGATGGAGTGATGAGGATATGGATGGATAATAAATTTAAAAACCGAATTGCTTAAAAAGATAAAAACAAAATTACCCAATTTCTGTCTATAATTCCACACCATGCCTGTATGTATAACCTAAGCCGAGATCTCATTCGATGATTTGACGAGATTCGATGAGATCTCGGCTTGAAGTGCACTTAAGCTGTACGCAGGCTGACCGCGAGTACAACTTACAGACCGGTTGATACTAGAGATGGGTTTATGCCAGGGCATATATTTTTTTCGCCCAAAATGTCTGGGCGGAAACCCATCTATAGTTGATACAAATATACACATATATTTTCACGTCTGTCTCCTATTGGGGTACGCAGAGGCTACAGATTTCCACTTGCTACGATCCTGGCACTTCATCGCTTCAACTACGTTCAACCTCCTCATGAATGATCGTCGGTTTAGGGTGCCCTTAACATGACCTTTTTTGTGAACGTCTGCAATTTGGTTTGATAAGACCGATTGATCATTGCAGTTAGGTATTACATAAACACGAGTTTCTTAATCAATCAGGCTTGTCATTGGCCATAAAAATGTCGTAGTATTTATGTGATTCGAGACTTTTGTCAAATTGTCAAGTCATTAGTTTTAATCCAAAAAAATACGAATGGAGCGAGAGATATATACAGGCTGTTGAAATTTACTGCATGGGCTGGGTTCACACTGTTTAAAGCAGAAAACACTACTATTCCAGAAGGTTTTTTTAAATAACTTTTTTCTTAATGACCTGATGTTTGCTGCACTATATTAATAAACAACTAAGAACCAGGTTCAGGTAGATATGTGAAGAAATATAAAAAAGTAATTTTAATAAATTGAACCGGCCTAAAAAAGAAACGAAATAATGTTATTTTCAAAACAGTGTCAGTGCCTGCGGTTTGGTTGGATCTTTTGTGCAATTCCAGCAAGTATTGGTCGAAATGATAACCTCTTCTTTTGAATCATGTTTTTTTTAAAAGAGTATCTATGGAGTTTCTTGCCGGCTCTTCTCTACTTTTTGGAACCGTGCAACTAGTTTTGACATTTCAAAAATACCTTTTTTAATGGTCTAATTGTTAAAAAAGATTTTGAATTGACTTGAATTGACATACTGCGCCGACCCCAAGTAAAATGGGATAGGAATAAAAGGATTACAGTGAAAATAAAAATCATGCTGTATATCCAGAAAACAGAATATAATGAATGTAAGCCATACGTCATCAATTGTTATCTCGCGTGGTTCGAAGCGAGTAAAAAACGCCATATAAATCACTAGCTATTACGAATAGTCTATTTATGTGTCTGTCGCAGTTAGGGTTATCAGCTTTCCCAATATTCATATACATATTTCCACGCCTGTCTCCCATTGGGGTAGGCAGAGACTATAGATTTTCAATTTATAAGATCCTGGCACACTTTCGCTTCGTCTATGTTCAGTAACCTCCTCATGCATGATCCTTGGTAAGCGACGATAGCCTAATGGCTAGGGCTTCGGACTTGCTATCATGTGGTTGCCGGTTCGAAACCCACCCATTGCACTACCGACGGGAACCCACTCGTAACACAAGCATTTAGCTTAGCACGAGGGGTTAACAAGAATACTAGTAAAATGTGGGTCGCACATTATTAGTAAGCTTTAAAAAAAAGCTGACTTTTTTGAGAACGTCCGCAATTTGGTTGCCATTTCAATATTCAATCTACAGTTAACCCTTAAAAATAGACACAATGCAAAATCTATTGTCTTGTACATCAGGGTCCTTGCGAACTTTCCTGAGTTCAAAATTTATCGACGATTGTTCTGGTTACATTTGTTTTAATACAAATTGTTTTTTTTTTCATCCCTACTAGATGTTGCCCGCGGTTTCACTCGTGTCACAAAATGATATAGGTATTTACTCGATCTCCAGCAATACAAATTCGTATCTAATTCCAGACAAACAAATAAAAATTCTCGAGGTATTCCATGAAGTACACCCAGACGAAGCACACCTAAAGTATTCCACTTAGCACACCCGTAGGTAGGCTTTAAATAAAATTTTAAAATAATTAATTTTTTATTCCACGAAGCGCACCTACGAATATCACTCGCATAGTGCGGGGACTAAGAAATAAAAATGTCGACAGAAGAAAATATATATATCTATCTTCTTTATCCTTACTAATGTTTGTTACTCTTTCACGCCAGAACAGCTGAACGGATCTGGATAAAATTTGGCACACAGATAGATTACAGCCTGGAATACCTCATAGGCCTGCTTTTTATCCAGTTTGGACCCAATCCTGAAGTCCACGCAGACAAAGTCGCGGGCAGGAGCTAGTATTATATAAAATAAAGTCGGGTTTGTTACAACACTTATAACTCGAGAACGGCTGCACCGATTTTTATGATCTTTAATTTGTTGGATTTGTTGATTCTGAATAGCAGAATATCTATTAAAACATTGAAAAAAAATACGAAAAAGAACATTATGAAGAAAATTAATTTTCTCATATATGTATTTTGTATCTGAAATCGATTGATAGATTTGACAGAAATAAAACACGGGCACAAATGAACATGGCGTTGTTTTCCGTTTCGGTAAGAACAGTAGATGGCTGTCTATGCATTGTCCGACCACCTCATAAGCTGATGGTGTGATTTTGATTATTTTTTTGTGTATGTTTAAATGTATCCGGACGGTTTAGATTCACAATTTGAGGAAGAAAAGGATATGCTGCGGAAATTGGGACAAGGGCAGGAAAATTATGATACAAAGCAGGATAACGTTTGCCGGACCCTCTAGTTATTTAATAAGTCTAACTTTAATTTCTAACATCAATCCGTTTCAATAATAATATGATACAATACTTGTCATTTTTCTAATGTTCATATAATTTAAAATTTATAAATTATAAATCCCATAGCTGTTATGAGTTTATGACGTATACTGCGCCATACTACTATACGCCACTGAATTCTAGAGCCAACCCGAATCTAGCCGAGCGTTTCCGAAACTCGTTTACATGCATGTTTTTTTATGTTAAAGTAGAGTATTTTTTATTCGTCAAAAAGGTAGCTATAAGAAAACTTCAAAATTGATCTCTATGGAAAACTGTATGTGACGTTTTATTTATTATCTCTAATTTGTAAAAGAAGTGACAGCTGTCAACTTGACGGGCACTGGGGATAGCCAGCGATATACTCGTATTGTCATGATGGCGTTCATCGAAAAAGGTGGTCTAAGATTCTAACTTACAAGTTACGGATTCTTGAGTTAGCGCTCGTACCCCACGTGTTCGGTCGTTCTTTTATCATAAAGTATTGTTTGATTACTAATCTGATTGTTACAAGCATACAAACTCAATTATTGATCTGGAAGACTATTACAGTATTTGTGTTTCGTGACTTGGATTTTTATTATCTCTTATACTCCTCGCCCGCAAACCCCCACACAAGATTGCTGCTTCTGATAAGGACGTAACGCCTTTATGTATTAACAATGTTTTTTATTATTAGTCCAAGTTTTTATTGCATAATTATGAAACAATCTGTGATTTTACTAAGAGAACAAAAAAAAAGAAAATAACAGAACAATATTAATAAAGAAAAATAATTATTGATTTAGTAAGATCATTTTTTTATACTACTAAGGTGGCAAACAAGAATACGGCCCGCCTGATGGTAAAGGGTTACTGTAGCCTATGGACGCTTGTAACACCAGGGGTATCAATCGCGCGTTGCGGACCCTCTAAATCAAGGAGGAATTCTCGGGCTGGAAGCGTAGGAGACAATAGCGTGATGCGTGGTTATCCTATATACTAACACAACGCTTCCTCGCGGAGCACCTGGCTCACCGTTAGGAACACAATACTACTATTTCTACGTTACTTGACTACAATTTCCTGCAAAGTGGAGGGACTTCCTCAGTCGGGCAGCTCCAATTGTGACCTGTCTTAATTATGAAATAATCTGTGATTTTAAATAGGTAGTAAGATTATAAAAATAACAAGTATTGTATCACATTATTAGAACGAAAATAAAAGATATTAGAAATTTAAGTTAGTCTTATTAAATACCCAATAAATATTTTCTTCTGTCGACATTTCTATTTCTTAGTCCCCGCACTATGAGAGTGATGTTCGTAGGTGTGCTTCGTGGAATAGAAAATAAATTATTTTAAATTTTTATTTGAAGCCCACCTACGGGTGTGTTATGTGGAATACTTGAGGTGTGCTTCGTTTGGGTGTGCTTCGGTTGGATGTGCTTCATAGAATACTACAAATTCTCAACATACATAATTGTTTTGGCTTCTATTATGTACTCTTATTCTATTACTTATATTCATTTTTCGTATACCCATATTTCCTGTATACCTACAGACATCGGCCAGTTACAATAATTTTATTATACAACATAGATCATTGAAAACTTGAGTAGTCTTATTTTTGTTATGAATATTATCACTAAGTAGAAATGTAAGAATAAATAAAATAAAAAAAAAAACTTAATTATAAACGTACCGCGCTGTAACCCTAGACATTTTTCGAGCAAGTTTCGTCTACATTTCAATTCAACAGAACCATACGTAATCGCTTTTTATTAAAAAAAAAGGCAAACGTTTGCATGCCAACGGGTATAAAAACTCGTAACAATGAACAAAATACCGTCTGACAGCCCTGTAGAGACCATAATATGCGTCTGTCAAGGTGAACTTACAAAGCTGGCCCACTCCCATATATATTGTAGATCAGTAAGTACTTATAATAAACATGTATTTATGCAGATAAGTTGTAGTTATTATGTCCATGTGTCACGCTGTCGCGATTTATGGAAAAAATAATAATAATACAGATACATAGTCATTTCCTCATTGATTTAAGTATTAGTCAATGCATTTCCTGCTGGTGATGGCGCCTTACGGGTCATTTCATTAACCCTGACGCAAAAAGAGGGGTGTTATAAGTTTAACTTGTGTATCTGTTTATTTGTGTGTGTGTCTGTTGCATCGTAGCGCCCAAACGAATGAACCGATTTTAAAGGTGACTTAATCAAGAGTATTCTTTGCTATAAAAATGAGGTCACCCGTTTGAAGATTATCAGCTATTTTCTAGTTCATGTAGGGATGTGACAAACTTCCAAAGGTCTGATCGATTTAAAATTTGGTATTCTGTTACTGCAATGATATTGCAAGAACATGGTAGCCATGTCTTGATGCTAATTGGTTCTTTTAAATTTTAAATTTAATATTGATATGATTACTTGTGTTGTATCACAAATAATTACGAGTCAATCAGTTCAAAGTCCCGGTGACCGAGTTACGTAAATCGATAGTGAGTGCATATGACCAAGTGGACATAACAGCGTTCAAGTTACATAAACATTTACTTTACTAATGTTTGGCGGAACGTTTGATGTGTGCTGAACTGTTTGCTTAACTGTGTCGTATGGATTTTGGTTGGAAATAGTTGGAAAATGCCAGTTACTGTAGAATACACCTATTCTTAACGTGTTCTTTCCCATCGATATATGACCTAGCGTAAGTCGCCTGATGCGTTGCGGCAACCGAAGCCTGATGCCTCTCGTATAATCATCACCTCAGTGGTTAAATCGTATCAGTAACTTCACTGGCGCCATGAGTTGTTTCGTTCCCCGCACGGATCAAATATTTGTATGACCTACAGGTAGTTGTTCCAGGTCTGGACGTTTGTGTGTGTGAGAATATATTTTTGTAAAAGCACTCATGATACAGGAGAAATCTACCAATTCAGGTACATACTATATCAAACACTTGATCCAGCCGAGGCCTATCCAAAACCTGCGTTTGACCCTAGTATTGTTTGATGGAAAGCACAAAAGGATCTAAGATAGAGCACACAATTCCAGTTTTTTTTTAATTCTTCATAGGCTTACGCTTGACCGCCAGTTCGCCTGATGTTAAGCGACACTGCGATCTACGATGGAGCGCGCTTGCTTAGAAGAAACCGATTCACTCGTGATTTAAAGACACTCATATTATATCTATCGGGGAAGACCCATTCGGAAAGCGCATTCCACATTTCAGCGGTACGCATGATAAAAGTGGACCATATTATACATAATTATCAAATCATAGTAAATGACAAAATTAGGTTTGCGTTGATCCATCCCGACAGACGGCAATTGATGATACAAGTTACTACTGGATCTGCGCAGACACCATAATCCAAACAAAATCTCTACATATACATAAAATGCTTTGTCCTGAATGACTCACTAACGGATCAACGCAACGCCTAAACCAATGATCGTAGAGACCTGAAACTTGGAGGGTGTGTTCTTTGTATGACGTAGGCATCCGATAAGAAATAATTTTTGGCAATTCAACTCCTAAGGTGGTGAAAAGGGGGGTGAAAGTTTGTATGAAAGCCGGACATTTTTTAGCGGGTGAAACCGCGGTATACAGCTAGTGAAATTATACATATTTTGCGAACAAACGCGACAACAGAATAAGGTCACTTCCGAATAAATATCGATCGTGAACTTTAAACAGTAAATATTTACTTTTTACGTAATTATTTATATTACACATCTGTTTGTTTGTAGTGCATAATATCATGTTTCTCGGTTGGGGTCATATAAGAACTGCGCATGTGAGTACAGCTGAGGTCAGCAGCTTAAGGCGATTAGTGAGCCACAGAAACTCGCGTCTCTTGCATTTTTATAACATAACATACCATCACGCCTGTATTCCCCGAAAGGTTAGGCAGTGGCGTACTAATGTACACCCACAGTTCGCCGGTATGTTTAGGTGTCATGTAATAGGGGGCGGGCCTATTGCCAACCGGGCACAAATCCAGACTCCGACCTGGTACCTACTGTGAATTTCATAGAAAAACCCAATAACACTTAGCTCGACCTGGGGATCGAACCCAGGACCTCTACCGTAGCAGTCGCGCTTGGGACCACTAGACTAATGAGGCAGTCATTATTTTCTTCTTCTTTTAGTCTTGCATTTTTATACATACATATATGGAAATCTCTCTAGCGGTCACATAAGGAACTAAAATCTCCATGATCTCATCTTCAATAGTCTGTGAACCTAAACGCTGTTAAGGGTTCAAAACGTGATTCAAAAAGGTGATTCATCTACTAACGTCAACAAAAAAAAAACTATTTTCCATCAGCAGGTAATTATAGCGGAGGAATAAATTCGAATTTTTGACAGCTTTTCTATAAAAAATCTGTCAAACGTCAATTTCATTACTCTTATAGATATCCAACGATTTAAAAATCAGCCCTAAAGCATCCATATAAGCAACCATTACTCTCAGTGAACGCAAAAGCAGTTTTGTGTTCATAACCGGGCAAAAAACTAAATCTAAAACAACTAACAATCCCAATTTGGAGCACCACATTAATGTCATTTGAGTTCCGTACAAATAAAAACAAATTCTGACCTTGTGTATATACAATTATACATACATAACAATTACATAATAATGTTACTGTTACGTATTGCAAGTAGGCGCTAATTGAAGGAGCGCCACTACACAGAGGAACGACAGAAGAACAGCTGTTCGATCCCCTTCATCGTTCTAGATTTAACCCAGTGTTCGGAACTAAACAATTAAAACAATCAATTGCAATAAAAAATTGAATAGCAATAAATTTTAATTGCAACCAAATTGAATTAATTTTAATTGCAAATAAAATTAATTAATTATGCCTGTATTCCTCGAAGGGTTACGCAGAGGCGTACTAATGTATACCCACAGCGACACGAGCCTATTGCAATTAACCGGGCACAAATCCAGACTCCGAGCTGCTACTGAGAGTTTCATAGAAAAACTCAATAACATTTCCTAGACCTGGGGATCGAACCCAGGACCTCTAGCGTAGCAGTCGCGCTTGGGACCACTAGACTAATGAGGCATTTATTATGTAAAAAAAATGTATTTATGAACGCACCCGATTGATTTGGCTCTGTAACGTCACTAAAAGAGCCCCAGATTCGTACAAATAAGAGCTACTGATGATAACGAATGCACCCGCAAATCCCGCCATAGTAGAGTCTAGAATGGCAACGATTCATCGAAAACTATCTAAAGTAGATTAATACATAAGAAACTAATTAGTAAAGAAAGGTTTATTTATTTATTTATTTTATTTGGATCTCCAACAAAAGATACACCTTACTTACTAATTATGCAAATTATGATATTTTCTAAGCCTTGTGTACTCTCAGTTAAAGGAGATCACATCATTCCATTTAAAAATCTAAGGTAGATATATATTAATTAATGATATATATATACAATTTTTATGAAATACCTACATTTTAAAATAACTTAGATATATATAAAAAATAAAACAGGATATTAAATCGCTAATACAAAAATTATGGTAACAATACTAATAACTATCTTTTTGTGATTCTTTTGCACCTTCCATGCTAAGATTATTAAGTTACTTAATAGTAAAGGAAAAATTTTTACTATTAAATAACTTAACAATCCTAGCATGGAGAATGCAAAAAAAAACACAAAAAGATAGTTAAAAGGTAGGGTGGCATCGTACGACACTGAACTGACTGTAAAGTAAGTCGTGTCGGTTGAGAGGTAAGGTAACTTGCCTCTCATAGATGTCACCAAACGTCACCTTATGACGTAAATTCAGAATGTGAAGGCAAAATTTCAATCATGCGGGTAGATTACCGCTGAAATGTCTTCGCGTGACGAGGAACCGACCAAACGCTACAATATCTGTGGTAATGGTGTCTAAACATGCCAACTTTAATATAATGGTTTTGTCTTTATTATGTAGAAGAAGTCTACAGAATATCTTTTTTTATGTATTAAGTCGGCAAACGAGCTGACAAGCCTGTCCAAGTCTAGGATGGCCTAGTCGGTGGTTCCGTGTATGTCCCACTTTAAACTGTGGGACGAGGACGGGGCACCCGAGTGGACTATCTGGCGCTCCTGGAGGCAGTGAAACAAAACACAGTGACACAAATGTTTAATAATAATCATCTTGTAATTTCTATGTGAGAGAAGAATAATAAAGCAAATAAAGCAATTTTGCCTTTTGAAGAAAGAATTACAGCGGCTTTGAGTAGATCAGTCTCATCTGACAGCACGCAAGCATCCATCCATACTATAGGAAGGGCCATATTACAGGAAGCTCAATCTTTCTTTCTTTCCTGGTATTTTTTTTTATGTGATAGGAGGGCAAATGAGCAGACAGATCGCCTGATGGTAAGCGATTACCGCCATGGACACCCGCAACACCATAGGAGTCACAAGTGCGTTGCCGACCATTTAAAAGGGGATTGGGCCTCCGGTAACCTCACTCACTCGGCGAAACACAACGTAAGCGTTGTTTATCGCCGGTTTTCTGTGATTAATGCTACTTAACTTACGTTGTATGGTGACATTCATGCAGCTTGTGGCTATACCTACAAAAACATCTCTGTCGCTTAAAATAAAATGTTGTAAAGACTTCCGCACATGGCATAGAAACACATGTTCGAGTTTAAACAACGGTCAAGTGCGATACAAACTCGCGCACCGAGGGTTCCGCGCTCTCCCTCGCAAAAATTAATTTAACTTTGCATTTGAAAGATACATCTTCCCTCTCTCTCTAACTGCAAATGTAAGATTTTAATTGCAATAAAGTGTGATATTATTAATTACAAATAACATTTTTGGATTATTGTAGTCCTTGAAGCTTACCAAATTTCCTGATGAGGTCAACGAGCAGTAAATAGAATTTGTTCGAGTTAATAAATAATGTTATCTTTTGAGTTGACTTAAACATTTAAAACTTAATTTTCTGTACCTGCCAGGGTCAATAGACTGAAAGTACTTATTTGATTTTAAAAAATATCAACTTGATACTTTGATTTTCTCTTGAGTAAAAAGATCTTGACTGCTAGGATACTCGCAGCGCACACAGCCATGGACAACGAGGAGTTCCGTTTTTTCAATTGTAAGTCAGGAACCCTAAAAATATGTGTGTAGGTATGTTATGTTTTATTTATTTATATACTCATTTGAAATACATATTATCAAAGCTTTGAAATTACTTTTAACTTATATTTAAAAATTTTATGATTTCGTTACTCCCAAAATCCCATTTCATGAACACTTGAAATGGGATGAAAAATTATTTAGAATTTAAATTGAAAAACTAAAACCCGACAGCGAAAAAAATTAACTGGAACGTATAAAACAAGATAATTTTCCGATGTCCAGGAACATGAACAGAACTTCCTATTTTCGTAGTCGGGTAAAAAGAACCTTCACTATGATACTAACCCTGGAAAACACATTATTTACCTGATGAAAATGTATGAAACAGCTGAGCTTATTCCGATATTTTAGTTTCATAGTGAAAATTCAAGCATATACAACTCCATCGTAGATCTCATCAGGCGAAATGGCGGTCAAGCGTAATCCTATCACGGATAATAAATAAACTTGCTTTGCAGATCGGAGTTAGTCAGTGTTACATATAATCTGGGTGTTTTTAAATCACGAGTGAATCGGTTTCTTCTAAGCAAGCGCGCTCCATCGTAGATCGCAGTATCGCTTAACATCAGGCGAACTGGCGGTCAAGCGTAAGCCGATATCACGAATAAAAAAATGTACCTAATGTAGTTATAACTTAGACACGAGCTTTTTCTCGGTGACACTATACTTACTAATAATTAAACAATTTCCTAATTAATCGATTTAAAATAGTTTTGCTAATGGTTTATCAATATTACTTTTTTTCTTAAAATAAAAACTTACTAGCAATGTAGATCGCACATTACTAGTATTCTTGTTAGTCCCTCGTGCTAAGCTAAATGCTTGTCTTACGAGTGGGTTCACGTCGGTAGTGCAATGGGTAGGTTTCGAACCGGCAACCACATGATCGCAAGTCCGACGCCCTAGCCATTAGGCTACCACCGCTATTAGTCTGCAGACGAGTATTTCATACATACCATCACGCCTGTATTTCCCGAAGAGTTAGGTAGAGGCGTACCTACTCCTAGGTCCTATGTAGGGGCCAGCCTATTGCCATTAACCGGAAAAATAATTTCAAACTCCGAGCTCCTGCTGAGAATTTCATAGATAAACCCTATAACACTGCTCGACCTGGGAATCGAACCCAGGACCTCTAGCGTAGCAGTTACGCTCAGAACCACTAGACTAATGAGGCAAGTATTTCAAACTGAAATAATTGCATTTTATATTAACTTTTCCCAATAATAGGCACTTTACTTCACACAATCATATTCTTACTTATTAACTTGAGCCATTTTTAAATTACTAGGTACAATTATTGCAACAAGAAATCAATTTCAATTACATTTTGTAAATATGTAATGATAAAATTAATAGAATTATACATTCCTCCTTATCTTTAATCACAATAGAGATCTAAGTCATAAAATTAGCGGAGACTTGAGATTCCATTAATTTACCTACATTATGTTAAAATAAATTATTATTAACTACAGCTATAGACGCAATTAAACGGTGAAGGAAAACATCGTGAGGAAACCTCCATGCCTGAAAGATTTTCTCGACGGCGTGTGAAGTCCTTCAACCCCGCAGTAGGTCAGCGTGGTGGACTATAGCCAAATAGCCTTTTCGTTCTGAGAGGAGACCCGTGCCCAGCAGCGGGACAGTATAATCGGTTGATAATGTATGTTATAGATACAAGAGAGGCAGGACATATTGGAATCTAATAATTCCACAAATAATTGGAGCTGCCCGACTGGGGAAGTACCTCCACCTTGCAGAAAATCGTAGCCAAATAACATAGCTCCGTTCTATGTTATGTTCCTAACGGTGAGCTAGGTAGCCAGAGCTCCGCGAGGAAGCGTTGTTTGCAGATAGGATAAGCACGGATTGTCTCCTTTGCTGCCAGCTCAACTATTCCTCCTTTACTTACAGGGTCGGCAACGCGCTTGTGTTACCCCACGTATTGCAGGCGTCCATAGGCTACGGTAACCGCTTACCATCAGACGGGCCATTTATACCTAAATGGTATAAAAAAAATTACAATACAGATATAACCGACGTAAGGGTGGTCGCCAGCCAGTCCAGACTCCAAGAGATCCTACCACAGAGCAAGTCAGATCTTTTCACGTCTTTTACGGGATGCCTATCTGATAGGCAGTGAGGAACAGTATTCTAACCCGTACTATACTCAGTATAGTATTCATGTACATAGGTAGATAATACTCAGCCTATCTGGCTAGACTAGAAGCCGTTGGATTGATGACATTACACCTCAAAGTTTTAGTAAAATTTATCACTTTGGAAGACAATTAATTGTATTTTAAATTCTTTTCCATTAAACTCAATAGTTCTTCATACTATTAGAACAGTAACTAACAGAAAAACATTGCAACTAATCATTAATTATATATGTTACAATTTTTTTTTGGATTAATTAACCTATATTTCATACAACTATGCAACCAGTTTTTGACAGTTTAAAAGTAGGTACGTTTGATAGCGTTCTAAGTAAAGTAAAACATTTGAGTAAGTATAGCATTATTTGTTATTTTAATGAAAAAATAAATAGATAATTTTCCCACGTTTACTAAAAATATAACCTCATGCTATGCAGGTAAAGTCGAAAATGCAACGCAAGTTGTCATCAATCAATCATCCATGACATCGGCAAATTTCCTCTGTACACTAATTTAAACCCTATTTGAATGAGTTAAGGATGATATTTAATATCGATCCTGTCACCGACAGATACATCCAATACCGTAATATATCACTAATTTGTTGTTATTCTCAGAACGTTACCTCATGCTTAATTAATAGTGATTACACATTGTTGACGGAATTCAATACTGGCACAAGTCAAAATATTGACATTTTGAGATTCCGTTCAAAATTACGTATTTAATTTTATGCATTTAACCCTTCTAGTGCTTAACTTACAGACAAAATGCAAAATCTCTTGTCTTATACACCGGATATCCTTACCGAATTAAAGAACCAATTTGCTGGTTCATATTATTTTGACTTGTGACTTGTGTATTGAATTCAGTTGATATGTTTTATCAAAATCAAAGAAATTAAGACTCCGGCGGAGCTTGAGTTCCCCACAAAAACGTAATACCGAAATAAGTCGTAATCCAGACAATATTCTATCAAATAATGTTATTATTCTGATTTGGATGCCGTTAATCTAGGTTCCTACCGTACTATTTCGTCTACTACT
This sequence comes from Acronicta aceris, assembly GCA_910591435.1. Classification (NCBI taxonomy): domain Eukaryota; kingdom Metazoa; phylum Arthropoda; class Insecta; order Lepidoptera; family Noctuidae; genus Acronicta; species Acronicta aceris. The sequence continues at coordinate 10,720,929 of OU342781.1, read as the reverse complement.
ATTTCACTGGAAATAAAAGTCCGGAAAATCGTTCCAAACTTGGTAAAGTTATCAAAAATTGCATTCGCTTGCATTTATTTCCAGTGAAGTATTTTGGAAGAAATCGTAGAGTAGGAACCTAGATTAACGGTATCGGAATCCGAATAATAACACAATTTGATTAAATTGTGTTTGAATAACGATTTATTTCGATATTATGTTTGTAAGAGAAATTCGGTCCTCCAGACACGAGCAAATAATAAATCGGGAATCGTTTCAGTTTACACGGTTTACTTCCGTATAAACAGTTTACCGGGAAGTAAACCGTGTATGTGTGTGTAAAAGTGTAAACTGATATTTAGCTGCATGGGAAGTCGACTCCAACGTAGTTGGGAACCCGCTAAGGTGATGAGTCGCTACACAGTAATTATGTAACTAATGGAAGTATCCAATACTTCCACCCACACTCGATCACATATGGATCCAATATTTATCAATCACAATCAGCGAAAATATCGCTTAACATAATAAACATAACCAGAACCAGAACCTCCTTTATTTGAAGTTTGTTAATATGATGGTTTTAATATTATTAGAGTGATATTTCAGAACGAACTACGGCAATAAAATGATAATATTTGAAGGAGCACAGCTTTATAATAAAATACCGTCACGCATAAGAAACGTAAACTCATTCATGCATTCTAAACACAGCTTAGCAAATACGTAATCGCAGACCAATCACTTTTGGAGAAATTAATGCATTGGATGGGTGATTAATTAATAAATAACTAACTTACAACTGACCACGACAAACTTATGGTTGATTTAAGATTATAGTATTATTCTCAAGTAAGTGACATAATTGCACGCATAATTTTGAAGATTCACTGACTCCTAAGATACAGGTTATTACCTAGTTTAGAAGTCAGGGTATTTTTACACTGGGTCACTTAGGTTAAGCCATATCTCTTAAACAATGTAATGATTGTGCAGTTTATTGGGGAAATAAAGATATAATTATTATTATATTATTATATTTTTATTGAGAATAAAATTTCTTTAAACCTTATCTATCTATTAATAGTTAATTATCTCGCGCTTAAACGGTGAAGGAAAACACCGGGAGGCAGACTGCATGCCTGAGATATTTTCTCGACGGCGTGTGAAGTCTGCCAATCCGCATAAGGCTAGTGTAGTGGACTATAGCCTAACCCCTCTCATTCTAAGAGGAGACCAGTTGCCAGCAGTGACAGTATAATGGGTTGATTATGTTATGTTATGAATCATACAATCCTTGTTTACTCTACCTAAAAAAATTCACCCACAATCTAAAAATAAGAGTATCCAAAAACTAACTAAAATTTTGCTCTTGGACTAATGTAGTCTAGCTTCCTTAAATTTTAATAACAATCTGCGGCTGTCTAGCTCTTAGACTAATATAATTTAATATACCTACTTCATCATTTCATTCATAAGGTCTGCTGCCTACTCCACCGTTTCACGGCCAAGATCACAATATTTATAGAACCAGTACAAAATGGCTCTATCAAGTGCGAACCGAACACGAATATTAAATAATGTGTGATAGGCTACTGACCCCAATTTACTTACCACGCAGTGGGCCTTGTGGCGTGACCTTAAATTATAATGGTTTAAGTACTTTGAATTGATTCAGAACAGGATATTAGGTAGACAGAATTTAAGAACTTATTTTCTCAGACAGAAAATAAACTCTTTGTGATTTTGTACTAAGATTATAAAGTTATTTTAGTGAAGGAAAAATTCGCTAACGTCACCTTAAGACGAAAATTCAGAATGTGAAGGCAAATTTCGATCTGGCGGATGGGACTCGCGATAGCTGGTAGAGGTCACACCAGACACTATGTGGTGTAAAGCGGGTTCGAATCTTGCCCACGTCCGAATATTTCCTGCAACGGAAATGATCTTAAAATCTGGCTTAGACTACGTACTTACTTTAAATAAATAATAAGTATTTTTTCTGTAAATAGTTCGCTTTAAATATTATTTTTAAACAAGATGGCGCCGGCATTTCCTTACTGACGACCTCTGAGAAGAAACACCGAAACAAACTCAGAGAATCATGGTCTCTTTTAAATTCCAGTCATAATTGTGTAAAAAAATGGGGATAAATATAATGACCACCAAATTTAATAAATTGATCACCAAAATGGATAAATGGTCACCAAAAATTAGGTTCAGGTTAGGTTAAAACTTATTTTGGAAGTGATTTTTTGTCGTAACATTTTACTAGATCTGGTGGTTAGTTAAACATAAGCCTAAAAAAATGTGTGTGACAATGCAGCGCAATGTCTGAAATGGCCTTTTGAAGTAAGAGCTACAGCGGCTTTGAGTAGACCAGTCCCAGGTGACGGCACGCATGCACCAGTCATTGTGTAGCTCGACCATAATTTACCCAGACCTATCGCCCGAAGATACTAGATCCAAATAGTGTAATATTTAAGTAGCATACCATCACGCCTGTATTTCCTCAAGGATTAGGCAGAGGTGTACTAATGTACACCCACAGTTCATCGGTATGTGCAGGTCCGATGTAATAGGGGGCGAGCCTATTGCCATTAAACGAGCACAAATCCAGACTCCGAACTGCTACTGAGAATTTCATAGAAAAACCGGATAACACTTTGCTAGGAATCGAACCAAGGACCTCTAGCGTAGCAGTCGTGGTTGGGACCACTAGACTAATGAAGCAGTCATAATATATGTATTCCGGTTATTTTATCAGAACCAAATCGTATCCTCGGTAACCTGAAATTAATGTGGGTTAATGAGAATGTTAATAATTAGATAATTAACATTATCTATGATAAATAATTATGTACCGTGCTTAATTATTTATTCCTATCTCGTTGTTCTAGTGGCCGTTAGGACCTGGGTACGATTTCTAGGTCGATCAAAATGGTATTGAAGTGTTTGGTAACAACTCGCAGTCTGACATTTGTTTTTTATTTGTTTAAAAAGAAACGTTGCCCCACACTAGGATTTTCTCCTGTATCGTGGGTGCGTTTTACAAACACAAATTCTCACATACACAAACGCCCAGACCCGAAACAACTACCTGTAGATCATACAAATATTTGTTCCGTGTAGGGATCGAACCCACAACTTGGCGCAGAAGCCGATCGCTCAACCGCTACGCCAATCGTGTCGTCAAAACATCATGTCTATATTCCTGGAAGGGTTAGCCAGGGTTGTACTAATGTACTATATATGTATATTTAGATAGCATGTAATAGGGTCGAGTCTAACGCAACCCAAATATTTATTTATTTATTTATTTATTTAATACTTTATGCACGAAATAGTACAGAGGCGGACTTAATGCTATAAGCATTCTCTACCAGTCAACCATAGGGTGATACAGAGAAAAATGTGGCAGATGCAATAACCGGGTGTGTTGATAGAAGATTAATACATAAACTATAATATACCTATATAATTATACTACCTGAAATATACACCTACATAAAAACTAAATAAATACATTTATATACAATACATAATATATTAGTAAACATAAATATATTAATACTATAAATTATATCAATGCTGAAATGATTCTGCCAGTTTCTTTCTGAGATATTCTCGGATTTTTATTTTAAAGGTGTAACGACTAGGACTCATCCGGATATCCAAAAGGAGAGCATTCCACAAAAGAATAGATTGTACGAAAAAAGAAGAATGTAGAAAGTCAGAGTGATGAGGGGGACATCGTAAGAGCCGATTAGATGAAGAGCGAAGGTTTCTATCATGCTTAGAGCTTAGGTAATTAAAATGTGATGTTAAATATGAAGGAGAGACGGGAGAATCGAGAATACCGAATAGAGTAGTCAGTGCTCTCTGCACTCTACGCTCTCGAATAGGCAACCACTTTAAACGTGTACGATATTCGGACACGTTGTCATATTTTCGGAGATTGAAAACGAATCGAATGCAGTTATTCAGAAGCCGGTCAAGTTTGTTGAGGAGATCTGCATTCAGGTCGTAATAGCACACATCACCATAGTCGATTATAGGAAAAATTAGAGTCTGCACAAGCATTGCCTTCACGTTACATGGGAGTACATTTTTCAACCGGTACAGAGATCGCAACGTTCCAGTTACTTTCTGGCTCACATGCGTTGTTTGCGCTCGCCAGTTAAAGGTAGTATCGATATACAAACCCAAATCCTTAACATCGGAGCTGAGTGCTATAATAGTCCCGTTGAAGATGACAGGTGGCAGGGAAGCATTGTCAAGTTTACTAATAGATCGTTGACTACCCAAAATTATAGCCTGCCACTTAACTGGGTTCACAGCCACACCGAATCTGTCAGACCAATTCTGAATAGCTGACAGATCCAAGTTTATTTTATCAATAGCACTCGAGATATTGTCAACCATCCCGTGGCAATACAATTGTAGGTCATCAGCGTAGAGATGATACGCACACCGAAGATCACGTGTTAAAAGGTTTATAAAAATAGAAAACAAAAGAGGGGAAAGAATACCGCCTTGTGGAACGCCAGCTTCAAGATCACACCAACTTGAAGCAGCCTCACCAGCATGAACTGCTTGCTGACGCCCCTGAAGATAGGAAGAAAACCAACCCAGTGCCACATGAGAGACCTTAAGATAGGAAAGGATAGATAGAAGGATTTCATGACTGACAGTATTAAACGCATTTGAAAAATCAACCAGTACGAGTACGGTCACTTTCGTGTCTTCCATACCCGCTCTAATATCGCCAGTCACTTTCAAAAGAGCAGAAACAGTACTGTGCCCCTGTCTGAACCCCGATTGAAGAGGGCTGATTAGAGAATTACAATGAATATATTGAGAAAACTGTTTGTGAACGCAGGCCTCTAGAATTTTAGACAGAAAAGGAAGGATTGAGATAGGCCGAAAGTGGCAAGGAAGAGAGGGGTTGGGAATCTTGGGCAAGGCTTTTACGTAGGCTCTACGCTACACTAAGCTGCTACTGAGAATGTTATAGAAAAACCAACACTTTGCTTGACCTGGGAATCGTACCCAAGAACTCTAAGCGTAGCTGTCGCGCTTACTAACACTAGACTAATGAAGCATTATTTTATATAAATTAATCTATGCTGTACCTACTTAACGTGACATTATGATGACATTGACCTTTCCATGTATAGGTTTTCGTACAATAACCTTGAAGGCATGTCTTTATGTGGGAGAGCCATGCTTCGGCACGAATGGGCCGGCTCGACCGGAGTGATACGACGGCCTCACAGAAAACCGGAGTCAAACAACGCTTACGTTGTGTTTCGCCGAGTGAGTGAGGTTACCGGAGGCCCAATCCCCTTTTAAAAGGCCGGCAACGCACTTGTGACTCTTCTGGTGATGCGGGTGTCCATGGGCGGCGGTAATCGCTTACCATCAGGCGATCTGTCTGCTCGTTTGCCCTCCAATCCTATAAAAAAAGTACGTTTCGCGTAGTATCCTGATCGGTTCGATCGACCTATGGTTCAATCTCCGCACGGAACACAATATTTATATGACCTACAGGAAGTTGTTCCGGGTCTGGGTGTTTGTGTATGTGACAAGTTGTGTCTGTAAACGCACCCACAATACAAGAAAAACGCAATGTATTTTTTTAAGAAAAAAATTAGTATCTTATACGGCCAATGTATAGCTACAGAGTATTAAATAGCATAATATGAAGTCGTGTGTCTGTGAATCATATTATGATTCATCATAAAAGGCTATTTTAGCCCCTCAGAACTTGTATTAATTTAATATACTATTCAACCGACTTTAAAAAGGAGGAGGTTCTCAATTCGACTGTATTTTTGTTTCAGTTACTTCGTAGTCCAGATGCTAGACACAATCCCCACAAAGAACTTCCGAGTGTACTGGAACGTGCCGACAATGCAATGTAAATCAAAGAAGATATTGTTCGAGGGCTTGTACGAAAAGTATGGAATTATCCAGAACACTGGAGACACATTCAGAGGGGACAAAATCTCCATACTTTATGATCCCGGGGACTTCCCCGCGTTGCTGAGAAACAGCACTAGCGGAGAGATAAAGTATAGGAACGGGGGTGTACCTCAGGAGGGAGACCTCATTAAACATTTGGATACGTTCCAGAAAGTTCTAGAACAAAGTGTACCGGATAAAAAATTTAATGGTAAGCTTTTTACGTTTGGAGGGCCTGTTTTCCCCGAATGGTTGAGCAGAGGTGTACCTACTAATGTACAGTTGGCCGATATGTTTAGGTTTTATGTAATAGGGGGAGGGGGAGCCTATTGCCACTATACACCGAGCACCAATCCAAACTCCTAAGTGCTACTGAGAATTTCATAATAAAACGCAATACTTAAAACACTTTGCTCGAACTAGGAATTAAATCCAGGGCCTCTAGCTTAACAGTCGCGCTTAGGACTACTACACTGATGAGGTGGTTTACGATCTACGTTTCCGTTTCCCTTGTACATTATGTGGATGACTTGGCGTGTAGACTCTAGCTTTTAATAGGTACATTTTTTTTTTGTTTATATAGGGGCGACCCTGTCCTGGTTGACAACCTAGAATTTTATAATTAGATTAGTTCACGTGCGGGCGTAATTAGACCGTTTACTACACGTATTTAGGCTTTTAGTTAAATTGTATAATGACCCTGAGGGATATTTACTGTGTAGAACCTAGAATATGATAGAAAACCAGATTGCAAATAATTTTATTCCTTTTTTACCCGACTTCAAAAAATAGCAGGAGAATTCTACTAAAATATCTTGCTATAGCATAATTCTTTTTATTTTTAAAGTGAAGATATAAAATATATTCGTATCGACACTAAGAGAGATAAGATTAAGAGAGGTAGGCTATAGTTGAATCGAAAAATTCACACCAAGCACACCATTAGCACACCAAGCTAATCTCTTATTGTTTCATATTTCATTTTTACCTAATTTACCCAAAAAAGGTTGGCACATCCTTCCCCCTTTTTCCTTCGGAGAAACATCACAAATCAATTCTCCATAATTTATAATCTTTAAAAGTTTATTCAAAACAAAACGTTATATTCCTACAAACAAAGTTTATTTTCATTCATTATTTTTCACAAAATGTTTGTTTGTTTTAATTAAACTTTTCGATATCACAGTCATAACATCGACACAGTTTATTTCGTTAACCCGCTTTGTTTACATTTACGGTCATTCGGAAATCAAAACAATAATATGATATGCACCTGTTGGTATGTGCAATGTATGGGATTATGAAGTATTCCAGTTGGGAAATAAATTGAAATGAGAGGAAGCAGACGAGTACGTACGTTACGTTCTTTTTTAGTATTTATAAGGGTATCGCATTAAATATAAATTTCGTCGACTGCCTCATTAGTCTAGTGGTCCCAAGCGCGACTGCTACGCTAGAGGTCCTGGGTTCGATCCCCAGGTCGAGCAGTGTTATTGAGTTTTCTATGAAATTCTCAGTAGCAGCTCGGAGTCTGGATTTGTGCCCGGTTAATGATTATAGGCTCGCCCCCTATAACATGGGACCTAAACATACCAGGCGAACTGTGGGTGTACATTAAGTACGCCTCTGCCTTACCCTTCGGGGAATACAGGCGTGATGGTATGTTATAAATTTCGTATCCGCAAGCTTGGCGATATCTTGACTTATGTGTGCTAAGGGGCTTTAAGAGTCCGGCGGACCGAATGTTTTTTACAAACAATACCGAAATATATCGTAATTCAAACACAATTTAAATAAATCCTTTTATTATTCGGATTACGATACCGTTAATCTAGGTTCCTACTTAAACATTTCATTTAAAATACTTAACTGGAAATAAATGTAAGCGAATGCAATTTTTGATAAATTACCAAGTTTGGAACAATTTTCCAGTCTTCTATTTCCAGTGAAGTAGTAGTAGACGAAATAGTACCTTAAAAACTAGATTAATGGTATCCAAATCCGAATAATAACATAATTTGGTAGAATATTGTCTGGATTAATGTCTGGATTACTGATTTATTTCGGTATTACGTTTTTGTGGGCAATTCAAGCTCCGCCTTAATAAATGTGCCAAATTTCATGTAGATAGGTTAAAAAGTTTTCGAGTTGTAAAGGGGTCAAAAGTAGCTCGAAATAGTTCGTGTAATTTTTTTTTGTACCATTAAGGTGGCACACAAGCATACGGCCCGCCTGATGGTAAGTGGTTACCGTAGCCTATGGACGCTTGTAACACCAGGGGTATCACTCGCGCGTGGCCGACCCTGTAAATTAAGGAGGAATAGTTGGGCCGGCAGCGTAGGAGACATGCTGCCATACATGACAGCGGCGGTAACAAAATACTACCGGTAAAATACTAGCGTATAACCCGTTGTGTTGGCGGTGTAGGGGACACCGCCCACACAACGCTTCCTCGCGGAGCTCTGTCGACCTTGCTCACCGTTAGTAATACAACATAGCACGGAGCTATGTTATTTAGCTACGATTTTCTGCAAGGTGGAGGTACTTCTTGAGTGGAATTATTCGATTCCCCTATGCTCTACCTCTCTTAATATTACACACGGCTGCTGCGTCGCCAGTTCCTTTATCTTTGAACTTGGCTGTACACGCTACCGCGTGTCTAATCTGTTAATATCTACTCACCCTGTAAATATCAACGGGCCGTCCCTGAACAGGGCCGCGTCTAGAGGGGAGTTTAATAACAAGCCTTAACGCTTCACTGGTGGATGCAATGGCCTTGCATAATTTCATTAGTTTATACAGGGTTTTAAACTGTTAGATCTTAACGCCTGTATTCCCCGAAAGGTTTAGCAGTCGTGTCGGCAATAATGTACACTCATAGGTTGCCGGATGTTGAGATCCCTGTAATAGAGGGAATTTCACAGTGAAACATTTTGCTCGACTTAGAAATCAAAGCCGGGATTTCTACCATAGCAGTGGTGCTTACTACACTACTAAACTAATGAGGCAGTTAGGTTAGATCAGTTAGTTAGTAGTAGGACCTCTTGGGGTCTGATTGGCTGGCGAAAACCCTTACGTCGGAGTCTATCGTAAAGCACTTTGGTGTGTGTATCGACTTTTGCACGTAAGAGCCAGTTCCTCCTCGGTTGATGCGGCTCTGGCAGTCTGCAGTCCGATCGGCAACGCATCAGCAACTCCTCTGGTGAAAGCAGGTGCCCATGGGCGCCGATGACTACTTACCACCAGGTGGCTCGTCAACTCGTTTACAGACTTAATCCATTAAAAAATACTCCTATCCGTAAATAGTACTTGTACCTCGCTGTTTCACTCGCATCCTAAATGACTTCTTGCGTCTCCAAAGACCAATCTTAACCAACTTTTCTCAAACTTGTTTCAGTGGATTAGACATGAGAACGAAAAGAACGGACAGACAGAGTTACTTTCGCATTTATAACATTAACTAGTTTGGATATCTATTTGATTTCTGTCTCCTATATTTTCAGGGGTCGGTATAATAGACTTCGAGTCTTGGAGGCCGGTGTTGAGACAGAACTTTGGCATCCTGACGCCTTACAAGGACGTCTCCTACGCGATAGAGAAGAAGAGACACTGGTGGTGGAATAAGAAGTGGATAGAGGAAGAGGTAAGAAGATTTAAAAAAAGAAGCTTACTAGCAATGTGTGTCGCACATTACTAGTATTCTTGTCAACCGCTCGTGCTAAGCTAAATGCTTGTGTTACGAGTGGGTTCACATCGGGTGGGATTCGAACCGGCCAACCACATGATCGACAGGACGTTGAACTAACGAAGCTATCAAAGACACAGTTGGTACTAGACTAGAGCAAGAGTCTCAATGTACCTACTAAGAATGGTCACCCATCCATAAACTGACCGCGGTAAGCGCAGCTTCACCTCCCCGATTAATTCATCAACGTTATTTTACCACGAACTGACTGGGTGTCTATTATTACTCATTATGATTAGAGGTCATTGGCCCACAGTAAGAGAATAACAAGCTAATATCAACCTTATTATTACGTAATAATTAATTCCAGTGATACAAACAAAACAATTGCGTTCATCCCGGCGCTTGCTCAATCATATTATCTCGTTTGTATTTAGAACGCGCGCTAATTGAAGGGCCTCCGCGCTGTGGTTAATTGGAATATTCCATACATAGCTATAAGTAACTAGCTGTTGCCGCGGTTTCACTCACGTCACAAAAAGATTAACATTCTATAACAACTTCATACACATCAAACTGCATAATTGTCAAACTATTTAAAACAAAGTTGTAAAGATTAATATTGTAATCATGTTTTTTTTTTTTTTAAAAGAGTATCTATGGAGTTTCTTGCCGGCTCGTCTCCATAAGACCCACTTTTTGGAACCGTGCAATTAGTTTGACTTTTCAAAAGTACCTTTTTAATGGTCTAATTGAAATAAATAATTTTGACTTTGACTTTGACTTTGACAAGGAGAATCCTGCCCGCGATTGAATTTTTCCTTTAATAAAATAACTTTACCTATAATCTTAGCATGCAAAATGCAAAAAACAAAAACACGAAAAGATAATTAAAAGGTAAGGTGGCATCGTACGACATTGAACTAACTGTAAATAAAGTCTATAAAGTCATGTCGGTTGAGAAGCAAGGTAACTTGCTTTTGATAGATGTCGCCAACGTCACCTTATGACGTAAATTCAGAATGTAAAGGCAAAATTTCAATCAGGCGGGTGGGGTTCGCGGTGGCTTAGAGGTCAGAGCGGCTGGTGTATCCAACCAGAAGACACAGTTTCGAATCCTGCCCACGATTGTATTTTTCCTTTACTAAGTAACATTCTATAAGTTCGATTTTAGGCAGCGAATCATGATGCAACATGTACCAAATTTTAAGATCTCTAACAATACATCGGTGAAAACAGCATTCACTTCGATGCAGTAGTTTTTACGAGTACAAACATATAGACAGACAGACACGACAGGCAAAAATTCTAAAATTGTTATTTTGGCTTCTGTTGCTCTAATAAAGATAGATATTAGTTTTTTTTAATATCTTTAATGTACAGACATCGGCCTGTTACAATTTTATTATAGGTATAAATATAGTGTATAACGAACTTTATTGAAATGGGACGGTACACGAATCATCCAGACTAAAAGTGGCAGCAGAAATCAGTATTATTCTAGACGTCCTGGGTTCGATTTCTAGGTCGAGCAACGTGACATTGGGTTTTTTTATGGGTGGGTGTGTCGGGTCGTTTTTCCCCTACAATATGGTTGAGTCGAACCACGCCGATACGCACGTCATGCTCGTGAACGGATGCTGTCGGGGCTAGGCAGCTCTGATTTATTTACTTATTTATTTTACTCTGGGACTTAAACATACCGGCGAACTGTGGGTGTACATTAAGTACGCCTCTGCCTAACCCTTCGGGGAATATAGGCGTGATGGTATGTTATGTTATACTCTTTATTGTAGTTACACCAAAAATATACAAAATGCAATAATTTAACATACAATGGGCGGCCTTATCGCAATCTTCGATTTCTTTCGGGCAACCATAGGATGGACATACTCTCACTTGCTGTGGCAATCCTTTTTTATGTAATCAATAAATCTTACACACGAAACTACACAATTCTCAGCAACTATTTAGAACAAAGTTGTAAAGCTTAATATTGTACCGAATTATGGCTTTTTTAATAGGAGTATCTATGGAGTTTCTTAACGGCTCTTCTCCATAAGACCACTTTTTGGAACCGTGGAACTGTTTTTAACTTTGCAAAAGTACCTTTTTTAATGATCTTATTGACATAAGACATTTCGACTCCTATTAAAAAAGTTGTCTGGTGTTGCGGGTGTCCATGGGCGGCGGTAATCACTTCCATCAGGTGATCCGGCTGCTCGTTTGTTCCCCTATCACATAAAAAAGGTCCTACGAAATTCTTAGTAGTAGCTCGGAGTTTTGGATCTGTGCCCGGTTAATGGCATTAGGCTCGCCCAACGCCCATGGGACTAACTCGTACTTGCGATCTCTGGGTGTACAATATAGTAGTACAGGTCTGTCTAACCCTTCAGGGAATACAAGCGTGATAGTATGATATGCTATTCAGTGATTTAGACGTGAAAAGGTTACATAAACAGAGTTACTTTCGCTGTGCCCCGCGGTTTTACCCTATTGCTCAGCTCCTTAGTATCGTAGCGTGATAATAAATAGCGTATAATCTTCCTCAAGAACTAAGCTATTAAATGCAAAAAGAATACTGCAAATCCGACTAGTAGTTCTAGAGATTAATGCGTTCAAACAAAAAAAAAACAAATAAACTCTTTTCTTCATAGTATTTCTAAGGATAAACATTGTATAGTATACTGGTTTCTGACACTTACGCGAATATTAGACATTGAAATAAAACTACTTTTTAGCGAGCTTCAATCAAAACATACTTCAAGCCGCTGAAGAAGATTAGTCAGTTCCTACCACCTGTCAAGTGCCACATACCTCTGCAAGATGCAGGTGTATACAAGCTAGATTGTGATTGCGGTCTCTCTTACATAGGCCAAACTAAAAGAAGTATAGGGACCCGCGTAAAAGAACACATCGCTGATGTCAAACACCGCCGTTTCAAGAAGTCAGCAGTTTGTGAACATACTCTAGACAAGGCCCAGCACTACATCAGATTTGATAAACCACAAGTCCTCGCAAAAGAAAACCGATTCCTTCCCAGGATGATCCGTGAGGCTATTGAAATTAAAAAACATCCAAATTTCAATAGAGAAGATGGCTGGGTCTTACCACCTGCTTGGAACCCCATTATAGATTCCATAAAATCAAAATCCAAGTCCAAAACTGCAAGACCGAAGGATACGGTGAGCTCGTTCTGCGTGAATCGGATCGCCAATAATTAACAAAAATGTAAGGTAGCTGTTAGTAATTGTAACATTAAGACGTCCAACAACTTAGTCTACCCGTGACCATGGATGCTGTAAAGGATCCGAAACGTCGGGAATCAAATAATATCAATACAACGCGATAAAATCCGTAAAAAGTAGTTTTATTTCATTGTATAGTATGTTTAGATAAATGTTTCAAGTAGAAGAAGCTGTAAGCAAAAGTACCTAATTATAGATGATTACTTTTACCTCTTTATAATCTAAAAAAATGAGTAAAAAGGTTTTTATAGGTTCGGCAACGCGCGACTGACACCCCTGGTGTTGCAGACATCTATAGACTACGGTAACTTACCATCAGGCGGGCCGTAAGATTGTTTGCCACCTCAGTAGTATATAAAAAAAGTTCCCTACCTATAACATAGAACATATCAAACAGAACTACATACAAACATTGCGTGTTTGTAATTTATCAATCAGACGTCGGCATGCACTCGTCAAACTAATGCTGCAAGTATTTAGGGCGCTTAGAGCCGCGGCACACGGACTTCTATTGACCTATCTATCAATCTATCTATGGTTTTTAATAGTTTAGCAGTAGAGTTGATACTATTGACGTTTAAAAATATTTCGCTTCTTTTACACTTTCTGGACTGTTTTTTAAGGTAAAAATAGTGTATTGTGGGTGAGTTTACAAATACATCTTTTCACTTATACATAAACTCAGATTCGAATAACTAACTGTGTGTCATAAAAATATTAGTTCAGTGCGAGGAAATAAGTATAATGAAAAATTAAAAATACTTATTAATATCTAGTTAAGGAAATCGGGCTCTCAATAAAATAGAATAGAGTCAACATATATACTAATCTTTATTATCCATCGGGTATGTCATATTGCCACTTATAACCCAAGAATGGCTGAACAGATTTTTATGAACTTTGATCAGTTGAATTTGTCTTCGCCCAGAATATCTAACTATTAAAAATCTGAAAAATCCACGGCAAAAAAAAATATGAAAATTTAGACATTATACATTTTATATCGAAATCGAGTAAAACTGCAGGCAACAACTAGTCAGTAATGTAAATAGTAGTGTTTGAATAGTGATAAATGTTCATTCCTGTCTTTGTATGAGCCCAGAAATGCAGCAATGAGACTAAAACAAACTTTTCCATATTTCTGGGTTACGCAATCCGTGTGTGGACGCACTAACATTCCCCTTGCACAATCCTAAACTAACGATCATTTAGATCGCAGTCTATCTAATAATAATAATGATTGCAGTAACATCTGTGTTTCTAAGAACTATATATTTGTAATTGATTCACCTGATATATTTTTATAATTGATGACTGAGGGCCTGAAAAAGGGAATGCACATAGCAATAGTATAGCTGAACTGACGTGAACCACAACACAACAGCTTACTTCTTTTCTTTTCTAAGATTTGTCAGGGAAAGTCTAGAAGAGAAATGAAAAAACTGCGTAGCTGCAGTGTAAGCCTTGCAGATTGGTCAAGTCACAGTGGCTTGTGGCTAAGTAAGTAGACATAAGACACTCTCCCGCCTCTCCTTCTTAGTAATTGAAGAAATACCCGTCACCCGTTCCCATGTGGGAACAGGTTAGAATACTATTCCTCACTGCCTTTCAGATAAGCATCTCGTAAGAGCCGAGAATATATCTGACTTGCTCGGTGGTAGGACCTCTCGGGGTCTGACTGGCTGGCGACCACCCTTACGTCGGAGTCTGTCGTAAAGCACCTTGGTGTGCGTTTTGGACTTTTGCGCGTATGAGCTAGTTCCCCCTCGGTTGCTGCGGCTCTGCCAGTCTGCAGTCCATAGGGGCTGTTAAAGCTCGGCAACACATCAGCAACTCGTCTGGTGTTGCAGGTGTCCATGGGCGACGATGACTACTTACCATCATGTGGCTCGTCGGCTCGTTTGCAGACCTAATCAATAAAAAAAATATTTGACAGGAAATGTCTAATAAAACTAGAACAGAAAAGAAATATGATTGATGATTTATGGTAGTTGATTCAACAACTAACTCAAAATAGCAGTTTCTTTAAAATCTTCATTTTTATACAGGGATCTAGGGAACAGAAATTTTATTCGATTGTGGTGCAAATATTTCATGTAAATACCGGCAATACGATATCTTTTCGGATTTGTTTTGTACTCACAGTGCGCCGGTATATTTCTAAGGCCACATGTAATAGAACGCCAACCTATTGCCATAACCGTGCAATCCAACCTCTATTACTGTGCGTTACAACTGAGAATTTGTTTAAAAGCTTAACCCCTCTCATTCTGAGACCCGTGCCAAACAGCCATGGGTTGATTGTCTATGCAGAACTTTAAAACAATTGAAACTCTCCTATTACAGGCGAAGCGTCGTTTTGAAGGAGCGGCTCGCGAGTTCATGCAGGCCACCGTGTCTTTGGCCAAGAAAATGCGCCCCCGAGCCCTGTGGGGGTACTATGGGTTCCCCTACTGCTTCAACATGGCATACAACAATAGGAGGCAGGGCTGCGCCGATAAAGTACCTCAAGAGAATGATCGGTGAGTGATTCTACACGTAAATATCACGACGCTTGAAGAGTTAGTAGGGAATATACATATGAATCAAAATTTTTATTGGTAATCCTAAATTGCTATAGAATGATGTCCATGCAAAAAATTTTTACGTAATCGCCTTTTCAGAAAAAAAAAAATATTTTAAAGTAGAAAAAGTGCGCGGCAAATTGAACAGATCAAAACGGAACTTACGTCAAAGTACACGTTGTGACGTCTCCGTAAACTTTTAGGTTTGTAATTACTAGAGTTAGGCGACTCCTGATAATACTCGTAATTGATTGGATAAAAGTATCGATATATTTAAAAAACGATAAAACAGTGCCTCTTTTTACGGAAACTGACGTCACAGTACACGCACCCAAGATGGCGGAAATTAAATTTCCCGAATCTTATTGCTGTTTTGAATATTTATTTAAGGGATTAAATATATTTTTTTGTCAAAGAAATATTTTTTACGGGGCATTAATAATGTAAACTATTCATTGTAGGTGATGTCAATCTCGATATAAAAGATGGTTATACCGATCTACGCTCAACAGAATACCTTGATCTAACCAGTCACTACGGGTATTATCCAGGCCATAACTTTGCAACTAGAGGAACCAACTGCCTAGACCACGTATTGGTAAAGACTCGCTTTGATACAGTTGTCATTGTTTGTGAGTCGGGCATCACGGATCACGAAACGGTGATGTGTGGTATTTGTAAGGGACCAACAAAGTCACATGATGAAAAACAAATTACGAAAACAGACTATAATGCCATCGTGGATGATCTAGCAGATGTAGACTGGGACTCACTGTACACCTATACTGACATAACACAGGCAGTTGATGTTTTTACTGATGTCCTTAAAAATTTACTCCTAAAACACACTAAAACTATCACTCCTCGCAGCTCAAATGTAGTTAAAAAACCGTGGATAACAGCAAACTTATTAAAATGCATTCGGCGTAGGGATGCCTTACACATTAAAGCCAAAAAAAAAGAAAACCGCGATAATATTGTAATCCAGCTTGAATATAAAAAATACAGAAATCACTGTAACAACATTCTTAATAATCTATAACTAGAACACGAACGAAAACGTCTCAATAGTACAGAAGGTGATACAAAAAAAATGTGGTCCGAAATTAAGAGTATTTGTAATTTTAATAAACCTAAAGCGGAATATTCAAAATTAATATCAAAAAATGATTTAAATGCTGTCAGTAAACTGAACCATGTTAATTGTTATTTCTCTACAGTTGGGCAAAAACTAGCTGCTAATACTCTTAGTGCTTTGAATGTCAGCGAAGACTTTCTAGCTAACAACTATAACAAATCGTTAAGCAGCCACCATAATAGTCCTCACTCTTTTTTCTTCACCCCTACTGACGAGGTTGAAATATCCAAAATTATTAATAACTTAAAAACCACTTCTTCCTGTGGAATAGATGGAATAAGTAACACCTTCATAAAAAAGGGAATCCACTCATTAGTAAAGCCTATCACGTTTTTATGCAATCTCAGTCTATCGACCAATTGCATACCCGATAGTATGAAGATGGCTAATGTATGTCCCATATATAAGAGTGGCGATGAACTGGATCCGGCCAATTATAGGCCGATTTCTCTGTTGACGACTTTGTCCAAAATTCTGGAGAATGTTGTCAACAAGAGACTTCTAGCCTACCTTGAAAAGTTTAACCTGTTATCTGATAACCAGTATGGTTTCAGGGCTGCGAGATCCACGGAGGACGCTATAACGGATGCTGTTGACTATATAACACAAAAATTAGATAGTGGCAAAGCATGTATTGGCGTCTTCCTGGATCTCGCAAAAGCATTTGATACGGTGTCCCGAAAAATACTGCTGGAAAAAATGAGAGCACTTGGTATCCGGGGTGGTCCACTGGACTGGTTCGGGTCGTACCTTAGTGAAAGAAAGCAGCGGGTTGTCGTGGGTAGCCATTGCAGTGACATCTCAAAAGTGCAGTTTGGCGTGCCACAAGGAAGTGTACTTGGGCCTACTCTGTTTATTATTTATATTAACGACCTATGCTCGTCTACACTACCCGCGGCAAAAATTTTTACTTACGCTGATGACACTGCGGTTATCTTCCACGGCAACTCCTGGCATGAAACTCGCGATAGAGCAGAGGATGGACTAAAAATTATTGCTAACTGGTTAAATAGTAACCTTCTAACCTTAAATGTCGAGAAAACTAAAGCTATGCGCTTTAGCGTTTCTGCTCGAACCGACCCTAAAATACCACTTCCTATTAAGCTGCACACCTGCTTGGATCATGCCAACTGTAGCTGTCCTCAGATCGAAAACACAATAAGTATCAAGTACTTGGGTGTTTTCCTGGACGCTCATCTGGCGTGGTCCGGGCACGTGGAAGCTGTACGCATTAGGGTTAGGAAACTCTTATACATATTTAAAAGACTCGCAAAAATAAATACTCCCGAAATTACTAAAACTGTCTACTACGCGCTTTGCCAATCGATATTAGGATACTGTATTGTAGCTTGGGGAGCAGCTGCTAAGATCCACCTACTTAAAGTAGAGAGGGCACAGCGTGCTGTATTGAAATATGCTTACGGACGCCCATATAAATACTCAACTGACCTTCTGTATAGGGAAACCCAAGTTCTTAGGGTTCGACAGTTGTATATTTTGGCTGTAATCCTGCGTTTTCATAAAAGTAGCTTTACAAATACAGCTATATCGCGTTCCAAACGCTATATGAAGTGGGATACGGTAAAATGTCACAAGTCGATTGGGCAAAGGTCTTTCCTTTTTATGGGACCGTACATTTACAGAAAACTAGATGCCCAGCTAAAAATAGCTACTATACTCAGAAAGGCTTGCAAAGGTATCGTTTTCAAATGGCTACTCGGTCTAGACTATGCTCAAACTGAGGCCTTTCTGAGTATACCAAAATAGAATGCAGATGATCATGACCTTCTACACGCACACACGAACGCACGCACGTAGGCCCACACACACACACACACACAAACTCACGCACGTACACACACACAGACACACACACACACACGCACACACACACACACACACACACACGCACGCACGCGCGCGCGCACGCACACAAACAAACACATACAAACACCATTTGTTATTCTAATTTTATTTCACTAAGATAATCTTATTGTGCACCTACATACAAACCTGGTCACCTGGACTGAAAGAGACTGGACCCCACGACACAGGGAATCCTAGTGTGGGGTCTAGGGCTTTATATGCTTACTGTAACTGAAATATTTTTGGCACAATAAATAAATTTTTATTTTTTATTTTTTTTATATTAAAAATATAAAAAATTACATGCACATTCCCTATTGATAAGCATCATCAAGAATTAAAAAAATCCAGTAACTACATCAACAATCATAACGCAATATTTAATTCTGAATTTCCAGCATCCGTTGGCTGTGGCAAGAAAGCACAGCGCTGTACCCATCAGTGTACAGCACAGAAGACCTAACGTCAGGTCAGCTGGCCAGCTTGATCAGAGGGAGGGTGAAGGAGGCCGCCAGGGTGGCCATCAAGGGCGCTCCCATACTGCCATACTTCTGGTACCAGTACAGAGACAAGGGATTATTTACGGAGGTAAAGAAAATATGATTATCTACTTGATCCAAAGGTTGACTGGTAGAGAATGCCATATGGCATTAAGCCCGCCTTTAGTACAGTGAGCGCTCCAAAGTCCATAAGCACGCTAAGGATTACAATGCTATGAACAGTACGAGCGAGCTCGATACAGCCAATGCGTGTCACTTCTTAACGACAATGAATAGAAGGTCAAGCTAAACGTCAAGATATAATGTGTGCCTATGGATTTTGGTCGCCACTGTACTATTTCTTTTGTACATAAAAGCTTAAATATATTAATAACTAGCTTTTGCCAGCGACTTCGTCCGCGTGGAATAGTTACTTTTTTCCCTAGTTCTTCGCCCGCGGTTTCACCTGCGTTGCCCCGTTCCTAAGGGTTGTAGCGTGATGTTTTATAGCTTGAAACCTTTCTCATGAATCACTCATTTTCCCAACATTTCCCTTCACTGCTCTGCTCCTATTGATCGTAGCGTGATGAAAGTATACTATAACCTGTGGTTTGGGCTGTGCGTTGATAGATCACTATGTCAGTCAGTCAGTCACCTAACGTAAGAGTAGACAAATATAATCAGAAAGCTCCGAACTGCTAAGCTATCGGGAGTTACACGTGTTATTGTGAGTCAACCATAAAAGATAGACATTTGCTGTCGTGGAATATTTTTTATATAATTTTAAGGAGAACATTTTCGTCATACATGATTTCTGTGTAGCTTTAACCATTAAGGCTGCACACGCGACGGAAGCTTAAAAAATGGAGTAAGTTCTCCTGTTTTCCCAACATTTCCCTTCACTGCTCTACTCCTATTGATCGTAGCGTGATGAAAAGTATACTATAACCTGCCCAGGAGTATGAAGAACAATTGTACCAAGTTTCGTTGAAATCCGTCGAGTGGTTTTTGTTTCTATAACGAACATACAGACAGACAGACAGACAGACAAAAAATTTACTGATTGCATTTTAGGCGTCAGTATCGATCACTAATCACCTGCTGATAGTTATTTTGGAAATATATTTCATGTACAGAATTGACCTCTCTACAGATTTATTATAAGTATAGATAGAAATAAATATGTATTTGATGACACGTTTATCGTAGCGGCTGAGCGATCAGCTTCTGCACCACGTATTGTGGGATGGATCCTCACACGGAGCAAATATTTGTATGACCTAATAGTAGGTAGTTGTTCCGTCTTTGAGCGTTTGTGTATGTGAGATTTTGTGTTTGTAAACGTACCAACGATATAGGAGAAAATCTTAGTGTGGAGCAACGTTTTTTTTTTCAAAAAAACCTCAGACCATATCAATTAACTTTAAATATTCACTATAAATAAAAAATCACGTGCACAAAAAAAAAGTAAACATCATAACATTCTAGCGAATTTTATTTCATTCCTTCAGTGCTGCGTGCTTAGCTGGATCTGAGTCTCTTGGAAAGTCTTTTACCCAAAATTTCGGAAACGTCTAAAAGTCCTTCCATCCCAGAAGATCTTTTTTTATAGAATAGGAGAGCAAACGAGCAGACGGATCTCCTGATGGTAAGCGATTACCGCTGCCCATGGACACCCGCAACACTATAGGAGTCACAAGTGCGTTGTCGACCTTTTAAAAGGGGATTGGGCCTCCGGTAACCTCACTCACTCGGCGAAACACATCGTAAGCGTTGTTTAACGCCGGTTTTCTGTGAGGTTGTGGTATCACTCCGGTCGAGCCGGCCCATTCGCGCCGAAGCATAAGGTGTCCGTAAAAACCGTCAGATGACCTCAACTTATCGTCTAAAAATAATTCCAAAAATTTTGTGACTATACTTTTTAAGCATTATAATCCTTTTCTTTTTCATTTTCACTAAAATAAACCTTCTCACCAGTCTTTTTAATAATTCAAAGTCACTTTACTTGGTCAATGTTTTCAGTATACGGAAGTATCCTTGAAAACTAACCATTTAGAACTGATTAGATAATAGCATAGTAAAATCTAGGTCAAACTAATATCATAAAAAGTCACGAAGCAAAATTTTAAAACAAAACAATTACTTATCTTAGCAAATAAGTCAACATTAAAATGTTCCGCATTCAGAAATGTGATTGCAGTAAGAACTTGTTAGCACAGTAGTTGGCAACGTGGCTGGTATACTTGAAGTCCTGGATTCGAATCCCAGGTCGAGCAATGTTATATGACTTTCTCAATAGCAACTTCAAGTTGGATTTGTGCCCCGGCATAATACCAATTATATATTTGAGAGATTGGGACCTAAAAGAATATATACAGGCGAACTGTAAGTACGCTTCTGCTTAACCGTCAGGATACATGCGTGATCGTATGTTATGTATTACATTGGTTTTCCTATGTAATCCCACTCCTTATCATGTAATCGAAGCTCTTCCCCATTTCATTACAGTACTGTTAAATTGGCATCTAACATCATTACTATCTCCTTCCAGAGCGATCTGCACGTGGCATTCAGCACATTCTACAAATCCAACGCCTCAGGCTTTATAATCTGGGGCAGTTCCAATGACGTCAACACAGTGGCTAAATGTAAAAAACTAAAAGAATACGTCACTAATACATTAGGACCAGCGGTAGCTAAGTACGCGAAGCCTATAATACGAGAGAGAGATGAACTAGATGAAACAAACAATGTCATTTTTAATCCAAGCAATGCATCTAAATATGACCCAGAGTACACTTGGATCCCACCTGTGAATTATACGCAGAAGATAGAAGAAATGGTTGATAAAGAGCTGCAAGAAGAGAAAGAAACTAAAGTTGTACATAAAGAGAGTATTCTTGTTGATATGATTTTACATATGATAGCCAATTATTGTGCCGATGGCTGTGATAATAAGAGTAAAGTAAGAAGAACTGACGAGAAAGATAGTGGTTTTAGTGAATCTCCAGTAGTTTTAGTTACCGAAGATCCGTTCAAGAAGAATTCTAGTGTAATAGAAGTAACTGGTAAGCTATTAAATAATTCAGGGTTTCTTTTTAATTTTATTCATTTCTTAATCAAACATTAAAATTTAAAATTTAGTCTATTTCCAATATTTACTGACATGTTTTTACAAAATCTAAGAACACTCGTGTCTAAAACTTTTTAGTACCAAGATCAGGCTAATGCAGTAGGGCTGACATTTTTTTAAATTGAATATTCGTCTAATGAATTAGGAATTATCAATTTTTCTATAATCAAATTTATATATCTGTGATATTTCAGTACCAACAACGACGGAAGAAGACATTTATGATTACGACATAACCTCAGAAGGAACTGACAAAGAGTTTTACGAAACAAACGATTATATTGATATTACTACTGAAAACATTAGTAAAACTACTAAAAGTCTTGAAATAACTAGTACTACTAATACAAATACTGAAGAAATTACTACACTTGGTAAAGAAAATACCAGTACAATTAATGTTAGTACAACCGAAGCTAGTGATATTGTGCTAAGTACAGAACAAAACAGCTCAACAGAACTATTTAATGATAAAATAGATACAAGTACTACTGAACTTATTGTAAATAATACTAGTACCACTGAAGGTGTAAACAGTGCAAATACAGAAAGGACTAGTACAATTGATAATGATTTCAATACCACTGAAATTTATGTTACAAAAGAACCTGAAATCAGTTTAAGTGAAGAAGAGTTTAACACAGTTTACGAAGAAGAAGAAGAAGATGGTACTACAGCTGTTAGTGGTACTTATAGTGAAAGCAGTACTACGTTGGCGCCAGTGTTGACAGAACAGGTTGTTGTTTCAGTTGTTTAAGGTTTGTTGTTAACTGTTGTTTTAATTTTATGTTTTTGGAACTACCATCTACTGATAAATTATTTAAAAATTAATTACATGCCATTCATAATGGATGCCTACTATACTTTAACGTGGGAGAGCCATGCTTCGGCACGCATGGGCGGGCTCGACCGGAGTGATACAACGGCCTCAGAGAAAACCGGCGTCAAACAAAGCTTACGTTGTGTTTCGCCGAGTGAGTGAGCGGAGGCCCAATCCCCTTTTAAAAGGTCGGCAACGCACTTGTGACTCCTATAGTGTTGCGGGTGTCCATGGGCGGTGGTAATCGCTTACCATCAGGCCATCCGTCAGCTCGTTTGCCCACCTATCCCATTAAAAAAAATTAATAACATTTTATGCCCATCAAGTTTAACATCAACTTCGTAAATTAAAATCCAAAATGGAAGAAAAAATACGTTAGTTTCTTCATAAATATTACCTTTTTTTAAACTAGCTAGAATTCACTGTAGATGGTAGTCATAATTAATTAATTTACTAATTAAAATTTACAAAATAATTTGCATCCAATGCTGTACTTAATTTTGTTAATTCATTCTCTTTACACTTTGCTAATTCTAAACCTTTTGCTCTGTGAATTGTGATCGCATGTAAACTTATGGCTCCTTTTGCATATTTACCTACTAATATTGTGAATCAAATATTTTATTTGTAAATTATGCTGTTATATTATAAAATATGAACGCTATATCTAGCCGTTAATTGCGTACAAATATTGAAATATTTTTATCATCTTTCTTTCCGTCATCCGTCGTTACGAAGACAAATTCCTATTAAATGTTCGTTGATCTTACATAAAATTCAGAATCATCCAGAGCCTGAGTTTATGCACCTGAGAGTGTAAAAACAGCTCGGCCCGCGGTACTGAATTTTGGGCCAAGCAAATATGAGTTTTAATATTTTTTGCTATCTATATGCATAAGATTTCTTCTCTCTCTAAGATTTCGGCTCTTCTCCTTGCTTATACCATGAGATGAGATAATAGTACGCATGAATAACATATCCTTTTCGATATATTTTAGTTTTAATTTTTTCGATTCTTAGTTATCACTAATCGCCCAAAATCGCTCATAACACCACTGTTGTTGTAAATTGTTTGAAATTGAGTGTTTATTCTGTGGACTGCATTTATTGAGTTATTGTGCAAATCGCCCTCGATATTTTTTACATATAAAAGATTAATAAACCAACACTGCCGTTCAATATATGTTTAAATTTACCCTTGTTTTGTACGATTGTGGTCATGCATTTATCAGCTTATTTATTAGTTTAAGTTTCAATTTGTTATTAACTTTTTGCACCTGGTTTATGTGTTTAACTCTCACTTTTTATGTTGTTGTATTTTTAATATTATTTCTAACAAACATTTTTACTTATATTTCTGCAAATATTATTCTTTTACAGAACATCCGTTTCTAGTAATTGTTTTATCGATGTTTTGCGCTTTAGAACTACTATTGCTATCAAAATAAAACAATAAGAGTCTAAAACCTCTTCCCAACTCTTCAAATCATGAACGAAGTTATAATTTAATGCTTACACTTTGAAGAGAAATATCATGATTAAACTTTCATACCCAAGAAACTAAACGTTCTGCCCACATGCCCACCGGAATTTTACTAGCTCAGCAGATTAAAGCCTGCTGAGCTAGTGCCATGCTGCTTGCATGCCCGAAAGGGTCCATGATTGATAGAATTGTATTGTGCCATCTGTTAATAATGGGAGCTGTATGCTCACCGGTACTTTACTAGCTTAGCAGTCTAGTCTGTAGCTCTATCTGGAGGTAATAATAGATGATAGCGTCTGATAATTTGGTACGCCTAGACTTGGTCATTTATTAAAGACAGAAGACCAGCGTTGATGATCCAAATTATATGATATAATTTGGTCAATTTATATCACTAACTGCGCAAGCCACCGATAAGTAATTGAAACGTGTGTTAATCTGTGTGTGTCTGTAGGTGTTGGGGTCTGTGTCCAGAGCTATCATCAGTAAGCCGATCGCGTGTTCTCTGTTCTATTTCTACTCTATCACCAAGTGTCTCTGTCTCCTGCTTGGGACTTGTTAGGTTGCTAGCGAACGATTGACATTTAGTTGTACTTTGCTGTATAATTGTTTAATTAACTACCTCATGCACTCATACTTCAGTTTGAGCATTGTTATTGGGTTTTTCTATTTGAGAATTCTCATTAGCAAATCCGAGTTTGTTTGATTAAAAGCGACAGGCTTCTAGTGATTTGCCAAAAACCAAACATCACTAATCATATCCAAGAATATAACAAGACATTACAATGATTAAAGATTAGTTTTCATGAAGAATAACTCATTCGGTGTGAATGTAACAAGTCAACCGGATTTAACTTACTTACCTCATAGTATTATCTCATTATTCTTTAAGTAATCAAGATCACAATATTTTAAGCTTTCCAGTAAGCAGCTAACGGAAATCATCTCGACTTTGATCTACTCAAATTAAAGAGAGGCAGTTTCTGTCTTTAATAAAAATATTGCAGACATTTTAACGATGATTTCTGAGTAGATCTTTTAATTAATTAAACCGTAGTTATTCTAAACCATACTAGGTTTTTTATTAGCTAACTATTCAAATAATAAAAAAATCTTCAGGATCGATATTTTTGTGAGACCTAAATCTAAAATTCTATTTTTACTTTAATTATTAGCTGTGCATTAAAAAGTATTATGTCTAGGTATCTTCCTAAATCTGTCAATTGTTAGCTGCTGACTTACAGCTGGTTTTAATAGCTTATTCATCAAAAGTTTGTTTTACTAGAGATAGAAATATGTATGAACTTTGGAACTGTTATCCAATTCCTATCTTTATTAAGACAAGACTGATTGGTTATTAGGATTGTGCGTTAGAATATTTTTGTGACTAATCATTTTATCTGTGATGTGTTTTAGTATAATTTTGTTAGATATTATTATGAATATTGTCAATATAATTGTCAATTTTATAAAGTTACAAATATAGATATATTTTGAATGTATTGTGGTGTTTCTTTTACTGAATATTTTACTTACATAATTTATCGTTTAGATATTAGTACCCAGCCTTTTAATTTTTGGATTCCAGTCTAACCTCAGACTTCCTTCAAATCTCCGCAGCTCCATTACTAGGCAATATAATGATACTAAGGGTGCTCTGGTTCTCAGACCTCAGGCTCCTGACTATCACTAATGATTGTCACCAGGACCGTCACCTATCCTACCCATTTATTTCTCGTGCTTTATTGCATTCATTTATGCGCTAATATTTTTCCTGCTACACCCACAACTAGAAAGCCAAGTACTTTTGGCCATAGTACAGACGGCAACGCAAGTATCGCATTCCCAGTATTTTCTTCCGGAATATCCCAAGATCTTCAACTGTCAATACATTGTGAAGTATTTTTGGCCCTGACTCTAAATATCTTAAGAGAGAATGGCCCGTGGCGCTTTGTGCTAAAATAGAATGGAATTCAGTTGCAGACAGTTCCCAGACAGCTAAATATTTTATTATAACTTCCGCATTTTTTAATGGCACAGGAAAAAAAAACAATCAACCTTCTTGAAATCGAAACAATACTAACCAAACCGGTAGGTTTATTGATTATCAAGTTTAAATTAAAATGAAGTAAATGTTTACATTCAGAAATACTTTATTAATACAAAATCATAACAAACAAGAAAAATAACAAAACACATATTTTTTTTTGTTTCGGAACTTTTGCAATTTTTTAATTTTTACTATCCTGTACTGTAGGTGCATTTACAAACAAATCTCGCAAGCACAAAAACAAAATTATGATTACATTCGTTCTATACGACTTTAATGTCATTAATCTAAATAAAATATTTCACTTTCACACCTAAATAAAACTAAGTAAATCGGTCATTGACGTCAAAATAAAAAAAATATCAAAAACAGTGACGCTAGATGTCGCTAGTTGCCTGCACATCTATTTCTTTTGCTATCTGTACCGAAATTACCCGGAAACAATAGCGTAACAGTAATTCTTGAATAACAAAGGCATTTCTTCATCAGAAATAAAGTTTCTGTCAGGTCTGACGCTAGCAAAATTATTGTACTTTGGTTCTGCGATAAAATTATACCCAGATTCAGAACACTCCTTGATCCTGATGCAGTCTTTGTGGAGTTCGGTGATGGTGTATGCTGTGATGATGAAAGGAACTTTCAATTTGAGAATGGCATTAATGGTGGATGGCCAGGTATCCTTTCCGTTGTAGACTGAAGACCTCTGGATGCTCGGGTTAAAAGCACAAACTGGAATGAGGTAACAGAATATAAATTATAAATTGTATAAATTATTAATGATAGATATAGTTATAAGCAAATGTGAAAACTCTTCAGACCATCAGTGATTTCACTCTCATACAAAATTGAACAGTACGCAGGCACACTCATACGTACTTGGCTTCGCAAAGATTGCCCAACAACCAGGATACGCATGACAGTAAAAAAAATTGACAGCAGCAGGTCTGGTATCAACCTAGTGATATGAACATGCACTGACCGTGACAGGTCTCACGTCCGAAACCAAGGCATTTCTGACTTTTCCAAATCATAACGAATTATCACAGTGAAGACAAGGTCTAAAAGAAAAGTATAGTCTGAGACATTCCTGAGATATTTCTTATGCGTATGAAGTGTGCCAACATACCCAGGGATGTCGAGTCGACTGCCTTACCTTCTTATTCCAAGAGACGACCGAGGTGGGGAAAAATAGGTTGACAATTAATTCGTCGAAATCTATTTAAAATATAGGAAGAACCTGACTGACTGAGTGACGTATCAACTCACAGCTGAAACTGCAGGAGCTAGATCCTTGAAAGTTTGTATGCTCCTATTGCACTGTAGACAAGCACTAAGAAAGGATTTTTGGAAATTCAACCCCTAAGTTGGTGAAAAGGGGGTGAAAGTTTGTATGAAAATCCGCACACACTACCATATACACACACAGAGGAAAGAGACAGAAGATATTATGTACAGCTGGCATTCGCTGTTGACATTCTGACAATTGTTTTCTTCCTTTTAAATTATGCTTAATACATTTTATGATATGAAACCTCCATGGTGTAGCTACATAATATATACAA
The DNA here is from genome assembly GCA_910591435.1 of Acronicta aceris. Taxonomy (NCBI): domain Eukaryota; kingdom Metazoa; phylum Arthropoda; class Insecta; order Lepidoptera; family Noctuidae; genus Acronicta; species Acronicta aceris. The sequence continues at coordinate 10,692,955 of OU342781.1, read as the reverse complement.
TAAATATGCAGACGAAGTTGCTCACGGGAACTCTAGTATTTGTTGATTTATTATATAGTTACATTATTTCATAGACGCTAGCTAGCAACTAGGGGACGTTTACGTGGGAGAGCCATGCTTCGGCACGAATGGGCCGGCTCGACCGGAGTGATACCACGGCCTCACAGAAAACCGGCGTCAAACAACGCTTACATTGTGTTTCGTCGAGTGAGTGAAGTTACCGGAGGCCCAATCCCCTTTTAAAAGGTCGGCAAGGCACTTGTGACTCCTATGGTGTTGCGGGTATCCATCGGCGGCGGTAATCGCTTACCATCAGGCGATCCGTCTGCACGTTTGCCCTCCTATCCCATAAAAAAGGGTCTGCTACTGTCCCAAAGAATGTTATTTTTTCTCACCGATATCAGGCAGCACAAAGTCCTCACTGGACTTATAATCAGTATAGGTCCTCTTGTCTTGGAAGCTCAGCACAATCCTACGATTATTCTGACGACAGTTTTCGCATGACCTGAAATAATAGACATGTACAGTAAACACTCAAAAGTCCATAAGCACGCTAAAGATTACATTGCTATGAACAGTACGAGCGAGCTCGATAGGTACAGCCAGTTCGAGTCACTTGTTAACGACAATGAATAGAAGGTCGTAAGTCAAACTAAACGTCAAGCTATTGCGTTGTGAGATTGCCTATCGACTTTTGGTCGCCACTGTACAGTACTTCAAGATAAATAATGGGCATCGGAAAACATCGGAATTTATACTCGTCTAACATAATAAAGACATTATCAAAAAGCAGTTTGGCCCTAAAAATCAAAGGAAATAAATATCAACGTCATTTCTAAGAAAAGCAAATTAGTTGCAAGCCGTGCGAGCGGCGCGCCGGTGTCACTAATTCGTCAGTTCAAAGAGTATAGTATGACAGCAGAATGGATGTGCGCTACCGTTTTGTAGAACTATACAAAGCTGATATCTGAACCGTCCATCGTGTTTTGTTTTAATGTATGTAATATTTTCAAGTAATAATAGTAAGGTAAGGACTATTTGATAAGAGCAGCTCTATATCATTATACTGCCGAGATGTGTCGGTCATCTTCGGAAACACGAAGCCAATGCCCATTATTTATCTTGAAGTACTGTACATAGCTATACACCAAGCTATATTTGTCTAGCATAAACCTCTTACGGAAAGTCAGTACAATTAGACGTCATAATGCAAGGTGTACAACGCAAGATCAGCTGTTACTGGGAAAATTATATGGCTACGGGAAGACCATAGATCCGTCACAGATGTAGTATTAGATTTTTGATATTTCTTCTTCTTCATTCTCAGCCTTTAGTTCACCCAAGGCTGAGTGTATATCTCCCCTATTGCATGCCATTCCTCTAGTGTTTCGCCTTTCCCTTTAGATTAGATTTTAATTTCATAAAATTCTCTCATCAAATTTTATATTCCCTTCCCTTTAAGAAAAGTATTTTCCAATGCAATTTTCTAAGCCTTATAGTTTTTGAGATTCTATGTTCAGTCACTGAGTGGTAGTTAACTTGACGATTAATCTACATCATCAGGATTCCTTTTTCATACTTTTTTTGGTGACCATGACCAACTTACTTGATCCTTCCAAGCAGTTCCAACGGCAGATTCGAAGGGTTCAAGTTATAGTTAATAAGTACAACCCTCAACTCTTGGAGATCAGGTCTCAGATGAAGGAAGAATACCTCCCACTTGTTCAGGGCGTCAGCTTCAAACTGCAACTCCGCTCCTACCACGTGAATCGTGAATGACGTCTTCTGAAATTAAAAAGTAAAAAAATAAAGTAATACATTACCATTATTAGCTGCTCTCTATATATACTAAAAGCTTTAATATATACTGCTATGCTAGAGATTCTGGATTCCATTCCCAGCTCGAGCAAAGTGTTATTGGGTTTTTCTAGTGATACAACCTGGTGTTGCAAACGTCCATAGGCTACGGTAACCACTTACCATCAGGCTGACCGTATGATTGTTTGCCACCATAGTGATATAAAAAAAAATGCAGTTCGGAGTTTAGTATTCGCGCCCGGTTAATCACAATAGGCTTGCCCCTATTAAATGGGTCCTAAGCGTACCGGCGAACCGTGGGTGTACTTTAGTACGCCTTAAGCAGAGGCTAGCACACCCACGTACCTTTAAATTTCGGGGAATACAGACTGACCAAATTATAAGGAAAAGTAGTTCCACAGCAGACCGCTAAAAGCGTTATACAGGACTTCAATACAAAGTAATTGATAGATATTCTAGCCAGTCTAATTCCTAGCTATAGTAAACAATGATTATGTTCAAACCTTATAAACACCATTGGTAGATCCAAGCTTGTCCCTGCAGAGCTGGTGGCAGTAGGCGGCAGTTAGGGGTGCAGTCGCCACCTGCGTCAACGCTGCGTATTGTATGTCGCTTATATCTGTAACAAACAACACACGACTTATTAATATCCTCTGAACAATGGTTCTTAAGCTGTACTCCATGGACCACTAGTAGTCGAAGGGCACGCATCCTAAAATATTTAATTAAATAACTGTGAGTAAAAACGACACGCGGAACGTCAAGAAATTATAGTATTGCAAAACAGCATGACATTACTCCCATGACAAGGCAGCAACAATGATAAATAACGGCTTAATTTCTTTGTTTCTTTCATCCAGAAATTCGTAGGTCATACAAGAAATATTCAAAGCTTTATGAAAAGTAAGAAACACTTCTCTAGAGATTCAACTAAACCCCTGGTCCCTAAATGTATCACCGATGTGCATCATAAAAAAACACAACATACCACCACATCTATTCGCTAAAGAGTTAGGCAGAGGTGTTCTAAGGTACACTCACGTTTGCGGTATGTTTAGATCCCATGTAACAGAGGACGAGCTTATAGAGCTTATAGACAAATGTATTATTTTTATTTTAGTTTAATATATACATATACTATACCTACACAATAACGTTTATGAACTACCAACGAATGCACAAATACTCACTGCTCTAATACTTGAAATAATAAAGTCTATAGGTTTATTCTAGTCACTCTTCATAATTTCCTCCGCATGTTAGTCTTGATCATGATTTTATAACTAAAACAAACACTCGTCTCCTGAATCATCAGTAATAAGATATCAGGTTGTAAATGCCTTGATTACTAAGTATGGTTTTTACATAATAAATTATACCAACGTACAATTACATAAAACAGACTATGATTATAATGTCTGACATCCTAGTCACAAATTGACATACCTACCATTTTTGATAGAATATAACACACTATCATACCAAGAAACATGAAAGTAGAATAAATGCCGTAAAGATGAGAGCTTTGAGAAGTATATGTGGGGTAACCTTGAAAGATAGAGTGCGGAACAGTGTGATAAGGGAGCAGTGTGGTGTGAAAGTAGATGTAGTAACAAAGGTAAGTAAGTAAAGTAAGTAAGGTATGTTAAGGTGGTTTGGGCATGTAGAGTGGATGGATGAACGGAGATTGACGAAACGAGAATACATGGCGAGTACTGATGAAGAGTTGGAAGGGGCCGACCTCGACAAACATACCACAACCAAATTAACCAACCGTACTCAAAAAAGGTCAGGCGATCATGCATGAGGAGATTAATGAACGTACATGAAGCGAAAGTAGTATGCCAGGATTATAGCAAGTGGAAATCTATAGTCTCTGCCTACCCTAATGGAAGACAGGCGTGAAAATATGTGTGTATGTATGTACCATCACGCCTGTATTTTCTGAAGGGTTAGGCAAAGGTGTACTTAATGTACAGTGGCGACCAAACGTCCGTAGGCAATCTCACAACGCAATAGCTTGACGTTTAGTTTGACTTACGACCTTCTATTCATTGTCGTTAATAAGTGATACGCACTGTATCGAGCTCGCTCGTACTGTTCATAGCGATGTAATCCTTAGCGTGCTTATGGACTTTTGAGCGTTTACATGTAATAGGGGCAAACCTATTTCCATTACCCGCGGCGCCTTTTTACTTTTATAATTATAATCAAAGTGTCAAAATTTCAAATAATATGGCCCCCTCCCTAATGACTGTATCAGATATTAAAAATATAGGTCAAACGCACGAGGGTTCCACCCTTAGCTATTTTTACAATGAATTCATTTCCAGTTTTTTTAACCTTTTTGTAAACAAACCTTTGCTTTCTGTTTTAATTTTGAATGCAAAATCATGTTGCATGTAATACAGAGTAACATACATGCTGCGACATAATTTAGTCGTCGAATTATCTCGGCTCCAGCTATTGCTTCGGCACAAGAAAGAGGTGACAAAATTATATCATGTCGCGCAATTAAGTATCCTACCAGGAGTTTAATAAACAATAGATGCCGTATCTCCGGATTTTTGAATGGATTGACAGAGGAACTCAAATCATTAAAAAAACCATACATACCACGACGCCTCATTTCTACGAAGGAGCCTATTGCTATTAACCGGGCACACATTACAAATCCAAAGTAGCAGATCGGCTACTGAGAATTACATTAAAAAAAAACCAATAACACTTCCTTAAATTTGGAATAGTACCCAGGTCCTTTAGCGTAACTGTCGCGCTTACGACGACTATACTAATAGGGCTCCCATCTAAAATCACCATACAATTTTTTTCACAGACGAGACATATCTCTCATTAATCTCTTTGTAATCATCATCACCAGCCTATATCAGTCCATTGTTGGACTTAGGCCTCTCCTAATGTGCGCTCTTTCACCCTGTCCTCAGCTTGTCGCATCCAGCTTCCGCCAGCAACCTTTCGCAAATCATCACTCCATCTTGTTGTCCTAGGCTTCCTTGTCGTTTGCCGAGTCGTGGTCTCTAGGTACTCAAGAACTCTTAAGTAAACTCTAAATCTTTATAAAGCCATCTTTAAAAACTCACCGATTTTCTCCTCATACATGGACGCAAGTACTTCATTGATCTTTTCCGGTATCTGTTGCGGTTCCTGTAGCACTTTGGTCGGCATCTTCGGCTCCAGTCGCCCCTTAGTCTGCTGGTAGCAGACCAGTTTCTCATACAAGGAATAGGACTTGCACCACCGTGAGTGCGATTTAGGGAAGTGGTCGGCGTTATCAGTGCAGAAGGATATCTGTTGGGAAATAATTCTGAATATGTTATTCCTTCGAAAGCTTCTACCACCCGAAATCAGCTTATACTGGAACTCTACATCCCGCTGGAGCCATATGTCCCTGAATCATATTGTGATTCTATCATGGTATCATTTAAAGTAGAATATAAGATATGTGCGTTATACAAACTAGAGCAAAATCTAAACAGGTCTTTTGAAGAAAGAGCCATAGCAAATTTGAGCAGTCCAGCAACTGTCCTAACTAACAGCTTGCATACATTAGCTCAACCATTCATTGTGTAGGGAGCTCAATGACTCGTCGCACGAATAGTAATAATATAATAAGATACAATGCTAATGTAAATCGTAAACGTGGAAGAAAATGATTTAAGTAGTAAAGGTTGTCTTTTACTAAGTCGAATACTGCAAAATAGTATAAGTCCAGGTTAAATTCATTCACCATTCATCTACTTAAGTATATTATTTTGATAAAAAGTAAAATTTTCATGTTGTTTTCACACTCGGGGAAGGCAAAGTTGGGGGGGAGGCGCGTTACAAACTTAGTTTAGCAGCAGATGCTACTACCAGACACAAAATATTTAAATGTTCACTACTAACCCAAAAGTATTATATCATGATTAATATTATTACTGTTGGGCTAAATAAATAAATTAATATTCTTAAATATTTTTAGATTATCAAACAAAACTATTTTATCTGACCTGGCCACATCCCTGGCAGTCACTCAGCTTGCTCTGTCTCCACTCCCTGCACGGCACATGAGCACAGACCCTCGGGTACAAAAGAGCCTCCTGCTCCCACGGCACCAGCCGTCGCTTCAGCACCTTCTCACAAGACACTATCATCTGCATCCTGATCAGCCGGTAGTCGTGCCCTGTCAAGTTCTTTGCGTCCGCGTATATGTGTTTTTGATCTGTGAATCGATTATTTACTTGTAACTTTATGTGCGTCTATATCTCAACTTGTGAAGTATCAAAAGTTTCTAACTTGTCTTTCATTGACATCCTATGTTTTCAAACTCAAGCAATTCCTCTACGACTCCTATTATTCCATTTGGCCGCGGTTTCACCCGCATCCCAAAGGACTTTTTGAGACAAAAGAGCCTGTCTCCATCTCTAAGGTCCAATCTATCTCTATACCACCATATTTCTAAATTGGTTCAACGGTTTAAGAGTGAAAACGTAACAAACAGGCAGACAGACAGTTACTGTCGCATTTATAATATTAAGTATGGATATTGTCAATATTTAACTGACACCCTTGGACCAATTAATATTCTACATCGACATTTATCACATTTATCATTATCGGCAGAAAGTATTATTATTCTCACCTTTGAGATGTACAATAGTGGACACTGCGAAGCACAGCGCCTGATGGTGTGGCCAATCTTCATCTTTGTGTTTATTACTGCAGTAAAACAACAAGCTGCAATAACTACACGGTACTCGGGAACTCTTCAAATCCTTTTTGCAAACATGACAAGAACTTTGGAGAAACACTTTTCTAAAACTATATTTGTAAACGAAATCTTCATTGTCATCCATTTTGTAATCTTTGCTAAATTCTTTCAGTTTAGTAATTGTTTGTGTATTTTTTGTAGGTTTCCTTTCAACGTCAACTGAATCTTTTATCTTTACTCTGGCTGTGATTTCGTTTGGTAATTTATCTTTTTCCTTTTTAAAATCCCTTCTATTCGATCGTACAGGAATATCGGGATGGCCTAGCAAGTTTTTTGGCGGCGACACTGGTGTTTTTTCTTCATCAGGTGCTATAATATTGATCTTGGGATTGTTTTGTTCTTGAGATTCTTTCACAATCATTTCGAATGTCTTGTTGACGTCATCAGCGCTTGACGTAAGTGCATCCTCAAAATTTTCGATAGGTTCATAATCCGCACCAGACAACTCGCCTTCTTGAGAATCAACGTTACTGGATTGCTGTTTACCTTTTTCCTTACTTTGACTTTTATCTTTTGAATCAGATTTACTTTCAGTTTTAGAATCTGTTTTTTCCTCTTTCTTAGTTTCTTGGTGCGTTTGGGAATGTGAACTAGTAGGTGTAACTTGTGTAGTGGAAATTGTTTGTGATTCTTGCTTTCCTTTCTTTTTCTTATGTTTACCCTTATTGTCTTTTCTTGCAGGGCACACTGGTGGTGCATCTAGTGGTGCTTCTATAGGTTTCGATTCTATATTTTTCTCGTCAATGTCAATTATTTTAGTCTTTTTTTCTTTATCTATCGGAAATGGTATTGGTGATGGTAAACTTTCTACAATATTTTGTTCTTCAATCAATGTTTTATTATCACTAATAGGTGGCACTACTATCGCTTCCGGAATAGGAGTAGTTTTAATAAGTTGACTGTCGATTATTAATGGGACTTCAACAACTGGCGTTCTTTCACCTGTAGGTGTTATTTTAGTTTGGTCATCAATCGGTTTTTGCATTTCAATTACTTGAGGTTTTTCTTCCAACTTCTGTTTATTACTTTCCTGAGTAGTTGCAGTCATTTTAGTTTCATAACTTGATATTTGCATTGCACTTTCATCTTTCTCAAATAAAAGGCTTGAAATATTTTTAGCTTTAGTTCTGGTCGCCTCAAATTCTTTTTCAATTGTGTCTTCGCTTTTTTCTATTGAAGTTAGTTCCGCCAAGGATCTTTCAATAGAAAGCCTCAATTCTTCCATATCTTGGTTCACTTCCATCATTTTTGACTTCAAATCTGTTTTTTCTTCTTTAGAAGCAATTCCTACTGCTTCGTGTTTTTTAGGAGAGTGTTTAAATTCTTGTGTGAGTAAAGTATTGGGTTTATTTTCTTCAGAGGAAAATATTTCTCTGATAACAGTATTATTGTTATCATCAAATAATTGTTGACTTGAAGCACGTGGATACGTAATATCAGGTATGGTGTCAATAGCAGTCCCTTCAGATTCATCCGTCTGTATGCTACTAATCTCGATGTCATACATTCTTGTAATATTTGAAGCATCGATCTTTTCAGCTAGACTTTGCTGCGTAAATTCCTCAGATTTAAATGTTTCTTTAGCGATCTCCTCTGGTTTCGGTGTAAGCGGTCGTTCTGCAGTTTCTGTTACAATTTCAATCTTCTTTGGAGGTTTCGGAGACTTTTTTCGTTTTTTACCAGGTTTTGGTTCAGTCTTTTGTTTATCTTCAGTCTGTTGTGTAGAAGCTTCTTCAATTTTAGTAAATTCTTTTTCTTCGGTGATATTTTCAGGCGTTAATAGTATTTTTCCTTGAAACTCCGGTATTTGTATTGATTTTGAAATATCTTTTGCTTGTTTCACGGTGTCAATTGTAATTGGTATATCCGATTTTTCACTTTTTATTACAAATTCTTGTTGATCGATTTGTGGAGTTAATATTTCAGTAATAACCGCTAATTGTTCTTTGTTAATTTCTTCTTTGGAGTTAGATTTTTTTATACCGGTATCCATTTTGTGTTCCGACATCTCGCTACTCATATCAAGCGTTTTAGGCATTTTTGATTCCTTTTTACGTTTCTTGCCCATAGCCTTTTCCGCCAATAGTTCAAACTCCTGAGCCATAAGCTTTTCATCCTCAGTGGGAACCATCAAATCTATATCACTTGCCATATCAAACTGGCTCCCTTGAGGCACTGCATCACTGGTCTTATCTTTGTCCTCGGATTTTGTTTCAGTGCTTTCGGGTTCCACGAAAACAGATTCTTCTACTACTTTTAGGGGCTCTGAAATGTCTTGTTGCATGCTGTCAATGGTTTGAGCGCCATGTTTTTCTTTACGTTTCTTTTCTACAGGTTTTGCTATTTTAGCTTTAAGTTTGGGACTCAAATCCTCCGTATTTTTAGGTAATTCTGTTGTAGCGGTTTCTCTAACACCTCCTTCTAGAATATCTGTTGGCACTTCTTTCTTTGGTTCTACGATTATACTCTGTGAGTTTATCTCAAAATCTATAGGAGTTTTATCTGGTTTTGCTTCAACTTGCTTATAAATATCTTCAAGTTTTGGAGTTTGTTTCTTATCTTTTTTATTTTTCTTCTTACTTTTGGTTTCAGCTACAGTTTCTTCTTCATCTTTTATAGTTGTTGACGTTTTTTCAATATCAGGTTGGATCGATTTATTTTCCTTGATTGGTACCAAATTCATATCTGCACTAGCAACCTCAGTCTTAATAGTTTCATAAAGAATAATAGATTCTCCAGTTTTTTCTTCCATTTTAATTTCCAGAGGTTCTTCCTTGTCATCAAGTATTTTTTGGAAAGCCGCAGTGCATGAAAATTCTTCTTTGTCGGATCGCTCCGAATCAGTTCGTTTTTTCTTTTTATTCTTCTTTTTAGAATGCTTTGTTTCTTGATCTGGAACCTCTGAATCCTCTCTCTTCTCTTCTTTCAATAACACTTCTTTACTATCTGATATATGTTCTTTCATCTCTGGTTTTTTTATTTCTATTTCTGTTAAAATATCTGAAATTCCTTTATCAAGCGGTACTGGTTCTTCAGTCTTTTGTTCAGTATTCTTTTTATGGCTTTTCTTTTTACGAGCTGTAGGAGTAATGGGCGGTTTCTCCTGTTTTCTCTGAATTTCTGTAACATCAGCTTTTGTTTCTTCCGGTTTAGTATCACATTCTTTTATTTTTTCCTCTAAGTTATCATCAAAATCATCATCTTTACCTTTTTTCTTTTTACCTCTGTTTCTTTTCGGTTTTTTTGGAGATTCTTCATCCTTAAATTCAATAGGTGGCGTTATATTTTCACTTACAATTTCAGGAACACGTTTTTCTTCAACACTTTCAGATTTTTCTTCCAATTTTTGAACAACTTCACCAATTATCCCTACTTCTTCCTTTTTATCACCCACAGTTATTCCTTCAATTTTATCACTACTTTTCTCTTCCTGTGAAGGACTAGGATTTGGTACTTTCCCTTTTTTATTTTTACCCTTTTTATTCATTTTCACAACACGGATATATTCACGACTATCTTTTACAGGGAAACCGGAGTGACTGAGCTTCTAAATACAGATTATCTGACCGATATGTTGGACCGCATTTCAAGTCAGAAATGTCCACGTGAAATTACTAAATGTCATTTGAAACTTACTGTGCGACTTTTAGCTTTAAGTTGGTCGGTGTAGGGTTTATTTTAGTTTGTAATTATACATAATTTGTGCATGCTCCGAGTCATAAGGAAGAGACCGGTGCCAAAACTGCATGTATATCAGTTGCGTAGTGATGCTCTATAAATATACCTAACAAATGTATACAATTTCAATACGATCGGTTGACAATTTGACATATCGATGTTTTGTGATCAACATTGTTGAATGAAGACAGTGAATTAATTATGTTGATATATTGAATTCATTTATTTCTATATTAATTATGATAGCTCTTGAGCATTAGAAATTTAAAAATATCAACATAACGTGATAGAATCCATCTCAGGCGGTCAAAGTATAAGATGCATTCTTAAAAAAAAAATCTCAGCTCGCTAATTGGTTTTGTGCCCTGTCAATGGCATTAATTTAGCCCCCTATTACTTACATGAAACCTAGAAATATAAAACGGAATGAAAGTGAACATCGGTACGCCAATAAAAATGCTTAGGCGCCACTTAAGTGTTAGATTTTATTTTCGTTACAAAAATATTAACTAATTATTGTAGAAAGATGATAAATAAGCATTGATAAGCGGTGCCATTGCCAGTAACATTCGTGCGTTGTCATCTTGAGACCTCAGTTGTTAAGTCCCATATGCCCAGTTATTTCACTGGCTACATTGCTACAAACTGGAACACAATAGTATTAGCACATTATTGCTTAGCGGAGCATAGAATATTCCGACCAACTCCAGCACCACCGTTGCCAATTTTTTCTGTATTAAGGCCATCTCCTGGCCATCTTTTGGTCGGTGGTAGGACCTCTGGTCTGACTGGCGTGCGACCACTCTTACGTCGGAGGCTGTCGTGAAGGACTGCGGTGTGTGTTTCCACTTTTGCACGTAAAAGCCAGTTCCCCTCGGTTGCTACGGCTCTGGCAGTCTGCAGTCCGTAGGGACTCTTAAACGCATCAGCAACAGCAAAAGCATCCTCTGGTGTTGCAGATGTCCATGCTGTACTAAAACATTATTTAATATAACAATAGCTCAAGCGCATTGTCTACTTAAAAAATACTGTCAAATAACATAATATGATAAAACTCCGAGTCAAAAACTTTAATAATATTATCTTGTCACAATCAATCCCTGCTTCTGACCTACATTAATCATTTATGGGTCCCTGGTCACTTGGAAACAACTGTCAAATTCTAAAGGACCCTAAAACAAATTGCACTTACCATCGAAATGATGAATTTTACACAAAGTTAGACTTTAAATTCAGGGGTCTATAGACCGACTGAGTTTTTAAGAAAACTATGAAAATTTGCAGCCGCGAATATAATTGTTATACGAATTTTAACCTTATTCCGAGTGAAATATAAGATAAAATACTACATAGTAACGTGACTGGAATAACAATGACACATAGCCCCTTTATTCAAATGCTAATTTAAGGGAAGCAACCCTTAGTAAAAAGTCCGGGAGTTGTGCTTTTTATTATAAACACTTTTTTCACACAACTGTTCTTTTATTTGTGAGCATTGGATGGATGTAATGAAGTGTGTGCATATATGTATACAGAAAAGTGATGGATATTAATTGTTACGTGAATAAGTCAAGAGTTATTGATATAAATCAAATCATTTATTTCTCTGCAATCTATTAAATAAATAAATACTTTTAATGATCAAGTTTATGAGCGACCCTTTAAACGCAATTTATGTGCACAGAGTTAGAATTGCACAGAATTATTATATTTTTACAAAATATTACCATTACAACCAGTGATAGCCTAGTGGTATGACCGTTGTACTGCCAATCAAAGGTCTCGAGTTCGAACCCAAGGCACGCACCTCTGACTTTTCGAAGTCATGTGCGTATTCAATAGTTAATTAGCACGCGCTTAAACGGTGAAGGAAAACATCGTGAGGAAACCTGCATGCCTGAGAGATTTTCTCGATGGCGTGTGAAGTCTGCAAACCCTCACTAGGCCAGTGTGATGGACTATAGCCTAATCCCTCTTATTCTGAGAGGAGACCCGTGCCCAGCAGTGGGACAGTATAATGGGTTGATTATGATGATTACAGTGGTAATCATCGTAATCAACCCATTATACTGGTATATGGTGTTACATCCACCATATTTATTATTATTATTACAATATATTGCCATGCATTTGTTAATCTAGTTAGTTTGTGACATAGTCATTCATATGCATCGTTTTGATACTTTCATTTTGCGTGACACATTGAATTATGTATGAAGGAAGAACGTGATATTATTAAAATGATTAATGGTGTCTGTACGGTTAGTGGATTTTCCTGACAACAGCCAAAGGTTATAGTTATAATTCTTATCGTTTGGATATAATATTCCTTATACTTAACGTGGATTTAATACCTACGGATCTTTTCTACGTGGGAGAGCCATGCTTCGGCACGAATGGGCCGGCTCGACCGGAGTGATACCACGGCCTCACAGAAAACCGGCATCAAACAACGCTTACGTTGTGTTTCGCCGAGTGAGTGAAGTTACCGGAAACCCAATCCCCTTTTAAAAGGTCGGCAACGCACTTGTGACTCTGGTGTTACGGGTGTCCATGGGCGGCGGTAATCGCTTACCATCAGGCGATCCGTCTGCTCGTTTGCCCTCCTATCACATTAAAAAAAAAATACAGATTCCCACAAGATGACATTTTGTCATTTTTGACATACATATCTTACAATAAATTTCGCAATCCAATCTCCTGGCCTATATCCTACCAACGCGAACGACAGAGAAGGGAGATAACAAACTAATTATACAACAGCGTGCAAAGGAGACAGGACACAACTAACCTACTTACCCTACAAGAGTGAGCGAGACAGAAAATAAGACGAAACTAATTACATTGCGCCCGTGACTAAGCGATTAGTATGGAGTGCGATTTATTGTCGCAAATTCTACAGCTGTTGCGACTTTTTTGTATTGACATTTTGATTTAGAATTGAATTATGTTCTTTCTTCATGCCTTTTGAAAGGGTTACTCAGGATATTATATATAGGATGAATTATTATTTCGTTTTATTGGATATGCTTCATCTAATTATATGGATCTGAAACAGTACTGAGAGTCTGAGACATAAAGTACACCCAGTTTTTTTTTAAACAAAGCTTGCTAGCAATGTGGGTCGCACTTTACTAGTATCGAAATAGTGAGAGTATCTTTATAGAATCCAAATAAATATCATTCTGAATACACAAATAAGTATATGTCTCGGGTGGAAGAACATTAGAGGCGAGAACCTTAGGTAACTGCGTTCGAACGTACGATTGCAACTTGTCTAGTAACTCAAGACTAGGGATATCCTAAAATCGGCCACCACGTTGGGACTCCTTCTCCATACTATCGTACCCGTGTCCAATCCGCGTTAGTCGCGTGCAGTCTCAACAAGCGCACAGAATAGCGTGCTACAGAGAGAACCGCGATATACATATTACCAACTAGATTTAGTAAACATGTGTTGCATACAATTTATGTATGCAACGTAATTTTGATAGAATATTTTCTTTTAAAATGCCTTTTATAACCAATCAGTTTATTTTGTAAAACATACATGAACTTAAAGTTAGAACATTGCATAATAGTACCTATGGCTCACTATGTTTTACCCAAAGATTGCGCACAAATCTTTTTGTGTGAAAGTGTTTAATTCATTGACTAGAAAAAAACAGTTCTTTATGGATGGATTAAAATTAAACTAAGCGATACATATCAATTTTTCCTTTTTTTTCTTGATGAGAAAAAACTAAGCGAACATTTTGAACGAAAAGTACATGACTTCGAAAAGTCAGAGTTACGTGCCTTGGATTTGAACTCGAGACCTTTGAATTGTCACCTTATATCACTACTTTTGTATTTCTAATATACACCGTGAAATTTAAATGGTTGTTATCCCGCAGCAAAACGAACATAGTAATGAATACGAACAACTTTTATTATGGGACCCACCCCGAAATATGAAAAAATTGCTGTACCATAACAGAACATACATAATCAACCCATTATACTGTACCACTGCTGGGCACGGGTTTCCTCCTACCTGCGGGAATGCTTTTCCTATGCACATTCTAGTGACTCTCCCTACAGGTCCCATCTCCGTACTATCCTCAAATTCCAGCCCCACAAAACTGACTTCTTTTCCTACTCCCTGTCCGTGCATGCAATCAGGTTGTGGAACTCGCTCCCTTCCGATATTCGCGATTCCAGAACTGTTTTCATGTTCAATAAACGTGTCAAAGAACACTATCTTTCTCTACCTTAAGGCGGATCGTTCACCTGAGCCCGCCAAATTCAAATTTCGAGTGGTTTTTCGCAGTTTGTAGGTCTATAATAAGTACTGCATTCATGGTAATGGTAATTGCGACATGAACTATACAAAATTCTCAATTTTTATCTAAAACCATTGCTTAAAAATCATTATTGTAGCTAAAAGTAGTGTAAAATGTCAATTTTGACCAATTACACAGATTGCGCCAAGTTTTTGGCTTGATAAGGATTTTTAAGTAAAGGTTTTAGTTCTCAGTTGTGAATGTTGTATAGTTAATGTCGCAATAACAACTGCCATGAATCTAGAACTTGTTATAGACCTACAAACTGCGAAAAATCACTTGAAATTTTAATTTCGCGGGCTCAGCTGAACGATCCGCCTTAATTCATTTGTTTGCAACTTTTACTTTGTTATTTCTCTTATTTGTGTAGCTATTGTATATTTATGTAGTATATTATTATATATGTATTATACTATATGTGTTCTTTTTTTTCTGGGTAAGGCTGGTTTTAGAGTCACGCTGACCGTACGCTGACCGTCGGCGCTGACAGCCGAAATGCATGAACCGCACGCGCTGATAGCTACGCGTTATTCTCAAACGCTTCTTAGAAGTTCATACATTTCGGCTGTCAGCGCCCGACGGTCAGCGTGACTCTAAAACCAGCCTTAGTGTTTACTTGTATTGTATTATTATTATAATTTTTTTTATCCACACTTCTGTCCTACATTTCTTACTTAAAATTCCTCTCGCAGGTCTGCTGGAAGAGATTTCTTTAGAAATAAGCAGTACCTTTGTACTTAATAGTCCTTAGTTGTTTATTTTCTCATCGTTTTGTTGTGTGCATAAATAAAAAAATAGCAAGAGGAATTATTTATGTTTTTTGTTTATGGAGTTTATAGCAAATACAATCAGGATTACAGTAACAGCCTCATTTTTACAAGAAAAAAAAAATCGTCTCTGAAATCAGTTACTACTCTGTGCCTATATAAATAGGGTGGAGGGCCCATTTTATGTCCAACTAAATTATTCAGTTTTATGTCATAAAAATCGTGTACCATTAAGTTTACAATACGGATTGCGTGACGTTCCCTTAATGGCCGGCTTAGGTTCGATTCCCGTGCGACGTATTTATGTAACGTAACACTCTTTTGTATATTTTTGAATAAAAAAGGGTTTCAAGTGTGGGATCGCGTGTTACGCGCATACTTCGAACGTTATAAATATTTTGTTATGTCAGTTCTAATTTGGACGTAAAAACTTGGATATAAATCACTTTCATAAAAAGAAAGCAAATAGTCTGCGCTTTTTTTTTATTAAATTTATTCTGGTGGCTGTAAACAGGACTGCTACGCTAGAGGTCCTGGATTCGATTCCCATGTCGAGCAAAATGTTGTTGCTTTTTCCCATGAAATTCTCACTAGCAGATCAGAGTTATA
Organism: Acronicta aceris; assembly: GCA_910591435.1. NCBI lineage: Eukaryota > Metazoa > Arthropoda > Insecta > Lepidoptera > Noctuidae > Acronicta > Acronicta aceris. The sequence goes on along the minus strand of OU342781.1, from coordinate 10,676,987 downwards.
GGCTCTCTGTATATGGCCTGTTTTCCCTTACAGGTGTAATGATATGTTTTTTATGTGTTTTCAATATTTTTAGGTCGGTAGATAGTACTTATGAATAATCTACGCAGACAAAGTCTGACCCATATTCAGAATTAGACAATCTTGTAAACAATCGCTGGCGAATGCAGAAATTATATTTAGAAATCAACAAATGCTCTATATACTAGATTATAAATATCGTAGATCGCAGTATCGCTTAACATCATATATTATATAAGTATATGTATATATATTATATCGATCCCGTTTCGCCAATTGTTAATCAGAGGAGACGTCAGACGAACACTTTGTTGATACAAAAACTTATGTTGATCCAGCCGTTTCTGTTGATCCAATATTCATCTCTAGTAACAAATGTTGCTGTTGTTTACGTTGTGCCCTTAACTTGTGCTTTAATAGCAAAATGCTCGCCCCCTATTACATGGGACCTAAAAATACCGGCGAACTGTGGGTGTACATTAGTACACCTCTGCTTAACCCTTCGGGGAATACAAGCGTGATGGTACGTTAACTTACCATTACGCCACGGGATAATATTTTTAGAAAATCATCCTTATGTGGGTAATGGGTAAAAACATTTGTATGAAAGTCCTTTTATTGTTTTTTTGGAGTTACGGGGTCAACTTATAATTCTTAACTATAACTCTTAATTGGACCCGGTAGGTGGCTCTGTTGTCAATATCTTTTAGGATGCATATGAAACTGCAGGCTACAGTCGATTAATAATTATTTAGTAGAATATACACAATCATGAATTCGAAAATTCATCGCCTTGGATTCAAATTCGAAACTGCTTATAAAAAAAAATACTATACTGTCAAATGGTACAGTTACTAGCTTCATCAATATGCTACTGTCGACCGATGCAGGTGTCGACCTCTTTTGTTGGATAAGTCTGAATGTTTTATGAGTAAATCCTCCTTTGTTATGTATTCTTTGTAGATTGTACTCTTTGGTGACCTATTTGTGTCTCGACCACTGATCTGCATTTTAGTCTATTCTATAGAGGATAGTATGGAGATCAGTGGTCTAAACTATTACCTACATAAGAGTCCGGCGGACCGAATTTCCCATACAACGTAATACCAAAAATAAATCTTAATTCTAACACAATTTAATCAAATTGTATTATTATTCGGATTCAGATAATGTTAATCTAGGTTCCTACACTACCATTTCGTCCAAAATACTTCACCGGAAATGAATATAAGCGAATGTAATTTTTGTTAACTATGCCAAGTTTGGAACTATTTTCGGGTCATTTATTTCCAGTGATGTAGTAGTAGACGAAGTGGTACGGTAGGTACCTAGATTAAAAGTATCCGAATCCGAATAATAACAAGATTTGATAAAATATTGTTTAGATTACGATTTATTTTGGTATTACGTTTTTGTTAGCAATTTAGGCTCCGCCGCCGGACCCTTAAGGGTTTCTTAATATATTCATATCATTTATTTGCTTTCCACAATGACAACTGCTTCATTAGTCTAGTGGTCCCAAGAGCGACTGATACATTAGAAGTCCTGGGTTCGATTCCCAGGTCGAGCAAAGTGTAATTGGGTTTTTCTATGAAATTCTCAGTAATAGCTTGAAGTTTGGGATTTATGAAATAGATCTTTAGAGACAGTTTTACAAGCCAATAGTTATATTTCTTTAACTAGCTAGATGTCGCCAGCCGTGTAGTATTTTTTTTATGGGATAAGAGGGCAAACGAGCAAACGGATCGCCTGATGGTAAGCAATTACCACCGCCCATGTACACGTAACACCAGATGAGTCACGAGTGCGTTGCCGACCTTTTAAAAGGGGATTGGGCCTCCGGTAACCTCACTCACTCGACGAAACACAACGCACAGAGTATGAAATGGATTTCTGAAGAAAGAATCATAGCAGCTTAAAATTACCATTCCCAACTGACGACACACATACATCAGTCATCATGTACCTCAAGATAGGCAGACAGAGGAGACATCACAGAATCATCTCTAAACCCAAGACCAAGACACCAACCAACACTACATACACGAAGCTCAAAAATCCTGACAAATGTCGCAAAACAGTTACAAAATGTATATCTCACAGGGATCTGTTCTCTACCGGGCCAGCAGTACCGGCGAGCCCAGCTGATGTCGTTGACCCGTATCCCCGTGACAAGTAGATGGGTGCGGAGGTGTGGGGTGCGGGGAGGAAGCAGCGGATGATATAAAGGGTGGGTGGGTACGGTTCCATTATTACACGACACTGCTAGCTAGCAGATTTATATCGTACCTACTAGCTAATACTACCAGCAATAGACGGGATATCAAAAACAAAATTATAATATATCATCACGCCGTATTCCCCGAATGGTTAGGCAGAGGAGTACTGTACACCCACAGTTCGCCGGTATGTTTAGGTCCCATGTAATAGGGAACGAGCCTATTCCCATTACACAATCAACCCATTATACTGTCTCACTGCTGTGCACGGGTCTCCTATCAGAATGAGGGGGATTTGCCATTAACCGGTTACATATCACAGTGATAGCCTAGTGGTATGACCGTTGGACTGCCAAGTCAAAGGTCTCGAGCTCGAACCCAAGGAACGCACCTCTGACTTTTCGAAGTCATGTGCGTATTAAATAGGTAGTTAATTATCACGCGCTTAAACAGTGAAGGAAAACATCGTGAGGAAACCTGCATGCCTGAGAGATTTTTTACTTTTGGCGCATGAGAGCCAGTTCCCCTCGGTTGCTGCGGCTCTGGCAGTCTGCAGTCCATAGGGGCATCTAAGGCTCGGCACCTCCTCTGGTGGTGCAGGTGTCCATGAGCGGCGATTACCATCCTTACCATCAGGTGGCTCGTCAGCTCGTTTGCCGACATCATCAATTAAAATATTGTTATTGTATGATTCTTTCGTATTTTGACGATCCTTTGCTACGACGTAGCTGTCAAAATATTTTCGTTCCGCCGGCTACGACTTCTTAGCAAAAAGCCTTCGACATAATCACGGTTTAATGTCTTAAGGGTCCGGCGGAGCTTGAATTGCCAAAAACGTAATACCGAAATAAATCGCAATATTATATCAAATTAGGTTATTATTCTGATTTGGATACCGTTAATCTACGTTTCTACGATACTATTTCGTCTACTACTACTTCACTGGAAATCGTTCCAAACTTGGTACAATTGCATTCGCTTGCATTTATTTTCAGTGAAGTATTTTGGACGAAATGGTAGAGCAGGAACCTAGATTAACGGTATCGAAATCCGAATAATAACAGAATTTGATTAAATTGTGTTTGAATTAGCTGTTACTTCCACAGCACAGTATTACTTAGCTCAAATATTCTGAGCTAATTAATAATCACATCAGCCTGTTGCCGTCCACTGCTGAACGTAGGCGAGCGTAAGTAATAATGTGCTAATATTATTGTACTAGCTTTTGCCAGCGACTTCGTCCGCGTGGAATAGTTACTTTGTTCCCTAGTTCTTCGCCCGCGGTTTCACCTGCGTTGCCCCGTTCCTAAGGGTTGTAGCGTGATGTTTTATAGCTTGAAACCTTTCTCATGAATCACTCATTTTCGCAACATTTCCCTCCACTGCTCTGCTCCTATTGATCGTAGCGTGATGAAAAGTATACTATAACCTGCCCAGGAGTATGAAGAACAATTGTACCAAGTTTCGTTGAAATCCGTCGAGTGGTTTTTGTTTCTATAACGAACATATAGACAGACAGACAGACAGACAAAAATTTTACTGATTGCATTTTTGCCGTCAGTATCGATCACTAATCACCCGCTGATAGTTATTTTGGAAATATATTTCATGTACAGAATTGACCTCTCTACAGATTTATTATAATAGATTCCAGTTTGGAGGGTAATATAACCTCATTATTATAAACACACTTTTAAAAAAATGTTTCACACTTTAAGTGTCCGCCTCATTAGTCTAGTGTTCCCAAGTGCGACTGCTACGCTAAAGGTCTTGGGCTCGATCCCAGGTTGAGCAAAGCGTTATTGAGTTTTTCTATGAAATTCTCAGTAGCAGCGCGGAGTTTGGACTCCGTATCACATGGGACCTAAGCATATCGGCAAACTGTGTGACAATTTGCTCAACCTGGGAATTGAACTCATCATCCCCAGAGTAACAGTCGCGCTAACAGGTTGCTTGACCTGGGAATCGTAGCTAGGACCATCTATCTCTATCTTTGTAGATAAATATTCGTATAGTACATAACGCACGGAAATTCTATTAATAGAACATACAATGGACACACACTGCCACCCTTAAGACATCACTGTGAATGTACAACACCGGCAGCAACCCCCTAACATTTATTATCACTGAAAAACCTACCTTATCACCAACTAAATAGAACACAATTAACAACAACTGTCCCTATAAACTTTATTGAATAAAGTGAGACAATACCGCGTTGAGAAATAAACTTTAGTATTTGAAAATAAAGTTAGTTTTGCGTTGTAACGTAATTGTAATAGCTAATATTTCCTGTTACATTTCGAGATTGCGAAATGAGCTCTATTAACCTAGCAATTTGGTGTGTTTTTGCATGTTTTTAAGTTAAATACATTTAGTATTACAAATATACAGACGGTTTCGCAGAACGCCGTGTGAGAGATTTGATTGGTTTTTTTTTGCGTTAAGCTTCGTATATACGAAAGTACTTAGGTATATACCTACCTGTTACAATTAAATTCAAATATATTTCAGTCCTAAGTTCTTATATATATCGGTCCTAAGCGCGACTGCTAGCGGTCCTAGGTTCGATTCCCAGGTCAAGCAGTACTATTGGCTTTTTTATGAAATTCTCAAAATTTTACCCCGTGTATCGGGTTAGAATACTGTTCCTCACTGCCTTTCAGATAGGCATCCCGTAACAAGCGACCACCCTTACGTCGGAATCTGTCGTAAAGCACCTTGGTGTGTGTTTTGACTACTCTGGTATTGCAGGTGTCCATGGGCGACGATGACAACTTACCACCAGGTGGCTCGTCAGCTCGTTTGCCGACTTAATCCATAAAACAAAAATGAGTTTGGATTTAAATAGAAATTATTTATTGTTATTACAGGTATGTATGTACATAAAGCTACATAGATAATGGTCTCAAGTCTAGAATACAGAACTGTGTGATATACCATATTTGATAGGGTACAATATTAAACAATAATATGGAATATATGTATTTAAAATATGTGAGAAGCAACTAATAGGAAGCCGTTTTAATAAGAATTAGATTTTCATTAAAAAAAAAAACGTTATACTACCTTGCACTATTATGATGTATCCTTAATGTCCAAGGCCCAGCTGAAAATCAGCGTTGTGGTTCAGTACCGCAACATTAGGCTGAGCTGGCAGCCTCTTCAGCTCAGATTTATGTGTTTTTATGTTTTGTGTACCTTCAAATAATTTGTGTTGAATAAATGTTTCTTTCTTTCTTTCTTAAATAGTTTAGGCTAATATTAAAATTAAAAATTATAATATTAAATTACCTGTTTACATAGTCAGGAATGCTATCTATCTATATAAATAAAACTCAAAGGTGACTGACTGACTGACATAGTGATCTATCAACGCACAGCCCAAACCACTGGAGGGATCGGGATGAAATTTGGCATGCAGGTAGATGTTATGACGTAGGCATCCGCTAAGAAAGGATTTTGATAAATTCTACCCCCAAGGAGATAAAATAGGGGATGAAAGTTCATATGGAACAAAGTAACTATTCCACGCGGACGAAGTCGCGGGCAAAAAGCTAGTAAGTAATAAGTATGTTTTTTATTTCTATAACAAAAGATTAAAGTCTTTCTTAATTTTTTTTTAATTCATGATGGGCTTACGCTAGTCCATCAGTTCGCCTGATGTTAAGCGACACTGCGTTCTACGATGAAGCACGCTTGCCAACTTTAATGTTCTCCTCACTTCTTCACGAATTTCGAGGAAATTTATGAGTGAACTGTTGGTGTACATTAGTACACCTCTGCCTAACCCTTCAGTGAATACAAGCGTGATGGTAAGTTTTAATTTCACCTACTTTAAAGTTTCACGATTCATTCGCAAACGGCAGTACGTAATAGCAGTGTTGTATATTGAAAACCTGAACAAAATCTCCGTTTATGAGCACGCGATCGTAAACCTAATTACACACTGAACTGACTGAGGTTAGAGTTATTTTTGGTTGTAATATAATAACATAACATACCATCACGCCTGTATTCCCCGAAGGGTTAGGCAGAAGTGTACTTAATGTACACCCACAGTTCGCCGGTATGTTTAGGTCCCATGTTATAGGGGGCGAGCCTATAGCCATTAACCGGGCACAAATCCAGACTCCGAGCTGCTAATGAGAATTTCAAGAAAAACCCAATAACACTTTGCTCGACCTGGGGATCGAACCCAGGACCTCTAGTGTAGCAGTCTCACTTGGGACCACTAGACTAATGAGGCAGGCATTTGTAATATAATCTACATGTATAAAAGAAGAACCTGACTGACTGAGTGACGTATCAACGCGCAGCCGAAACTACAGGAACTAGATCCCTGAATGTTTGCATGCTGGTTCCTTTTGCACTGTAGACGAGCACTAAGAAAAGATTGATATAAAACTACTTTTTACGGATTATCGCGTTGTATTGATATTATTTGATTCCCGACGTTTCGGATCCTTTACAGCATCCATGGTCACGGCACAGATAATATAATACTAGGTCACGGGTAGACTAAGTTGTTGGACGTCTTAATGTTACAATTACTAACAGCTACCTTACATTTTTTATTAATTATTGGCGATCCGATTCACGCAGAACGAGCTCACCGTGTCCTTTGGTCTTGCAGTTTTGGGCTTGGATTTAGATTAATTAAAATCTATAATGGGGTTCCAAGCAGATGGTAAGACCTAGCCATCTTCTCTAATGAAATTTGGGTGTTTTTTAATTTCAATAGCCTCACAAATCATCCTGGGCAGGAACCGGTTTTCTTTTGCGAGGGTTGTGGTTTATCAAATCTGATGTAACCATGCATTAACTATTGCACAAAATGTGAGCAATTTTTCTACTAATGAATAAAAAACACGAAGCGACTGCCTGCATAAGACTTCCATAGCACAATTTCTGGTCAATACCAATGTTAAATGTGGAATGCGCTTCCCGAGTGGGTCTTTCCCGATAGATATAATCTGGGTGTCTTTAAATCACGAGTGAATCGGTTTCTTCTAGGCAAGCGCGCTCCATAGTAGATCGCAGTGTCAGTTAACATCAGGCGAACTGGCGGTCAAGCGTAAGCCTATCACAGATTTAAAAAAATCTAAGGATAAACATTGTTTTTGGCTTCTGACGATGGAAATCCGGGACCGGAGGGTTTAGATAGTGATGCATTAATGTACATCGACAATTCACCGGTATGTTTAGGTCCCATGTATTAGGGGGTGAGAGTTGATCAGCGCAGTTATAACATAAACATTATTAATAATTTTTCAAACGTCCATATTCCACGGTGATAATTCTACTCGGCTCCCATCCTTTATAGCGTGAAGGTGAATAATAAGCCTTTGTGAATAAATCAAAGGCCTCAGGTCCAAAATATTAGCATTTAAATTGCCCAACGTTTGCACATAGGGTTGTCGCTATGACTGTTTGTACTATTTATTTTTAAGCTTATCGAGAATTTGCATGCATTATCAACTATATAACTTGTGCCTCATTAGCCTAGTGGTCCTGAGCGCGACTGCTACGCTTGAGGCCCTGGGTTCGATTGCCCAGGTCGAGCAAAGTGTTTTTCTATGTAATTCTCAATAGCAGCTCGGAGTTTGGAATTTGTGGCTGGTTAATGGCAATAGGCTATACTACATGAGACCTAAACATACCGGCGAACTGTGTATGTAATTTACGCCTCTGCATAACCCTTCGGGGAATGCAGGCGTGATGGTATGGTACTACATATTTTATATTTAGTCAACTACATATTGGCTACTACTTATATAAACTGGTTACCACTGTTCGTGGACATAGAATTTTTTTCTTGTTTTATACTTTTCAGTTGATTTTTTTTCGTAGTCGGGTTTTCGTTTTTTAAGCTTTCGTTTTTATTTGACGCTTTTTGGTGGCTCATTCTAACATTATTCACTACTAGCGACCCGCTCGCGGTTTCGCGTTCCTAAGAGGCGTAGCGTGATGTTATATAGCCTATGTTACTCAGTGATAATGTAGCTTTCTAACGGCAAAAGAATTTTTGAAATCGGTCCAGTAGTTTTTGAGCCAATTCATTACAAACATATTTACATACAAATCTTTCCTCTTAATAATATTAGTATAGATTAGGATTAGGATGCAATTTTCACACACTATTTAATTTCAATCGGTCATGGAAAATAAATGTTATTGTTCTACGTTTTTAAGAGATGGCGCTAGTAGTAATTACCTAAGAAAGTCAAAGCAGATACCATTTTTATTCGTCCAGTGTTTACCATATTGGATATTCACCATCGCACCATGCGATGCTTTAAGCAATAATCCTTAGGCTATAAAAAAAGATTGCTACAAGCATCGCACGGACATTGACTCTTTATAAAAAGAAGTATGTAAGTATTCTATTGTGCCCATAATAATTCGCTAGAAGGAATAAAATATCACGGGTAAACACACAGTCGGAAGAAACATAAGAAGCAAAAAAAAAATAATGCTCATAAAAGAAAGATACTATATACCATCTTTTTGCGATTTTTTTTTGCATTTTCCATGGTAAGATTACAAAGTCATTTTTCAGTAAAGGCAGGACTCGAACCTGCATCTCCTGTTTGGATACACCAGACGCTCCAACCTCCAAGCCACCGCGAACCCTACCCGCATGATTGAAACTTTGCCTTCACATTCTGAATTTACGTCATAAGGTGACGTTATTAGTATACAATTAAATTCATACAGAAAGTTACTAGGAGAAAGACATTTTTTCATAATATGCAGACCGCGAGCCAACCCTGCGGCACAGAGGAAAGCTTTGCATAGTTATTTTACTTGTAAAAGTGTAAATTGCCACTGCATTGTCTGTGAACTTGGTCATTTTATTAACAAAGTATTTTTATTAATATTTAGAAATATTATTATTCGGACATTCGAATTCGGTCGAATTAAAAAGATATAAGTTTTTTTTATTTTGTTTCTTTTTGGTGTACAATAAAGATTATTGATATGATTATTGGTATGGTTATTGGCCTTGGTATGATTATTAAAATCTATAACCCATAAGGATCTTTCGTAGAAATTCTTATAATAATCGGGACTGACTGCCTCATTACTCTCATTAGTCTAGTGGTCCCCAGCGCCACTGCTACGCTAGAAGTCCTGGACTCGATCCCCGAGCAAAGTGTTATTTGGTTCTTCTATGAAATTCTGGATTGTGCCCGGTTAATGGAAATAGACTCGCCCCCTATTACATGGGACTTAAACATACCGACGAACTGTGGGTGTACATAAGTACACCTCTGCCTAATCATTCGAAAAATTTCGACCGTCTCATGTTTCTGTAGTCCCTCGCTAGAGCGGTGTAACTTGTCCCGCTAGCTGCTCGTTAGATTTACGCGGGATATGTTCCGCCAATTTTACTGTCTACATGAGTTCAAATGTATCATCACGCCAAACAACAGTCGGGATAGGCAGGAGAATAGTCCGGTATTCTTACTTCCCTTCTGCTACTTGCTTAAAGAAGGAAAGGGAATTAAGAAATAAACAAAACACTGGTTTCCGATGCGATTTAACATTGAAATAAAACGACATTTTACTCGTACTGTACCTAATAACAATCTTCGCAGGATGCTGTAATAGATCCAAATTTCTGATATCATTACCTTTTTTTTATTAAAAATTTTACTATCAATGTGGGTCGCACATTACTAGTATTCTTGTTAACCCCTCGTGCTAAGCCAAATGCTTGTGTTACGAGTGGGTTCTCGTCGGTAGTGCAACGGGTGGGTTTCGAACTGGCGACCATATGATCGCAAGTCGGACTTGCGTATCCTAATGGCTACCGCCGCTTCAAAATATAATTATGTGGGTAATAAAAATGACTGCCTCATTCGTCTATTGGTCCCAAGCGCGACTGCTACGCTAGAGGTTCTGGGTTCGATCCCCAGGTCGAGCAAAGTGTTATTATTGAGTTTTTCTATTAAATTCTCAGTAGCTCGGAGTCTGGATGTGTGCTCGGTTAATGGCAATACGCTCGGCTATTACATGGGACCTAAACATACCGGCGAACGCCTCTGCCTACCCCTTCGGGGAATACAGGCGTGATAGTATGTAAATACAAATTCATAAAATTGTTTTTATTTCTTCTTTATTGAATAAATCAAAACGGAGAACATTCTGGAATGTTAACAGTAGTAAATAAAGTTACGGGGAATACCCTACCATGAAGTACTCGTGTGGCAGACATAGAGGCGCGGCCGGACGATACTGTTTCTGGTTTAATGTCGTTTAGGCGTTTATCACGTAATACCGACTGGGCAGGGAACATTTCACAGATAGCATGTGAAAAATCACATGAAATCATTTTTCCTACGACCTGCAACTTTTCACACGGCCTGCTCAAAATCGCATTTCAATAAAATCGCAATTTGTTCACGATTTCATTGTAAGTAGCGAAATAGCAAGTGTGGCGATAAAAGATTTGGAATGAAAGTTCATTGCCAACGAAATGTAGCAGCAATCATAGATTATTCAAATGTAAATTAATAATAAGTAACAATCATTTCCATGCCTAATACTGACAACGCTAGGCCCTTTTTTCATTTTGTATAATAACATGACATACCATCAAGCCTGTATACCCCAAAGGGTTAGGCACAGTTGTACTAATGTACACACATAGTTCGCCACTATGTTTAGTTCCCATATAATAAGAGAAGAAACTATTGCCAAATCCAAACTCCGAGCTACTACTGAGAAATTCCAATAAAACTTAGCTTGACCTGGGAATAGAACCCAGGACCTCTAGTATAGCAGTCGCACTTAGGACTACTAATGAGACAGTTAACACATAGGATATAAAAATTGAAAATTAAAATGTTGTCTCTTATCTAAATATTTCTTGAGGATAGTAGAGGTAAGAAAGGAATCGAATCGAATAATCATAGCGAAATCGATTAATTCCACTCACAATTGGAGCTGCTCTACTGGGGAAGTACCTCCACCTTGCAGAAAATCGTAGCCAAATAACATAGCTCCGCGCTATGCTGTATTCCTAACGGTAAGCAAGGTCGCCAGAGCTCCGCAAGGATGCGTTGTGTTGGCAGTGTGGGGACCCGGTAGTGTTTTGTTACCGCCGCTGTCATGTATGGCAGCATGTCTCCTATGCTACCAGCTTAACTATTCCTCCTTACAGGGTCAGCATCGCGCGAGTGATACCCCTGGTGTTGCAAGCGTCTATAGGCTACGGTAACCGCTTACCAACAGGCGGGCCGTATGCTTGTTTGCCACCTTAGTGGTATAAAAAAAGAGGATATTACTCATACAGAATCTTTTTGTCATTTATTAAAAAAGACATTAGTACCTACATATTAATTAATATTCCCACAGGCTCTTGAAAAAAAAACATTTTTTTTTTTTTATTGCTACATCGAGATTGAGTCTAAAAAGTATATATTGAACATTTTTAAACCTTTGCCTTCAGATTGAGCAAATGCTACGCCGTAGCAGCGTAGCCGCGTAGCACTCCTTATTCGTCTTATTATAATACTAAGCTAGATGACTAAATTTTATTTTTATTCCGTCAGATTAAAAAAAATGTGCCCGTCTTTTTTCTTTTCTTTAACAAACAAGAATGACAGCGATACAATGCATTTAAGTTTCGCGTGACGTCACGGCTTCGTAATTTTTTTACGAAATAATGATAAATTATATTTATTTCTGTAAATAGATCTTTTAAGGACACTTTTACAAGTCAATTTTTTTTACTAGATGATACCGGAGTGACGTCACAAACGCCAGAACGTTGATACTCTTTATTGTCAATTCTTATTATTTTGATAAAGCAAAGAATACGTGTCCGATATTTTTGGATATCTAACTGACGGCCCGAATATATTGATATTTTTTTAATGCACTTAACTGCAATGCAATTGACTGCCTCATTAGTCTAGTAGTCCCAAGCGCGACTGCTACTCTAGAGGTCCTGGGTTCGATCCCCAGGTCGAGCAAAGTGTTATTGGGTTTTTCTATGAAATTCTCAGTAGCAGCTCGGAGTCTGGATTTGTGCCCGATTAATGGCAATAGGCTCGCCCCCTATTACATGGGACCTAACATTCTGGCGAACTGTTGGTGTACATTAGTACGCCTCTGCCTAACCCTTCGGGGAATACAGGCGTGACGGTATGTTATGTGTTTTTTAATGCAGTTATTATTCCTATTATCACTATTGAAGTATGCAAGAATTGTAGCAAGTGACGGTCTGTAGATTATGGCTACCTCTGTGGGAGAAAGGCGTTTGGAATAGACAAGGACATCGATTCTTGAAATATTATTCCTAAAATATAATGTCTTTGTTCACCATTTAACTATAGTATAAGTTATTTCTTGCAGTGATAGCCTAGTGGTATGACCGTTGGACTGCCAAGTCAAAGGTCTCGAGTTCAAAACCAAGGCACGCACCTCTGACTTTTCGAAGTCATGTGCGTATTAAATAGTTAATTATCACGCGCTTAAACAGTGAAGAAAAATATCGTGAGGAAACCTGCATGCCTGAGAGGCTTTTTCGATAGCGTGTGAAGTCTGCCAACCCGCACTAGGCTAGCGTGGTGGACTATAGCCTAATCCCTCTCATTCTGAGAGGAGACCTGTGCCCAGCAGTGGGACAGTATAGTGGGTTGATTATGTGTATGTTATGTTATTTCTTTATGTATTAGTATACTCAGTACTCAATACGTAAAATAAAATACAATTTAATAGTATTCATTTTTAATATATAAAGCCCCAACAGATTTCTCTTATCATATAAGAGACTAGCGGCTTCCCGGCTTCGCACGGATGGATATTATTGAAGTTTTAGTAGGTATCCCAATTTTTTTCTAGTAATAAATATATTCTATGTTACTTAGAGATAATATAGCATTCTAATGGTGAAAGAGTTATTGAAATCAGTTCAGTAGTTTTTGAGTTAATTCGTTACAAACATACAAAAATACAAATCTCACCTTTTTATAATATTATTGTTTATGTAGATTTCTCTTAAAAAATATATCAAAGGTAGAAATTACATTTAAAATCGATATTATGGTAACGGTTACATCAATTTCACAACACTTCCGACGATGCAATAACCCCGCTAGAGGTCAATCCACCTGCCTATTTCCACGAATCAACCCTTCACTGCCGCTTCCTAAAAGCCTATATACAGCCTTATTATACCTAACTGGAACATACTGGCGTTTCCCAGAGCCATATATTATTAACTATAATTTGTTAAAAGCAACAAAGAAAATAGATTCCGTTTAATTTTAAAAATAGGACTGTCTAAGAATTGACAATTTACTTTTATTGATCGTGTTTTGTTTTAATGTCATTGTTTGGTTGGAAAGGTAATTTTGTTAACAAAAGTATTAGGTATTAGTATTAACTATAAGGTATTTATTATCTTATAATATTCGAAACTAAAAAATACTGGCAGAAACTAAGTAAGTTAATAATTAATTAAATATACATGACAGAAGTCAATATTATGCCAATATTACGGGTAATTTTTAAATGACAAAAATATTGGCACGTTAAAATATAGTCGTAAACACAAAATGGTCTAAATAATTTAATGAATCTAGTATTCATTGTGTGCACAAAATTGTTAATCTGTACTTTCAAATTTGTAATGTATATACATTATAATAGTTCTCTTTTTTCAATAAAATACAAAATATAAAATGCTATAATTTTGACATAACTGTAAACTCCCCGCGAATTTTCACCTAATTTTTCCTAGTACATAACTTGATCTCATCCGTTGTCACAAAACGCGGGTCCACACGGAACCTAGTTACGTTGGGGCCGGAGTTCCCGGGCGTCGATCGATTCGCCCGGGGTAGATCTGGTTTTTTCGGACACTATACCAACGGGGGGTGAACGAACCCAGTTATGTAAGTCGGGTCGATAGCGGGCGGCATGCGCGCCGCGGCCGACACTACCCCTCAATACCGTTCGCGCGCGCTACCCCGACGGACGTGCCATTTTGTTTTTATCGCGTTTTTTCGTTCCTCTTTCGTTCTTTCCGTTTATGATTTAAGCCGCCACCATGTCGAAGGGCGATGGTGAACAGCAAAACGGCGGCGGCGAGGAGTCCAAGACTAACCTGATAATCAACTACCTGCCGCAGTCCATGACGCAGGAGGAGATCCGGAGCCTGTTCTCGAGCATCGGCGAGGTGGAGTCATGCAAGCTGATCCGGAACAAGGGCGCGGCGTTCCCCGACGCGCTCAACCACGCGCTGCATGGCGGCGGACAGAGCCTGGGCTACGCGTTCGTTAACTACCACCGGCCTGAGGACGCGGAGAAAGCGATCGCCACGCTCAACGGACTCCGGCTCCAGAATAAGACTATCAAAGTGTCGTACGCGCGACCCAGCAGTGAAGCTATCAAAGGTGCAAACCTATACGTCTCCGGACTACCGAAAACGATGACACAGGCGGAACTGGAGAGGCTATTCAGTCCGTACGGCAGGATTATTACGTCGCGGATTCTGTGCGAAAACTCAGGCGGCCGGCCTTTCACTGGCGGCGAGCAAGGGCTTTCTAAGGGCGTAGGATTCATCCGCTTCGACCAGCGCGTGGAAGCGGAACGTGCGATCCAGGAGTTGAATGGGACGGTGCCGAAAGGAGCTACAGAGCCTATCACGGTGAAGTTTGCGAACAACCCGAGCAACAACGGCAAGGCGCTGGCGCCGCTGGCGGCGTACCTGCCGGCCGCGCTGCGCTTCCCCGCGCCACTCGGCAGATTCAGCTCAGGCAAGTCCCTCCTAGCGATCAATAAAGGTCTGCAGCGCTACAGCCCGCTGGCGGGCGAGCTGCTCGGCGGCGTGCTGCCCGGCGCCGTGGGCTCTGAGTGGTGTATATTCGTGTATAACCTGGCGCCGGAGACCGAGGAGAACGTGCTGTGGCAGCTGTTCGGCCCGTTCGGCGCCGTGCAGAGCGTCAAAGTGATCCGCGACCTGCAGACCAACAAGTGCAAGGGCTACGGGTTCATCACCATGACCAACTACGACGAGGCCGTCGTCGCCATACAGTCGCTCAACGGGTACACACTCGGCAACCGAGTGCTGCAGGTCAGCTTCAAGACTAATAAGATCAAGACCATCTAAGGGGATCGCCCCAGATTCGGCCTAGCCGGACGCTAGGACGGCACAGCAGGCGCGCACCCATACATACACACATTCATACACACACGGCAGTCCCCACACTGTGCCGTGGCTCGCACGCACCTGTCCCGACAGTTCTGCGCGCGAGCATATCGCGACTTGGACCCAGGCTTGTCACCTTTCAGTGAAAATATAGTATTTTGTCGTGTTATATGTAAAAATATTACGTTTTCACCGTGTATATGCGAAAGTGATGGACTTTGAACTTTTACGGTGTCGATATAAAATGCCAAATACTTAATAAGCATGAGTCTAATGTAATAATAGACATAGGTGACATTCCTATTGGATCTGACTTTATAGACTGTGTCTTCCCGAGATGGCCCGCCGTCGTGTCAGGGTTGCTAGGCGGGCATTTTTATAATTGTAAAACTAGAGGAATGTTTTTGACTGTAATATGTGGTAACCCTTTGTTCGGCGTTACGTATAGTCAGCCGCGAAAATTGGGTTAAGTGTTGAGGAAATCAAAATGGCGTCGAGGCGGGGCGCGCTCTGCGCATGTCCGGATAAGATGGCGCGTGAATGAAAGGTTACCACCATCCATGCAATAATATAATAAGCACGCTCCACATGAGATGTGGACGATCTGGGCAGAACACTAAAACATACATATTGATAATAGTCAATAACAAAATAATGATATTAAACTTCGCTTATGAACGGTTGTGGTTATCGAGAAAATAGTTTTCGAATATAAATAATATTAGCAATAATAGCCTAAATGCTATGCTCCAATTTTTATGCGATCATATCGTAATAATTACATTTACATACGTATTAATACGAGGTAAGGCCGGCAGAGACAATCGATGTAATAAGACGTATTCGCCGAAGTATTTCACTCGCAGTACCCGGTGACGGCCGCCCGACAGGCCGACTAATCGAAGTAAAATAGTGTTATATTGTTAAAGATTGGAAAGAAAAAAATATATAATATCTATACGTATATTTTAATCATTATATTAAAATTAAGAATGAAAAAAAAAACTAATCAAAAACTGTGATAGGTTTTGATAAAATTTTAAAGATCATGCGGTGTTGAAGTCGACTGTACGAGGTCCCGGGCCTGTCAGTATTTAGTATTAGAAAAATTTTTGAGATACATTTTCGATTGTGGTACAACGCTTCACGACGGGCGATGCCAAGTCGTACGGAGTTGACGGATGTTGGGAGCACGCGGAGCTTGGGGAAAATCGATCGAGCTAGTTCTGGGGAGCGCGCACACGGAGAGCGGGGTGGCGGCGGGGCGAGAGGCCGCGGGGCCGCGGGGAGACATGGTTGCCGCGGCCACCACCCAGCCCTCATCCTCCTCAACCGCCCACCCCTCGTTGACGAGGACGAGTCCGTTCGCGGAACAATGGTGCATACTCTAGTCTAACGATATCGTTTCCAAAAATATAATTAAATCGATGTCTAAACATATGATCGGTACCTGCTATAATAATAATGTATGGATGCGGCCCTGCGTCTATTCGAACTAGGCTTTAATTGTCTTAGTCTAAATGGAAATTTGTAAATAGAAAAAAAAGTTGTTTAATTTAAATAAATAAATAACTAATCTGTAATGCCGCGTCTCAACACGTCACACTAGTATCTATATATCATAAACTTTTACCCGACAAAGACCTATTATGAAACATCGAACTTGAATAGATATTTTAAATATCGTGCCGTCCTAACGACCCTACGATTTTTGTAAAAAAAATATATACTTATTATGTAAAAAACAGTTTTGTAACATTTCAAATATTAAATAAATAGGTATCTACTCATTACATACCAAAGATGGAGATAAATTTACAAGTATTTATATATTTATTATAAATGTAAAACGTGCAATAACTAATAGCCAGTAATATTAAAAAAAAACTAAAAAATCAAATTGACTCGAAGAGGCGTTGGTTGACAATGTGTCAATGTGTGGAGTTCGCGCCACGTTTGTTTACTATTTATTGTAAACTATTTGTTTATCCGCACTCAGTACGCGCGAATTGATAACACTATTTTTTTCTATTACTTTAATAATATAAAAACAGCAAAAAAACGCTTAATTTCGATACAGCTTGATAAATGCTTTGACATTCCATTTTTAGTCTTAATATTTTTATTAGGAGTACTCTTATTAATTTAGAGAAAATTCGTGAGTTACCTATGCATTTCCGAGCGTCACTTCATCTGTCTTCATGATCGACAGCTGTCAACATGGAGTGACATTTGTAAATGCCGATTATGTTTGATTTAATTTTAATAAAAAAGTACGGTTGGCTAAGAAATGAGTATTTGTATGGTCGGCGTGTGAAGCACAAGTTTTGCTAAACTATTTATTACCTATACTATGTAGTTGTCTCTTAGGTTAAAAATAGTTGTTGTGTTTTGTGTTGTTTTCATTCAGCATGAAAATTTCAACTATTCTAGTCATATATTCCGAAAGGAACCATTATTATATTTAAATTAAAAAAATATTTGATATTTTGAATAGTTGAAGTTAATGATCAATGTTGATAATAATAATCTTAATGATAATTTGTCATAAATTTTTTCATCTTAGATTTACTGTCATTAATTTAGTGTATGTGCAATTAATTGTATTTTATGTGTAAACTTAGTGTGCATTTAACATATTTAATATATAATTTATAGTTATTGTATTCCTAAAATATTGATTTTTATCGATGTCGGTAAAATATCGTTGAGTAATCGCATCTCTAGTCATAAATGGTACAGTTGAATACAAAAAGTTATTCATCTGTTTTTTATTAACGTCGATAAAAATGGATATTTGTTAAGAATTCGATAAGGTCAACCTAAATTGATTTATTTATTAGGGAAATATATCGGGCAATTAATCTAGGTCGGGAGCTTGGATGTGTTAAACTTAATTAAAAAAAGTCATAACATTTGGTTAAATTACAATTTTTACAAGTCCTACTTAAAGTTTTTTTCTCAAATATTTGCGTAAAATAAAGCTTGATACGTCGTTTTGAATCGAAACATAAAACACCAAAGTAATTTACTGAAATTTCATCGACTTTTTAGATAATAAATAAGAAATAATGGAAAAGATAAAAATGCAAAAAATGATATTTTGGAATGAAATTGTTCGTTAGGAGTTCGGTTAGGTATTACATCACTAGTTAGTAGAATGTTTTGTGCGCCCCTCTTCTTTCGGTAATAATTATAAAAATAATAATAATTAATAATAGTGCTCAATAACTTAGAGGGCGATGCCCGTAGTACGTAACGCGAAAAGCAATATTAACAATTGTGAATTTTATAACAGAACACTCGGGTAATAACTACACCATAATTAACTTAATATTTTTGTATGTATTTTAAAATATACTGTAATTCATATCTTCATAGATGTAAGCGGCAGACTCGCAAAACGTTCTACTAATTCGATATGGTTACTGTTTTAATTACTATCGAAATGAGAAAACAAAAATTTGGTCACGGATCCTGTGGTATAAATTTAAAAAAATAAAACCTTGCTAGGTATCGCTAGAGCAATCCAATAAAACCTATTTTAAGAAAAAATCATCACAGGTCACCAAAAGTACAATAAAAATAAAATAACTTTGACTGAATCAGAATTGTGACTACAATTTAATAGGATCGATAGTAATTGAAACTAAACCATGGAAGTTATCTACAATGCTATGGTTTATAGGTTGTGGATAAAAACGTCGATGATAAGTAACTAACCCCACTAAGTGACAAGGGATTATCTCATCAATAGCATAACGGCTACTTTTTGAAAGGTGTTTTGACGCATTTTTATGAAATTAAAAAAATATATTAAAAAATATTAAGAAAAAATAATTAATTGGCAACACAGAAACAATACTCTAATACGCATAGGCTAATTGACAATGAGGCTGTGAAATTAGCAAAAATAAAGTTAAAGAAACACGTGGCGATTGATCGTAATTAATGAATAAAATATTTACGTAAGTTGAATCACAGAACAGAGAATCAATGGGAAATTTACTTCATGCAACACTTGTCGGCACACATCATTTCCCAATCGTTTCCCAATGTGTCGATACTCATGTTTTCCTAATCGAGAGCATCTGCTTTGCCTCGACTACCGTAAAGATCCTTGCCTAGCATAGATGAAATTCAACGTGCCATAGTCACTTATTACAAAATTCTTTCCTGTTAACCATTGCACACCACATTTATAAGATAAGGGATGTATGTATCTCGTCGATCTTTTCCCTTAAGGGATGAGAATTTCGAGCGGTGTCAGCGAACTTACTAGCACCGCTCGAAGTTACATACGGCAATAAAGTGTTAAAATTAAATATTTCGATAGTACATTAAGCTATAGGTTGCTAGCCCATCGCCTATAAAAACTATCTCTGTTCTGTGATTAGAATCATGCAATCACGCGTACCAAAAACATGGTTAATGGCCCATATTTAATAAGTAAATCAATTGAAAATAAATCTCCAAACTGCGTGAACTGTTTGACTGTCCAATATGAAAATAATGGTATAGAAATAGTGGTGTATGATGGGAATAAAAGCATATAGAGTTTTTCTATACAGCTTATCGTGGTGTAGCATGGAATGGCCTTAACCTCGGACGCAAGCACAAAGTAATATATAACACTGTGGCCGAGATGTACGCGATTCCGATAGTTAGGTCAGAAATGAAGAAATGATCTTCCATAGTAAATAAATACGTAAGTTTTATATTTCTGCACGTAAAAATATTTCAGTGAAACATCAAACTGTGTTTCAATACTGTACGCGCCATAAATATGCTCAATTTAATAATGAACGCCGCGTTTAGTGTTGGGACACAGCTTCCCAATCGACTAAATCAGCGTAACGATTGAAATGTTTTTTACGTCGTGGAAAACTCGAGACATCGACTAAATGTGTTACTATTACTTCAATATGTCAAAATTTCTAGTGAGAATTAACAGAACGCAATGCACAACACCTAATTTATACTTGTATGCTGCTGCAGCTGTATTATTATAAAATTATTAGTTAAATTTAAAACTACATTTGCTCACCTTGTACTTCCTTGTCTTTTCGATCCGTTTCTCTTGTAGGATAGCTTCATAGTATATCGTATATCGATAATTTTATAAATACAGCTACATTCTAGCAGCCTTTCGCTTCCCTACAACGACAACGCATGATCATCGTCACAAAAATGTTCCGAACACATAGTGTTGTACAGTTTGTTTCGAATAAAATTCCTTTTGACTCAATGTCATTTAAGAATCTGACTTAAATAGCCCTATGTGTTTTTATCCCTGTATAATCATTATAGACAGTGAAACCGGAGCGAGTGGTAAAATATTGACTTGACATAGGATAAAGCTTTATTTACAAACATATTAAAATGAAATTAGATTGACAATACGCCATTGGGTAAAAAACAGATTGCAATAAATATGTAAATAAACATCAAAGGATCGGTCCTGCTTCGGGTAAGCGAATTATGAATAAAAAAATATTAATAACCAATAGTTTCGAATTTAAATAAAAAGTAATATCATGTAATATCAATTTCACTGTCTATTTATTAGTATTCGTTTTCGGTGTTGATTCCTCTTATACTGCACTATCACAGTTTGTTCCCATTTCGTTTCCATTACTAGAATTGCTTTTCTTATACTAGCCTATTACATTTAATTAAATTTCTGTACAGCTAAGGTAATTATTTAACTCTTATCATCGAATAATTTTATTCTGATTAGTAATAGTGGCACATCACTACATTTTTAATAATTTGAACGCGATGGGAACGAACTCGATATGATGCAGAGTAGATTGTGATACTCCTAGTACATACTGATAGTCAATACTCATAACCCATAACCCTAGATCATTAAAAGTGCTAACACTTTTCTTGATTTCTTCGTGTGAATTTTCTAATGTGTAAAATCAATCCGACTTCCCACAGACTCGATAAGGATAGGAACTAATTTAGAAAAAATGCATCGTAAGATAAGAATCTCAAAAAATAAAGTATTGAATAAGTATTTTACCAACTTCAACGATAAGGTGTACTAGTCAATGAAAGCAATGATATTTATAATAAAAAAATGAGATTATGAATAATTCGGTCAGCCATTTTCCTTGTTCGTACATGCTGACGTCACTTTGATACAAATACGTATTTTATAAAAGTAATAAAATGCAAAAAAAAGTTTAAAAAAACACTTAAGATCTTCCGGTATTAACATTAAAAAAAAATCAATGTTAAAAATTTCATTTTCGTCTTTTTATGAATTATTATAAAATTAAGAGGTAGATGTCTGTATGTGTTGGTGGTATTAACCGATTTAGTTGATATTGTACCTAAAAATAGGTATTTCTATAATAATTATTGTGTCGGTTTAAATAAATTACCTCTTCATTATAGCTTTTGTGAGAAAAGTTTGAGTTGCACAAGAAATAGTAGTGGAATAAGGTCGAAACACTAAAACTGGCAAACTATTCTAAATTCCAACTATACTTGTGTTTAGTTGGAAAGTAGAACGTTGACTTTACAAAGACTTTGCCGTGCGACTGCAATTATGTGCTTCACATCACTATGCCTGGCCGCATCGCTGCGTCTTTGAGAGTCCAAAAAGAAAAAAAATGTATGATATGTCAAAATGATTGCAATAATTTGACAGCTAATATATTTTTGGTGTCCATTACAGTTTTAGTGTCGTCTTTAATCATAAATGTTGTTCCCAATAATTTATAAGACTGTTGAAGGATTTCGTGTAGAAGTTTTCAAAACTATCTTTTCTGCAGCGTGTAAATGTTTTTAAAAAGCGAGCATTTGAAAAATTCTACACGCAATCTCCTTTCGACAACGGATTAGAAAGATTTTGAATAAAAAAAAGAATACTCATTCCTAAAAGTAAGCATTAATAACCAATATATTTACATCAGTAGATACTTGGCTGTTTTTACGTAATTATTAATTAATATTTTCACGTAATTTATGTGTCTATAATTAATTAATTTATTGGAATTAATTATAATAAAAAAATGGAAAAATGTCACATTCTCTTCACGTTATACAATAGTTTTTACAATATGATATTTAATATCCTCAATGGTTGTAACTATACATTTCTTGTTCTAAATATATAAAAACCCGACACGAGTTTTTTTTATCCTGACATCACCCCGCATACAAAAAATTAAGAATAAAGATCATGAAAAGAAACTTTTTCCACATAATTGGGAATAGGTAGATACTGTTTCCATTTCATCGTGTAACTTGCAGCTCACACCAAACGTGTTAAATTGCAATAAACTAACTCTAAGAAATTTAATGAGTCTTTAATTAAAATATTATAAATAAAAAAAATTAAATGAGAAAACTACTATCCGTTTCGAAGATATGCAAGTTTTAATTACGCACAAATTACATAATATGCGACTATATAACTTTCGCCAGGAGCTCGCCAGCGCAGCCCCACCGTAGATACAATCGCACAAAAAAATATTTACTTTAATAAATTTTTTGGTGAAAAATAAAGATCTATCAAAAAAAAAATCTTTTTCGATATTCAACTTCACGAAATTATTAGGGTTAATTTTTTAACACGTAATATATATATCCGATCAGCTTTATTGACTACGGATGATCAGTGAATTAATCTGATTGGCTGCCTCAAGCTTCTTGCGACCGTTGAATTCGCTTTACGCATTGATATGCTCTATTGAAAGATCCGTGTTTTCTATGAGTGCGAATGATAAATAAATAGCAAAAACTTTGCTTCTGCAACAAGATGGTCCGCAAAATTATTAAAAAGTTTTCGACACTTACGCGAATATTAGACATTGAAATAAAACTACTTTTTACCAAGCCCAAAACTGCAAGACCGAAGGATACGGTGAGCTCGTTCTGCGTGAATCGGATCGCCAATAATTAACAAAAATGTAAGGTAGCTGTTAGTAATTGTAACATTAAGACGTCCAACAACTTAGTCTACCCGTGACCATGGATGCTGTAAAGGATCCGAAACGTCGGGAATCAAATAATATCAATACAACGCGATAAAATCCGTAAAAAGTAGTTTTATTTCAATATTAAAAAGTTGGTAAAATTACTAAAAAGTTGCATAATAACACGCAGCACTTGTGTTTCTCGGTGTAAAAACTACGATGACAAAACTATAGTAATCAGTATAAAACAGTGGTTTTGTCTACTGAAGACTTGACATAGGTTTAATTTTGTCATGCTTTTCCGAAGCACACAACGGCACCAGATTCAATTCATATCATTGAACAATTTTACAGACATCTTCTAAAGTATTCTATCATCAAATTTCCTCACAATACTTCCTTTTTTAAATACTATTTCCCAAGTTTTTTCGAATGTATGTGAAGTGTGTATGGGTGCGATTGCAAATCTTTCTATGTCTATATTCATCCATCTTTCTTTCCTCCTTCAAAATAATATGATGGTCCTGAACTTGTGGGAACTTGAGAGCTGAAACTAAACAGGTTTGATGAAATGATTGCTAAATTGAATTAGAAAATGTCTAAGAAGTTTTCATAGGTTGCCAAATGTTTCCTTTTAGGCGCCCTAATAGCTCTACCACGGAGTTAAATGGCAACTCTGCAACTGCTGTGTCCATGAATGATACTGTGATCATCAAAAGTTGCCATTTTAGACCTCAAGTAGGACTCAAGTTTAGATAATAAAAAAATATTTTATAAATAATAAACAATTGATACCTACATTATAAGCACTGGATCCCGCACAGGGATACCCTGTAGGATACAGTGTCTTCCGATAGCTATAGTTACTTAACTATGAATATAAGTAGGTCTCTAAACTAAGTATAACTTAATCAGATGGGCAGCGGGGAGATAATATCTGTTTATTGAGCAGGGTATTTCCAAAGTAGAAAGATGCGAAAACTAAGAGTTGTCTACTGCGCTAAGCCGAGAAGAGAAAGGAGAGAGTGGATAAGCTTCACGCTATTGTCTTCTATGCTTCCAGCCCAACTATTCCTCCATAATTTACAGGGTCGGCAACGCGTGAGTGATACGATGTGATGCCCTGGTGTTGCAAGCGTCCATAGACTACGGTAACCGCTTACCACCTTAGTGATATAAAAAAGGGCAGGATTGACGGCGTCATTTCTACAATTTCTGGGTAATAGGTACCGATACCACAAGAATAAACTGGTATACTCGTAGACTTATAGGTAGTAGGTATCACTGGCTGCAGATGTATAATAAAATACCTTTGCCTATCCCTCCGGCTTCTCTTATATTGAAAACTTGGTAGCTACTAATTATAGTACGAGTAATACCGACGGATTATTTGCTATATGAACATGGTTTACAATTATAATTTAGATATTAATTGCTGCCTGGTATGGGATTAAATTCGATCAAAGCCCTTTGTTTAGTTTGGGGGTTGAAAGACGACTTTCACTGCACCTCTAAATGACGTCATAATTTTATTTATTTATTTATTTATATTTCACAATAGAGTAGTACAGTCTGTTACAAATTAGGATAACAAGTTAGGAAAAATATTAATTAAAAGAGTCACAAGAGAACAAATGTGTGTGTATGTTTGTGTGTGTGTGTGTGTGTGTGTGTGTGTGTGTGTGTGTTTGTGTGTTTGTGTGTTTATGTGAGTGTGTTGTGTGTTAAATCTGTGTTGTAAGTAACGATTCAGTATCTTCATAATTTTTAGATATTGGGTAATTTGTTTTTTGCATATCTGTTTAGAACTTGCATGTAGTGGGATTATTGCGTTTATTCTGTTATATAGAAACGGTCCAAGGTAAAAAAAGAATCTTTTAGTAAAAGTAAAGTAGGGGTGAGGTAAAATACATATTTTGTTTCTTCTTCTGTAAGTTGTTTGCTGACTTGGAATTGGAGATGGAGATTTAGTGTGCTGTTGTAATAATGTACAGAGGATAAAGGTTTGCCTAACGGTAAGGACCTTACACTTCTGGTAGAGGTCAAAGGTAGGTTAAAGTATTGGTCGAAAGGTGGCAACCTTCAGGACAGCTCGCTGCGCCACTTCAAGTGGTTTGAGGAAGGTTTTTGCAGCACCACCCCAACTTATAATGCAGTAAGAGATTACAGAGTGGCACATAGCAAAATATACGGTCCTTATAATATGTACGTTAGCAATATGTCTCAATGTTTTAAATATATATATATATATATATATATCAGTTTGCGCACACGGCCAGTTAGATGAGTTATATGAGCTTTAAAGTTGAGGTACTTGTCTAAGGTGATACCGAGGTATTTAATTGTGTCAGTAAAAAATAATGTACTATCAACCAACTCCATATCGAGCCATTATGAAAAAAAATCCCGTGCACACGATGACCACAGCTGTTCACTGCCCTTTTTCGTTAACCAATAGTATTAAAACAGAAAAGGATCCTTTTTGGACGACCAACTGTAAAAGAACAAAAAAAAATACCAAGGAAGAGAAAGCTTTTTACATAGCATATTTACGTAGCGTTTCACTATAACCAAGCACTAGCAGCCGAGCGCTGCAAGCAAGAATAGCCCTTACGGTGGCTAGATATGGCGTTGGTCGATAGTACATATCATGTGCCAAGTTTCTAAAAAAAAATTAGTGAGAAACGTCAAATTAGTTTTACACACGAACTACTACTGTGTCGTCGGTCGTGTCGGTACTTTGTGTCGTCATCACGAGTAAAAGTTAATAATTTATTTATCAAAAACTATAGCGACCCACCCTGCCTTCACGCGTTTGCACAGTGCGTGTGATGCATGTATACATTTTAACATTCTGGAATTCTCTAAATGATAGTCAAAAACCTTTTCTAAATGCTTTGCGTGGTTTAGTAGAAGTTAGCGGATAAACAGACAGACGAATCAGCGACTTTGTTTCATAGAGACTACCGACTCCGCAATTTATTTTATATTTATCATGAATGAATGATTGCCTCATTAGTCTAGTGGTCCCAAGCGCGACTGCTAGAGGTCCTGGGTTCGATTCCCAGGTCGAGCAAAGTGTTATTGGGTTTTTCTATGAAATTCTCAGTAGCAGTTCGGAGTCTGGATTTGTGCCCGGTTAATGGCAATAGGCTCGACAAAACATACCGGCGAACTGTGGGTGTACATTCTCTCGTCTAACCCTTTGGGGAATGATGGTATCTTATGTTATAATGAATTGTAATTCAACCTGTATAAAAACTACATGAAAAAATTCAAACCCTATGCATTTTCAAAGGCAGGCCACCAATAATCCCTATTACATAGGTACTCAAATTCCTTTTAAAGGTTCGCTTGATGTGGCTACCTCACTAATTGACTGGGGGCCCAATCAAAGGCTACGGTAGGGTTGGCAATATTGATTCAATCTCCAGTTTCGGCCTCCGACTGACCCTAGCAGTGAAGGGGTTGATATTATAGAGTGTTCGGACTTTTGGCGAGTTATTAAAACTCTTTGATGGGTGAAAACAGTGGTGCTGCGTCGCTAATCACGATGACAAGGAGTTATGATACTTAGATAAGGTATTTTTAGGTTTATTATAGTTAAATCTCCCTTTTACTATCTTATCACCAGACTTTGGTGAATGTAGAGAGCATGGGTGAACGGAGATTGACGAAACGAGTATACGTGGCGAGTACGAATGGAAGATTTGGAAGGCGCCGACCTCGGCGAACGTACCACAACCACATTGCGGACGTTTTCAAAACAGGTCAGGTTAAGAGCAGCCTAAACTGACGATAAAATACAAAAACTGATAGTTTTAAGTATCGTAACAACATATGGTGTAATGTGTCACGCTCTCCCCCGGCGTGTGCGGTAACCGAGGCGTAACCACGAGGTGCATTTAAATCACTTATAACTAGCCTGGATCACGGCTGATTACTACCCCTCGAGAAAGACAATTTTGGTGTGCCTACATAAAACATAATAATATCATCATTAAAACATAATATTATCTAATTACAATTTAAAATTGTACGAGACTTGGCTACATTTTTACATTAAATGGTTTTTATAAGGTCATAATTTTCTGACAAAATGCGGCCGCGCTGGACCCTAGACACAAAATGTAGTACTTAACATAGATACCATCACGCCTTGTAATCCCCCGGTTAGGCAGAGGTGTACTAATGTACACCCACAGTTCGCCGGTATATTTCGGTCCCAAATCTGAAACTCCGAGGTTCGAGCTGCGGTGAGAAATTCATATAAAAAACCAATAACACTTTGCTCGACCTGGGAATCAAACACAGGACCTCTAGCGTAGCAGTCGCGCCTGGAACCACTAGACTAATGGGGCAGTTCTACTATACAATAAACTGAAATATAGGAAGGATGTGCTTGATAATAAAATCTTCCCTTGAGATCGGAAAAAACATCGCAAGTGCTCCACATTACTATAAAGAGATAACTGTTGCCCGTTCATTAGCATCCCAAATACCTACACTTAGGTCTAATCTATGTCTATGTCAAAATCTATCAAAATTGACTCAGCGGTTTAGGCGTAGAAACGAAACCAGCCAACAGACAGACAGTGTTCCTTCCGCTTTTTTAATATTAGTATGGATTAGATAACTTCAGCCGATATCGTTCCACTAAAAGAAACAAAAGAAAGACAGAAACAAAGAATAGGTCTTCTCTTTCCATTCTTCAGCAAATTCACATAAAAACTATGTAGGTACTTGGCTTTAAAATTAATGTATCAATTGAATAAGCTTCAAATTTGAGTAAAATATTATTATTTGTAATCTTTATTGCTACAGAATGATGTCCATGCTATCATTTTTTTACAAAATCAAAAAAAGTACGCGGCAAAGTTAACAGAGTAACTTTAAAATATAGATAAATAATTGATTGGATAAAACGATAAAACAGTGACTGTTTTTGCGGAAACTGACGTCACAGTACACGCGGCCAATATGGCGGCGTTTAAATCTCCCGTAGATATCCGATTACAGTTTTGAATATTTATTTTTATGATTCAACTAACTTCTGGCCGCGACTTTGTCTGCGTGGCCTTCAGAATTGAGTCCCACCTAGATAAAAAGTAGCTTGGGTTATTCCAGGCTATAATCTATCTCTGCCAAATTTCATCCAGATCCGTTTAGCCGTTCTGGCGTGAGAGAGTAACAAACATCCATACATCCAGACATCCATACATCCATACTCACAAACTGTCACGTTTATAATATTAGTAAGTATATTAACGTTTTTGGCAAAGAAATATTTTTACGGTGCTTTAATAATAATGTATACTATTGAATTATTATCAGTCACATCCTACTGTATCTAAATATAAACACATCGTAGCTGAAAGTAATAAAATTGTAGCTCGCGGCTCTACTCTGCGTGCAGCGGACGCAGGGTGCACCAACGCTGACAAAAATCCCTTTGCCGAGAGGAATTTAATTAAGTTTTCCCCCTAATAATGTTCCACCTCTGTGGAGGCAGGAAATACCATATTATCAAAGGTAGACTAGAAAGACTTTATTAGGTATACACATTATTTTGTTTCGAGTTTGTCATTTCTTGTATATCAAAGGCTGCAAACGAACGTGCGGGTTACCAGATGATAATGATAAATTATATTTATGTCTGTAAATAGATCTTATAAAATACGGGACTGGTCTACTTAAAGCCGCAATGGCTCTTTCTTCTAAAGGCCATTTGGGACATTGTCTTACATTGGAACTCACATATTTGCTACTAAGTATTATGTCTGGACTTTAAGAGACCATGATTCTCTGAGTTTGTTTCTGCGTTTCTTCTCAGAGGTCGTCAGTTAGGAAATGCCGGTTTCATCTAGTTAAAAAAAAATCATTGACATGTAAAAGTGTCCTTAAAAGATCTATTTACAAAAATAAATATCATTTAATCATTATCTTAAATAGACACTTTTACATGTTTGTTTGTTTTTAACTTTTTTAACTAGGTGGCACCAGCATTTCTGACGAGACCTCTGAGAAGAAATGCTGAAACAAACTCAGAGAATTATGGTCTCTTTTAAAGACCAGATAGTAGTACCTAGTAGTAATATCAGATAAGATATATATATATTTTTAAGGTTACTAGCAATGTGGGTCGCACATTACTAGTATTCTTGTTAACCCCTCGTGCTAAGCTAAATGCTTGTGTTACTAGTGGGTTCACGTCAACCAGCAACCACATAATCGCAAGTCCGACCCCCTGGCCATTAGACTACCGCCGTTTTTGATCTTCGATGTGAGTGTAGGTATGCGGTACCTATATGGTATATCTTTAAATACGATGGTCTGGTAGGTATCCCTATGGACAATAATAACAAAAACGTCAAAATCGGTACCCAACCAGTGAAGATATTTTATTTTATTTTATTCCTTCAGAAAACTTACAGCTAAAAATACAGATAGTGAAGTGATTAGATAAAGAAGGCCAATTACAAGTTTTCACAGATAAGTTAGATAAATGAGTCCAGATCATTCAGCATAAATTGTTCTGAATATAATGAAAATAAGAAAAAGAAATGAACTTAGTGGATGAATGAACATAATACAAATAATGGGCATGTTATGCAACAAAAAGACTTTAAAACTTGTTACATAGTCTGGACTCATCTTGACAGAATAGAAAAAAATTACAGTAGGTAGGCAATGGACCTCAGTACAATAATAGAAGAAGAACATAATTACTTATTATACTGAGCACCAGACAGACAACAGAAATCAAAGAAAAAAGACAGTTAACGCAAAAAAGAACATACAGTCTAATTGGGTACCTCCCTTTTTGTAGTCGGTTATAATAGGAGACCGAGACGTAACAATAATATAAGAAGTTCTCAATAAAATAACAGAGTGAAAGAATGTACTTATACATATCTATGTCTGTAAAAAAGTCATGTCTGTAATAATTGCAAAATAAATAATTGGAAAAGAAAAAAAGACTATAATTCAACGATACTGAAGCCGAATTAATAATTTTTAGTGTTTTTGTTAATCTGTATGACCACTCAACATATATGTTAATATTATTATATACCTAAGTAAGACTTTGTAACTAACCAATTAATTTGTCATGTAGCATTTGAATAAATGATTTGATTTCATTTGAAAAATTATTTGTATTTGACGGATTTCTATGATATTTGGTAGATTATGAGCCGGGTCAACATTTAGAGAACTTTTTATTGTTTTACATATACTTCTCACCCTTAGATACTTTCCTAGGTAGTTATCCCACGTGAGAAAAGCTGCTGGCAGAAGCAGTCACCAAATAAATATTTAATTTCGTTTATATTATGTCCCTCTCTCCTCGCAAATAACAAAGTTAACATTGGATACGCGGATCAATCAAAGTATTCTCGTCAAAATTAATAATAGCCTCCCCCGCGCCTGGGGGGCGGTTGCTATGGACACAGACACCGACAGATACAGCCCTGCCCCCCTATAGGTAGGGGGGTGGCTTTGTATGAACTTAATCCCCCATACCTGCCCGCTACCGGACGCTGATTTCAATTAGAGCTGCCGCTAATTGGAATTCGAGTTTGTATGTGAGAGATTATAGTTGGAGTGTTATGTAGCGTGCTTGTTAGTTACATAATAACACGAATATAACTATTTTCAGCGTACACAAAGCTCAGTATAAACTAATGCATTTAACTATCTTTTTGTGATTTTTTTGCATTTTCCATGCTAAGATTATTAAGTTATTTAATAGTAAAGGAAAAAATTCAATCGCGGGCAGGATTCGAACCTGCGTCTTCTAGTTTGATATACCAGACGCTCTGACCTCTAAGCCACCGCGAACCCTACCCGCATGATTGAAATTTTTCCTTCACATTCTGAATTTACATCATAAGGTGATGTTTGGTGACATCTATGAGAGGCAAGTTACTATAACTAATAACTAATGATACTAATGTTACTATAATAAATAACTTAATGCATTCAATTTATTTATTTATTTAAATTTCTTTGCACAAACGTAGTACATAAGGCATTGGCATATGGCATTCTCTACCAGTCAACCGTTGGGTTTTTTTTTGGGATAGTGGGACAAACGAGCAGCCGGATCGCCTGATGGTAGGCGATTACCACCGCCCATGGATACCTGCAACACCAGAGGAGTCACAAGTGCGTTGTAGCCCCGCCACTATCAGCAGGACATTTAACTATGACTTTCTCTCTCCTGAAAAATTTACACATCACATATACCATGCCATTCCTCGAAGTTAGGTTAGAGGTTAGGCAGAGGTGTTATAATGCACGCCAACAATACTCTGGTATGTTTACGTCCCATGTAATAGGATGCGAGCCTGGCCATTAACTGGGCACAGATCCTGTGGTCCATGGATCAGTAAAATGATTTTGGTGATATTTTTTCTTGCAGATCCCCAATCCGGCCCGTGGTACCTGTACCTCCACCACAGTTAAACGCCTCAATCTCAAGTGCATGAAGCTGAAAATAACTAAAAAAATATATATTTAAACCGATGTCTTTTACTTCCCTCAGCAAATGGACCTACTTTCCTAGACCTTGTATTATCTTGAGATGTGATATTGTCACTAACTGCGACATAATTCTTAGATATCGTAATTTAAGAATTATAGTAAACTTTTCGAAAACATTGTGCGTATTGCAAATGCTAGTAATTATCGCATAAGGGTCCGGCGGAGCGTGAATTGCCCACAAAAACATAATACCGAAATAAATTGTAATCCAGACAATATTCTATCAAATTATCTAGTAGGTTCCTATGGTCGTTCACCGAAAATAAAAGACCGGAAAATTGTTTCAAACCGTGGTATCACTCCAGTCGAACCGGCCCATTCGTGCCGAAGCATGGCTCTCCCACATAAAGCAGTTTTCGTGCGGCCTCACAGAAAACCGACGTCAAACAACGCTTAAGTTGTGTTTCGCCGAGTGAGTGAGGTTACCGGAGGCCCAATCCCCTTTTAAAAGGTCGGCAATGCACTTGTGACTCCTCTGGTGTTGCGGGTGTACATGGGCGGCGGTAATCGCTTACCATCAGGCGATCCGTCTGCTCGTTTGTCTGCCTATCCCATAAAAAAAAAATAAGTCTGTCGACCCGCACTAAGCTAGCGTTGTATACTATAGCCTAACTCAGTGCTGCGCCGTATTTAGGTAAGTGCCTAATCGAAACATCAAGTTAACACAAACTGTGGTAGATAACTTATTATTTGGAAATTAAATTGAAAATCGATTAAAGAAATTTGACAGATACCACGATGTGCTGTTGACTGTACCTACGCGAGTAATAAGTTCACGCGTCTGAAGTTGTCCTCAAGTATTTGTGCATTGGTTTTTAATATAAATATACGCACTCAATGAAAGTAAAGACAATTAGGAATCAAATCAAAAATGATTTTCAACAAACAACAAAACATTTAAGTATATGATTTTTTTTAATTCTTGATACGCTTACACACTTGACCGCCAGTTCGCTATTTTACGTGCGGGCCCGTTCGGAACGAATAACTTCAAACGCGTACGTTTATTTCGACCGTAGGTACAGTCAACAGCACATCAAGTTACCACAAATTGTAAATTTCCCCCAATGCATAATAAACTCTAATATTTGGAGATTAAATTGAAAATCGGTTAAAGAAACTGTACGAGAATCGAAAATAGAGGGTAAAAATGCAATTCATCCCCAGATCTGTAGCGAATACCTACCCTCTGGCAAATGCATTGTTTTCTAGTGGGGTGTTATCGTGTCACATTATGACACGGACACGGCACATCTCTCGCGATATTATCGGACACACATTTTTGTGCATCGCTTAGATATCAATATTTTTTTGTATATGAAGTCTGTGTTATCTAAGGAATGCATGTGTACCGGGAGGTATGTAGGAATGCAGGATTCAAAGTTACCCACATAATAAACATACTATCACGCCTGTATTCCCCAAAAGGAGATAGGCACAGGCGTACTAAAGTACACCCACAGTTCGCCGGTATGTTTAGGTCCCACGTAATAGGGGGCGAGCCCATTGCCATTAACAAGGCACAAAACCAAAACTCCGAGCTGCTATTGAGTACCCATTTCATAGAAAAACCTAATATCTACCTACTTTGTTGGACCTGGGAATCGCCCAAGATCTCTAGTGTAGCAATCGCGCTTAGGACCACTAGACTAATCTATACTTATAATAAATCTGTAGAGAGGTCAATTCTGTACATGAAATATATTTCCAAAATAACTATCAGCGGGTGATTAGTGATCGATACTGACGCCAAAATTGCAATCAGTAAAATTTTTGTCTGTCTGTCTGTCTGTCTGTCTGTCTGTATGTTCGTTATAGAAACAAAAACCACTCGACGGATTTCAACGAAACTTGGTACAATTGTTCTTCATACTCCTCGGCAGTTTATAGTATACTTTTCATCACGCTAAGATCAATAGGAGCAGAGCAGTGAAGGGAAATGTTGGGAAAATGAGTGATTCATGAGAAAGGTTTCAAGCTATAAAACATCACGCTACAACCCTTAGGAACGGGGCAACGCAGGTGAAACCGCGGGCGAAGAACAAGGGAACAAAGTAACTATTCCACGCGGACGAAGTCGCTGGCAAAAGCTAGTGTATAATAATCGAATTCGGATACCTACCTACCGTTTGTCCATCCAAAATACCTAAGTACCGACTTCACAGATTCTCAGCGGCAGAATTATAATACGACATTTTATAGAATACTAGCCTCTGACTGCGACTTTGTCTGCGTGGACTTCAGGTTTGGGCCCGACCTGGATAAAAAGCAGCCTATATGTTATTCCAGACTATAATCTATCTCTGTACCAAATTTCATTCAGATCCGTTCAGCCATTCTAGCGTGAAAGAGTAACAAACATCCATACATCCATCCATACTCACAAACTTTCACGTTTATAATATTAGTAAGGATAAGGATTACTAGCCTTTTTAATAAGACTAGGGTCAAACGTACAATTAGGTAGGTAGGTATGTTATTCAATTTGAAGCAGGTTGCTTGCTACCTACCTCATATTTCTATTTACAATAAACAGGACTCGAAAAAAAAACACCATCATTCGTCCCTCAGATTGGCACCCCAAAAAAATATTAGATATGTGTGACGTAAGCAGGGGTGGGTTCATTGGCCTTTCATCCCTCACGGCGTAAACAAGAGTCAACGACCTTGCGACGAGGGTTAGATATTTTGTTAGACATTTTGACAGTGTGACGTCACGGACTGAAGGTGCACAATTGGAAGTTTCCCCTCGCAAAACAAGTATTAAAGAAAAAAATAAAAAAATAAACTACTTTTAAACTTCTGTCGGAATAAGTGTGCCTGTCTGAAGTAATACTTTTTTATACAAAAATATCGAAATTAGTCATGACAATAATCACAAATGAATATTACATTTACAATGTCCTGTTTTTAAAAAAAAATCATTGCCCCATACTAGGATTTTCTCCTGCATCGTGGGATTCGCGGGTGCGTTTACAAACACAAATTCTCACATACACAAACGCCCAGACCCGGAACAACTACCTGTAGATCATACAAATATTTGCACCGTGTGAAGATCGAACCCTTAAGACGTTGCACTGAAGCCGATCGCTCAGCCGCTACGCCAAACGTGTCCTAGCTAGTACCTATGATGATACGATTCGATAAAGTATCTAATTACCAATATTTTTATACGAATCATGCCCTAACCAATAATACAATTTCCTGGAAAATAACCAAAATATGAAGCGGTGAAGGGCAGGCGCTTAGATAGGCGTTCTGTCTAAAAACTTTGAAATGT
The DNA here is from genome assembly GCA_910591435.1 of Acronicta aceris. Classification (NCBI taxonomy): domain Eukaryota; kingdom Metazoa; phylum Arthropoda; class Insecta; order Lepidoptera; family Noctuidae; genus Acronicta; species Acronicta aceris. The sequence goes on along the minus strand of OU342781.1, from coordinate 10,641,815 downwards.
ATCTAATAACGACGTCGATGTTCAAAAAGTTGTAAGCAGGTAGGTACAGTGGGTGGCGACCAAAAGTCCATAGGCAGTCTCACAACGCAATAGCTTGACGTTTATTTTGACTTACGACCTTCTATTCCACTGGCTGTATCGAGCTTGCTCGTACTGTTCACAGCAATGTAATCCTTAGCGTGCTTTAGAGCGTTTACTGTGCCTACATTGGTAAAAATTATTATTGACATTGGAATTTTATCCTTTGTATTATAACCTTTGAGATTTCTCAATGACTTAAAACGTAGGAAATAGGTAGCCAATGCACCTATCAGAAGGAATCGGGTCGTTACAAAATATTTTGTTAGAGAGGATGTTGGTTGAGTGTTGCGTGAAGCGGTAGAAGGGGAGAATTAAGAATCTAAGCAATATAGATACATAATGTATACATATACTTAGGTAAGTATCTATTTATAGTAGGTTCCCGTGTGGAGACGGGTTAGATATCTGACTTGTGGTCTGGTCTTGTGGTCTGACTGGCTAGCGACCATCCTTTCGCCGGAGACTGTCGTAAAGCACCTTGGTCAGTGCTTCGCCATTGGCGTGTGAGAGCCAGTTCCCCCTCGGTTGCTGCGGCTCAGCTGACTCCCTCATTTGCCGACATAATTGATAAAAATATTATATAATTATGTCAGTATGACAGTAGCTAGGTCTTATTTCTGGGGAAATTCATTTTCTCTGTTTCCATTCACAAATAAAAAAAATACCTACTAACTAGGAACAACTACATCTAGCCAAATACTAGTACAATAAGCATCTACTTATTGGTGACATTTGAGCCGATTAGTTACTTAGGTACCTACCTACATCTATATAGGCTATAGTTATCTAATATCTGTACCTCACAGATATTAGATAACTATACCAGTATAGTAAGTACTGTAGAGGTTGCCACAAAGAGGTGACGTCTCATCCAGCTGGTTGGTTGAGAATTTTATAAAAGGAATAAGAATCAATAATTTAAAATTGAGTAGAACTGTTTTGAAAGTGACGTGCAGTAAAAAAAATGTTAAATGAATTCATTCTTTGAGTAATATCTGAATAAACAAGACTAATCCAAATATAAAACGGATTTTTCCTTCGGAGGAGTGATCCCATCATCGTACCTGGACTCACGCCTCCGACAGTACCTACCTTCCCAATTAAATAAAAACAATCGCCGTATTCATGTAAGATGAGCACGTGTCGCTCAATTCATCCAGAATTCAAGAGTCATGCTCAAGGAAATTGTGAACTATTAGCGACATCTAGTGCTTAGACTAGATGATAATAACTGTCCATAGTAAACTTTATTATTATCAATATCAATTTAACAGATAGGTACATATTTAATTTTAACTATGTAAGTAGTAAAATAAATTATCATTCAAGGCAATATTCAAGGAATCTCCTCATCTCGGCTCCTATAGATGAAAAACTACTGTTTAGCTAGCGTCATCTAGGGACGTAATTTGTCATAGCTAACACATATACCATATAGGCCATGATCGTAGTTACGTCACAAATTTCATAGATGTCGCTAGTTCATAGAGCCAATAAAAAAATACTATTTTTATTCGTTCTATTAATAGCTAAGAGTTTGCAAGGTCCAGGATTCCATGCCGAATGCGGAGTTTTTCCATTAGGAAATACCAGCTCAAAGTTTCTATTTGAGCCAATAGGCTCCAGGGCCTAGAGCCTGTTACTGAACAGTATTCTGTCTGCCTAACTTTCGGGGAATACGTAATAAAAACCAATTAGCATGGGTACTGTATAAGTAAATATTTATTAAGTATATTAAGCCCATTGATGGTGTGTTTATCAGCTATCTAGCCATATGATTGCCAACTTCGCACCTAAATACCTCGTGACCTGAAAAAAACAAACATAAATCTTAATAATAATAATAAAATATTTATAACTGGCGACCCGTCCGCGGTTTCACCCGCGTTACCCCATTCCTGAGAGTCGTAGAGTAATGCTAAACCGCTTAAAACCTTCATCTTGAATCATTCTATCTATTAAAAAAAATGCATCAATATCTGTTGCGTAGTTTTAAAGATCTAAGCCTTAAGTTTATTCGTTTACGATTTGTACACCATAGACAGACACACACTAAACTCTTAACACTTTTTGCGTGGGGATTTTAAAAATACACAATGTACCTTGATGGGAAGGGATATGTTGTCTCAATGCCTTGATACTGATAAACTGTTCCTGACAAACGCGGCACTTGTAGTGATAGTCCACGATCTATAAAAAAAATATATTTATAATAATTATCAGCAATGATGTGACTATTGAACTGTCAAGTCAAAAGACTCGAGGCAGCTGTCCCACAGCCGGCGAGGAAGCGATTAGAATTAACGCCAGAATCTCACCTCGGCCAATATAGAAGATATGACCTTCTTGTATTTCTGGATATCTTCTGATGGATGCGTCTTAAAATGCGCTAAAAGATTGTACACCGTAATGAAGGAACGAGAGCAGATAGGGCAGGCTATGCTTTCTGAAAAAAAAAACATTAATTAGTAATTATTATCTTCTTTCCCGATTCTTCTTGTTTGGGTCTGCAGTCCCTGAACCACTATACAAAGGAATATACATACAAGCTGTATTCGTTTTAAGTCAAGTTAAATGATTTATATTAATTATACGTTAGCTAATAGGTAGCTTTAAGTAACTATGCCAGGGGCCACCAAATGGCGGACCGCGGTCCGGACATATCTTGATATGATATTTACCGCTGACCTATGCTGTGCGGCCCTTAAGTAAACAGTACAATGTAATTTATTTGAGTAAGTAAATGTAATAATTTATTAGTAATTTCATATTTAGGTTTATCAGGAGGGGGTGGTAATGACGTCAGTTGGCTGTGTAAACAATAAAAGTACAAAGGCTGAACAGTTGACAGTTGAAACTTTTTAGTTTAATATACACAGCCGTATGACGTAATAACATGGCGGCTACTATTTCATGGTGTTTAAAAACAGTTGAAAAAAAAAACTGAAAACTTTGAATGTAATTATAAAATCATCAGTCATCTAGTTAAAAAAAAATTACTTGTAAAAGTGTCCCTAAAAGATCTATTTACAGAAATAAATATCATTTATCATTTACCCTATTGGTAACCCCTGCACTAGCCTAGTGATCTTGAATTTTCTCAATGAAAACTTTCTCAATCTTACATTGATGTCTACAATATATTTATAAAGGAGGATTAACACACAGAAGTAAGTAAAGAGATCTCACTTTTAGTATTCTTCTTGACACCCCTCCATGACGTCTGGTAGCAAGGCGCGCACATCTTGCAGTATGCTAACTCCTTTATGTACATCTTAAAATCGTCCTCTTCCTTTTCTTCTGTATCATCCCCTTTGTGTTCTGACGATTTTCTGCAAAACAACTTAATATAATTATTATCTATCACAAGTGGTTTTTTTTAAGCTTTTAGCAATGTGCCAGTATTCTTGTTAACCCCTCGGGGTTAGTTAAATGCTTCTGTAATGAGTGGGTTCACGTCGGTACTGCAATGGGTGGGTTTCCAACCGGCAACCACATGATCGCAAGTCCGGCGCCCTAAACTACAATGTGCCCAGCATGCCACAGATGGCAGATTTCTCTAAGAAATTCGGAACTTGGTGCTGAGGGCACGCTTTTTCTGTTTTGATGTGGCGGTCAAATGATTAATTATCCTATTTGGAAATCGTCAAAATTTGACAGAAATGATTACCGATCATCCTCTGCAACTAATTTGTATACAGCAGAAGACGACTCCTTTGGCTTATAAGCCACAAGGATCTCTCCTTCCTTGCCATCTTCCTTAGTCAATATCACCTCATCCACTAAATGATATGGCTTCGGTTTCCTCAAAGCCAAGTTGAAAGTAGTCAGTGCTTTTTTCTTCCTGTACCGAGGAAGTACACACTGGAATATCTCCGATTTCTTGTCGCCATCTTCATTTTCCACAGAGGTTTTGCTCCAAATCGTGGTTTCTGGTTTTCCTGTAATGTTTATTTTATTTTTTATTTTATTTCTTCAGGATAACAAACAATCACGTAATAATACAGAATACAGACAAGAAAACACATATTTTTTTACATAATTGACTGACCAGCACCGCTATCCACAAAATAATGTTACAATTGTTAGATCACAATAGCAAAGCTGAGTGGTAGACCTTAATTACAAATTAAGTACATATACTATGAAGAAAAATAACAATGAACACATGGTCATCCCCAGGTAAAGAGGGTTTTGACAAAGTCAGATAATAGAACTTACAGTGTAGCATGAAAACTTTAAAATAAGATCCTAGGAAACATCATGACTTTTCTGTAAAACATAGTTTTTATATTGTGTTAATGTCATAGCAAATAAGTCAATATCAGCAAAATAATCGTTATATGATTTCATCATTCGCCATAAAGGAGCTTGTTCGACCGCGTTTGTCCTGCAGTGTTTAGGAGCAAATAGACAGTGAGTATAATTATCTCGAATTATGTCGGTAAATGTTTACAAAACATAAACATTTTTGAGGTAGTACTCTACTGTGAAATTCTGCCTCTATGCTATGATGAGACATTGTTGTGTTCCAGTTTGGAGGGTAATGTAGCCAGCTAATTAACAACAGTTTACAAAATAAAAATTTTTTTGTCCCCAGTGGTGAGACACATAATTTCTTGTTGATTTTTTTGATGCTTAATCTAAATCCAGCAACAAAATTGCTCTATCAGAATTTGGAGATATACATTTTTAGCTAAAGCACTTTGATATCACCTGTATTATATTTTTAATTTAAGTAGTAGTACAATCAAACTATTTTATAAAAATAAAATAAAATAATTTCTCAAGATATACATGTTGAGAAAAAAAAACTCTAGCATATCAAACTACAATGGATTTGAAAGGAGTAGAGTAATACTTAGTGATGTATAAGATACCTTATACAAAGTATCTGAAATACAAGATGAAAGATACTTAAAAAAAAAGCATTTCAGATACCAGATACAAATAATTTTCTAAAAAGGTAATTGAAATACTAGATACAAAATACCTATCTTTCAAATACTTTTTAATGATAAAATACTTTTGTAAGAAAACAACATTTAATTGAACTGCCAAGTTTATTTATTGGAGAAAACAATTTTCGATAATATAGGAAGGTATGTATTAAAATTGAAACTTAAATTTTTTTTAATCTTTATATTTTATTTGAGATTTCAGTAAAAGTAATTCCTCAAACATATTGTCGCTCATCTTCCTTCTATGAGGCCTCATGATCATGCCCCAAAGGAAAAGAGTCGCTCCACAGGGGCAGAGCTGGGCAAACAGGTGTTATATTTATTTCAAATACAAGATGTAAATACTGTAATGTAATGGTTTGATATACCAGACCCTCTGATTGAAATTTTGTCTTCACATTCTGAATTTACGTCATAAGGTAACGTTGGTGACATCTATGAGAGGCAAGTTACCTTACCCCTCAACCGACACAACTTACTTTACAGTTAGTTCAGTGTCGCCACCTTACCTTTTAACTATCTTTTTGTGTTTTTTTTTGCATTTTCCAGAAGACGCAGGTTCGAATCCTGCCCGCGATTGAATTTTTTTCTTTACTAAAAAAAAATAACTTACTAATCTTAGCATGGAAAATGCAAAAAAATCACAAAAAGATACATATTTAAATAGCCTATAGCCATTAACCAGGCACAAATTCTGATTCAGAGATGTTACTGAGAATTTCATAGAAAAACCCAATAACACTTCGGTCAACCTGGGGATCAAACTCAGGACCTCTAGTATAGCAATTGCACTTGGGACCACTAGACTAATGAGGCAGTCTATAACATGGGACCTAAACATACTGGTGAACTGTGGGTGTACATTAAGTACGCCTCTGCCTAACCCTTCGGGGAATACAGGTGTGATGGTATGTTATATTTAAATAGACACAAACTATATGTTGCCTGGCATTGACTGTCTATCTATCAGGTTAGATTAAATTCCAACACATTCTCATAAAGCCTAAGTGTCCCATTGATGGGCATAGGTCTCCTCTTAAAATGAAACAAATTTTAATGAAAATTGAAAAATTACTTAAACAAACCTGTCTGTTTATTTGTAACATTTCGGAACACAACAGTTCTAGTAGAACTACAAGTGTCACCCCTCTCCGGTTTCAGCAATGTATCACAATGTTTGAAGTGCTCCAAACATACATTATTCCAATTATTCAACCTCTTTACATCAGATTCTTCTTGCTTTATAGCTCTTACAGGCAAACACAATGGATCATCATAATCTGGAATCTTTATTTGACACTTACTTCGATCTAATGGTACCTCTTTAGCGGGAAATTGCTTGGGCTTCCTACCTGCCACAACTTTTATACTTGGAACAGGTTCTTTGTGGAAGGATTTAAGTTTTTTTACAACTTGCTGCCTCTTTTTCGATTTTCCTTTGGGGCTTGGTGGACTTGGTGGCACAAAGTCCTCGCTGGGATCGTAATCTGAATCTTCTTCGTCTTTCTTTCTCTTTCGTCTCCTTTCTACCGGCTGACGTTCGACCAGCAATGGGACCTCCTTATTGTCTATCGGTTGACGTTCAACCAACAAAGGAGTTGACTTCACTTCGATTTCGGTTTTAGGCACTAATAAAGGGGCTGGAGCTCCTTGCACACACTGTTGGACAATATCGGCATCCTCATCTAAATACTCTATATCGCAATCCGAATCAGCCATAATTAGATTTTCTTATATCAAGTAGGTATACTGAGACACAAATTGTCCAAATTGAATTATCAACAACAAAGTACAATACAAACTTGAAACAGAAAATAGATATTAAATTTGATGATGGGAAGAATGCCGAAACGAACGAAGCGGTGAGAAATTCAAAACAAAATTGTCAAGAACTCAAGATGTCACCACTCATCGATGAATGTCATCACAGACTAAAGATAATAGAATGTCATGTCAGTATAATTTAATGCCCTAGAAATCTTACGAAATCTTGTCTATGAATTTAATCGTTCAGAAACTGCGAGGCCGCTACACTTTAGTGGTTATTTAAGATTATAGATCGATAGAAATCAATGAGTCATTGGATGCGCTCAGTGATTAATTTTCATTTTATCTTTAGTATTTATCATACCCTCTTCAAGGCACTTAAACGCTAGAATGACACCTTGTTTGTTATATTTCCCCACTGAGATAAACAATTAATTACAGCTCGTCGTACGATTGGCATGGCAGTCAAGTTGTCGACTACTTAAGCGCGAGTTCAATCCCCATGTGGACTAAATATTGTTAGTGCGTGTGAGATTCAATTTTTTTTGCACCCATGAGAAAATCCTAATGTGAAGCATCGTACCTACTAGTATCACTAGCTCACTGATTTGAAAATTGGGCGAATAAATTCAGAAAATTCCCACAGGATTAGGAAATACGTTATCAAAACAGCCAGTAACACCGCTCAACAAAATTACTTAATATTCTAGAATTATTTATAATAAGAGTAAACTTGGCTACCTTACGCTTAGACTCCAAATATCCCAAAATGACCGCCTCATTAGTCTAGTGGTCCTAAGCGCGAGTGCTACGCTAGAGGTCATGGGTTCGAACCCCAGGTCGAGCACAGTGTTATGGATTTTTTTTATGAAATTCCCAGTAGCAGCTCGGAGTCTGGATTTGTGCCCGGTTAATAACAATAGGCTTGTCCCCTATTACATTGGCCCTATACATATCGGTGTACCTTGGGTGTACATTAGTACACAGCTGTCTAACCCTTCCGGGAATAAAGGCTTGGTGGCATGATGTTATGCATCCTTAATTGCTGATAGAGAACAGTATCAGTGGCATGAATGACAAATTGCAGTTTTCTATTAGAAATAACGGGTGTTTGACTTTTCGTGGTTGATTTAGTCCTCGGTAGTATGATGCGGATTTTTAACAATTATTGTGGAGTGTGGAACAGACCAAATATTATCTGGGGTGGGAGTCCAACCCATGACATGCTGATACAGCGTTAGTAGTGAGCAAGAATGTTCCCAGCATTTTTTAAGGGATGGGGCAGAAGTAAATAAACTAAGTAATAGAAAATTAAAAATGCTTTTTATTGATACGTTTTGTTTACTTCTAAACGTGTTCTTCTTACTAAACGTGGGTTCATTTTTGTAATACCCAAATGAACATGTATTTAATTTTTAAATTAGATATTTATATTAATTTTGCCAAAAAAATCTTAGCTTCTGGTCAGAGAGCAGGGTGGGGCAAATGCCTCACCTTGCCCCACTGTGGAAACGCCCATGGTAGTGAGATGACCACCCCAAATGTGTATTCAATGTTCATGTAAACCTTCGCCTGCAATGGCAAAGAGTTATGAACAGTTATTTAAGTACTCATAATGTGCATTATACCCTGCAGCTCAGCATAATCTCGACAGAACTCGACTAGTCCTGTTTTATCAATCCACTCATAGATAATACTACTTGATGCATTTATGAATACATAAATAAAAGCTAACGGACATTGAAAATATCCCCTTTTATGGCGCTAACTTAATCAGTAAACAGTTACGTCGTATTGAAACAAGTGCAAAAAATAATTTTTAAAATGTGTCGGTGTCTTATAAAATATATTTTATTTTTCGTCAATTTATTATTTACAGTTAGTATTATTTTGGTTGTTTAAATAATTAAAATTCATGTTGATACACGGACTCCTCGAAGGTAGATCCGATGTTCTATGCTATGGCGAGCTGAAATTGAACTGTCTTTCTGTGTCCGGTGTGTCTACTGCGGGTGGATAGAAAGAGAAGATTCCTCTGTCCTTAAACAGCGTAAGATATTAAGGAGGCGAAGCTATATTTTTTTTTCGGCACTGAATCTTTAAGTATAGATATGCATATTAGGCACATTCTCTTCTTGGGATCTACCATCATAGTAAAATTTTATCTAGGTATACCTATTAAATTAAATAATTTGCGTTTCTTTCAGCTCCTAGGTCTGGCCCTGGTTGGTATCGGAATCGCAATTACCGTCCAATTTGATGAACTATTGCAAAAGTTACCGATAAATCTAAATTTTGTAGCATACATAATTATTGCATTAGGTGTGATTGTATTCGTAATTGCGTTTTCCGGATGTTGCGGAACGGTTACGGAATCAAAATGTTTACTTATAACAGTGAGTTGTCTGCCATTTATTTTTCTATAGGTATTTAACTATAGGGATGATTAATCCTTTGATAATGTGTGAATCATGGTGACAATAAATAGCTTATAGTAAATAAGTTTAAAGAATTTTTGCAGTGTTATGACATCCCATAATTTAGTTACATATACTGTCAAAAAAACTCATTCTATTAATTTTTTTAGTATGCCGTATTTATGGCTGCCTTAGCGACAATCAAAATAGTTCTAACAATACTTCTGTACGCCAATTTACCTGATGTAAGGACAAATGTGGAAAGCTATATCGATAAAGCTTTTAAAGAACCTGCTAGTAACGTCACCTTCCACGCTCTCGAGACAGCGGTGAGTAAAAAACCATAGATAGTTTTTACGTTGCTTCATTGCTTATTGTTTTTTAATTTATTAAGCTGTCTAGTTAAATTGTACCTATCGTTTTGAAGCACTGATCTCCATAATATTACTCTATTCTGTACTACAGAGGATAGTTACTCAAGTTTAGAAGTCAGTGTTTTGTATCGTCAGTGTGTTGATCGGTAGATAGCTACTGCCATATACGATAAGTAAATAGGATTCAGATCTTTGTTGAAGTGGAGAGTCTAGCGTTTATGAATCTTTTGTGGTGATTAGTGGTCGTTGGGCTGCATAATCAAAGTTCAGGTTGACTGTGTGCAGGATGCTAATTAAAAGTGAAAAGGCCGAATGCTCAAATATTTAAATGACTTACCATCAGGTGACCCGCATGTCCTGTTGCCCTCTCTGATATAAAAAAAATTACACTTTGTGCGCTGTAGCATGGTGCGGGTGACAGTTTCACAAAATTTCGTTTCACTCTTGAAGGTTGCCGTGATTTACAAATTAATTATGACTTAATATTTTAGCTGTACCACGTTCGTAATATATTAAATCATTAATAACTGTAGTAAATTAAATTAAATCAACGTCATACAGGCAACTGTCACCTGCACCATGCTACAGCGCAAAGAGTGTAGTTACTTTACAAATCCCAAACCAATACAATTTCTTACAATGCGTGTCGTCGAAAGCGTGGGTTACGGAACAACTGAACTCTGAAGTTAAAACGTAATACAAGTTCTCACTAACCAAAACATAAAGTATGTATGTATATCTTTGCCGTAACATATGCGTCAGCATAGACACTACAAATCGATGCACTTAGCTACTTAAAATTTAATACTAATTATAAATGCGAAAGTAACTCTGTCTCTTTGTTTGTTACATTTTCTTACACCGCTGAACCAATTTTGATGAACTCTAGTTTAGGGAAAGATTGGACCTCGGTGGAAGACATTATGGAATGCGAGCTAAACCGCAACAGCTACTTATTATTAATAGACAAACTAGGCAGTTTATGTGACTGTAACCAGTCGTAATACTTAAATTTATTTTTATTTTGACAGTTAAAATGCTGTGGAACAAAAGGACCAAGTTCATATGTCAACGAATACAACTTAGTGCCTGCAACATGTTGCAATTTAACAGAAACTTCGACCACTTGTTCTAAACACGACGCCTTTGAAATAGGGTGCACAGCTATGGTAGGAGACTACGTCACTTCGCTTGGGGAATCTGTTGGCACCGGTCTTATCATCATCATTGTTTGTGAGGTAAATAAGTTTCTTATATTTTTAATAGTATTCGGTGCACCGCAGTACATCAGCTTAGCTGTGTTCCTTTAGTGACTGCACCATCTGCCCCAAATCATAGTACTGGGTTAAGCCGTAGTCCTTCACGTCACCCCAGCAAAACGTAGTGAGGCGAAACACCCGTGTGGTTTTAGTCGGTAGGTTACCCTCTGGGTGGAGTCCGACGCGGCCCGTTGCGTCGCCTTCCCCGGGCGGTTGAAGGCCACGAGGAATTCCACACGCAAAAAAATAGTCCTTCACATCTGCATAGCGCAGTTTACTAATATTTCTATACCTTCAAGAAATTTTCCAGGCTTTTCCAGATCTTTATTGACAGGTTTTATGATGATCTCTACTCAAAGTCGTCTCCAAAGACTGATTTCATCTGAACGGCTATAACATGGAAAATTAGTTTTAAATATTATTTCAGAGTGATTTTATTATAGTGCGTAAAACATAAATTTACCAAAAATTTACTTTGCTACCGCACAGATTTAGCAACATTAATTTTGTATGAAAGTAAAATCTGGTGAATTATTAAGTCATAAAACAAAAGTTGTTTTACATGATGTTAGTAATTTATTAAGACCTGCGAGGTTGTTAGTGTTTTACAAATGACCCTTTATAGACAGCAATAGGAGAGGAAAGATATTTGGCCCTTTGATACGACACGATGACTTCTTATGAACTAGAACTATACTAGACGGTAAAATTAAAGGAAAACGAGGAAGGGTAAGACCTAGAAGAAGTTTTGCGGAACAAGTGAATCTACTACCTATTAAGTAGGTACCTACTACTACTATACTTTTTTCTCAAATCATCAATTCATATCTTTCAAAGATTTTACAGCATCTAGCTAAAAAAATATCAAGTCGGTCTCTTATCTGGTATCCTTAGAAGCTCATCATAATACTACCTAATATTATATTTTTTGTTTCAGTTGGTGGCGATGGCCTTCGCAATTTACATTATCAAAACTAAAAAGACCAAAAATGCTACGAATCCTTCGTCAAATAATACTAATATAAATATATATGTTAGAGATAAGTAAAGTGTCATATTAATCTTCATGCATCGACTATACTTCCTATATCTACATATTTTCATCGTAATATATTTAAAGTCAAGGCCAAATGTTTTTATTTAAATAATAAGAGCAGTTAGACCACTATTACAGGTTTATTGGATTGTTATAAGTATAGCCACGGTTCCAAATAGTGTGTTTTAGAGAGAAGAACGGGAAAAAAATCCATAGTCATATTCATTTAATAAAACATTTATTTTGCCACACATTAGAACACAAGCAATGACAACATGAAATACAAACTAAAACCGTATAACCTAGCAATATGTGTCGCCAATAACAGCACTTATTTTCGGCTGGTCGTTGCTAAAATAGCAATTTTTTTCTCTCTCTGAGGCGCACACGAAAACCAACATAAATGAAAAAAAATATTCATAAATTAAAAATAATATCAAATATTCTCTTGAAAATAATAATATTAAGGTAGTAGCCATAATACATGTACATTTAATATATGGCTGGATATAACGCAACGATGGCTCCGGCGGGTGAAGTGATACACAATTTGCTATTGAATTTTTTTTGAATCCTTAAAAGTTCTCTGGTTAACTGAGTTTTAATATTCAGATACAGTGAATTTTTATAGTTTCACATGAATCACATTATAACACGATTAGTCAATAAAACTACTCACTAAACTAAAAAATACCTCACATGAATCTGAATAATTTTAACATCTCTCTCATAATGGTACTTGCTTTTACTACAGTTTCGCTTCATTCGTATCCCAAAGTTTTTCTTGAGACGAGACCATAGACCTCATAATTGCCCCGGAGGCAAGATTAAGGTCAAGAGCAAACCCATTGTTAATAAGCTAAAAAAGTTACCTACTACCTTACAAGGTAGGTACTTACCTTTTTGCTGGAGTATATATAGGCCTTACCTTTTATAGGGTTATACCTTGAAGGGGTTGAAATAGGGCATGAAAATTTGTATGGAAGTTCGATATAGTTGAAGATTCAACAATGAAACATTGTATTTAGACACTTGATAAGAAATAAATAAATATTTGTTCTAAAAATTTGAGTGAGAATACCGGAGACCCAATCCCCTTTTAAATGGCCGGCAACGCACTCGTGACTTCTCTGGTGTTCATGGGCGGCCGTGATCGCTTACCATCAGGCGACCGGTTTGCCCGTTTGCATAAAAAAAGCAACTCAAGCCCCCTATCCCATAAAAAAATACCTACCTATATGTATAGGAAAATGTATATAATTAAAGGTAAAAATACCATCGAAATAATTACACGTTGAGCGAGCGCGAATAAAAAACGTACCAAAAGCGATTTACTTATATATATACTTATTTGCAAAATAAGTAACTTATTAAAAACTAGCTTTTGCCAGCGACTTCGTCCGCGTGGAATAGTTACTTTGTTCCCTAGTTCTTCGCCCGCGGTTTCACCTGCGTTGCCCCGTTCCTAAGGGTTGTAGCGTGATGTTTTATAGCTTGAAACCTTTCTCATGAATCACTCATTTTCCCAACATTTCCCTTCACTGCTCTGCTCCTATTGATCGTAGCGTGATGAAAAGTATACTATAACCTGTGGTTTGGGCTGTGCGTTGATAGATCACTATGTCAGTCAGTCAGTCACCTAACGTAAGAGTAGACAAATATAATCAGAAAGCTCCGAACTGCTAAGCTATCGGGAGTTACACGTGTTATTGTGAGTCAACCATAAAAGATAGACATTTGCTGTCGTGGAATATTTTTTATATAATTTTAAGGAGAACATTTCCGTCATACATGATTTCTGTGTAGCTTTAACCATTAAGGCTGCACACGCGACGGAAGCTTAAAAAATGGAGTAAGTTCCCCTGTTTTCCCAACATTTCCCTTCACTGCTCTGCTCCTATTGATCGTAGCGTGATGAAAAGTATACTATAACCTACCCAGGAGTATGAAGAACAATTGTACCAAGTTTCGTTGAAATCCGTCGAGTGGTTTTTGTTTCTATAACGAACATACAGACAGACAGACAGACAGACAGACAAAAATTTTACTGATTGCATTTTTGGCGTCAGTATCGATCACTAATCACCCGCTGATAGTTATTTTGGAAATATATTTCATGTACAGAATTGACCTCTCTACAATTTATTATAAGTATAGATTAAAATGCTGCCCAAAATAACAATTCCACGCGGATGAAGTCGCGGGCAAAAGCTGCAAACCAAATCTGCAAATTGACTGATTTCCGAACGAAGATTTTGCCGCTTTGGACCTCCTTCCTTTGTAGTCTTATTGCATCTTAGAGCACCTAAGTATACAGAGAGATGGCATAGCCCATTACCCCTTTGCCAAAGTACATCGAGTTCAGTCGAGATCGCCGTCATTGTATCGCATTATGAGGCAAATAATATCTTCCAGAAGATGATCAATTCTGCGGTTTATTCATGTAAAAAGCGATCTGCACCTTCCAATCTGCGAAATCATGATATTTCATATCAATCGCAACATGGTTTTTTAAAAGAATATAGTCGAAATAATCATCGTTCTGATAACAATAAAAAAAATACAGTCACTGTATTTTTCTATCGTTAACTGTAATTATTACAGTGGTACCTCAGAGAGTGGTACCACAGACTACTAAGAGATACTAGTAATAGTGGTACAGACTAGAGATGGGTTTATGCCAGGGCATTTATTTTTTTCGCCCAAAATGCCTGGGCGGAAACCCATCTATATAGATGGGTTTATGCCAGGGCATTTATTTTTTACGCCCAAAATGCCTGGGCAAAAACCCATCTATAGTACAGACCAATGAATGAGATTGATTTGCATAGTGCTGGACAAGGTGAGTGTGAGTTTTTCCGTCATTACTATGTTCTTTATTAGAAGTCTATCTGATTGATTGTATTGTTTTATTATTTATTTTCTATCCTTTACTTTTTAAGATGTCCTAAACCTACATTAAGCTCGTAACGGGAACGGTGCTGATGTAGAGATTCGTACTTCCAACCTAGACTTTAGACATATAGAATGACAGTCACATCACATTTGACATTGGACATCATTCCCCCTGATTGCTTACCATGCATAGGTATGTAGCAATTTGTAGCGTGACTCCTCTATGTGCAAGTAATATTGGGCACAGGCTCAGTAAAGTTGCATTACAATAACGTATGAATTACATAAAAACGGAACACAATCATTCTTTTTCCATAGTATGCTCTGTTATAGTTGTTTTGTATTGAGTATGGTCCTTTGGTAGGCCACTCATCATAATTATATTGTTTATTTTTTAATTGGGAAATACAGTGTTGGTATTGGAATTTTCTGACAAACCTAGTAGCTACTAGAAAATAAAATAATTGTAACGTTTCGTTCATTCTTACGTAACATCACTAGTAAATTGAGGGCTACCTTAGGTGAATTCTACAAAATGAAAATTAAAGTCACCACCAACAACTGCCGACACAGCAATTGTACCTAACAATACCTTCACGGGTCGGGATCGAGATCCAGTTCCAAAGAGTAGTAATAATTAGGAGATCCAGTTCTTTAGATACTCATGTTTGTTGACTTTCAATAAACAAGAAAAAAAAAACGAGGAAATTGAAATGACATTAGATAGGTACAGTACGCGCGGCATAAGTTGACCGGAGTGAAGTTCGCCGTTTTAATGCGCAGTGGATTGTTTACGTTAAAAATTGTATACTGCGCAACCAAAAACTGACAAACAGCTAACTTCAGTCCGGCCAATTTATGTCGCGCGTACTGTACGGTGGCAACGATGAGCGAGACCGTCTTTTGGCTGCCAAACAGGATATTATTATGGTTTTTTAACATTAAAAAAAATTTCTAGATTTTGGGGTAATTGTGGCAATTTGGGAATGTCGATCTTAAATTTTAAACTTCATTATTGTGTTTACTTTATGAATATTTTATTATATTATTGATTAAATCAAACAATCAAATAGTTTTTCTTTTTAAAATCAATCGCTTATGAGATTGGCTCAATTCTCAAAGACAACCGCTTATCGTTACCATAGACAAGATAAACGCTACATTTATTCTAATGTCAACATGTCGGACAAGT
This sequence comes from Acronicta aceris, assembly GCA_910591435.1. NCBI lineage: Eukaryota > Metazoa > Arthropoda > Insecta > Lepidoptera > Noctuidae > Acronicta > Acronicta aceris. The sequence continues at coordinate 10,625,833 of OU342781.1, read as the reverse complement.
TAGTAAGGATTTTCTAAATAAATTGCATTTTTTGTGTCTAAAACAGAATGGATGAATCCTATATTATTTGCCAAATTGTCATTCTTATACTGTCTACATATAACTATTATTACAAAGTTACAAACTCCTTTTTTTATTGCAGTGCTATTTGCGTCGTAATTCAGTGACATGTGTTCGACTTAGCGTGATCGATAAAAATATCTATTTTTATTACAGTGAAGACTTGTTAGGTGACGATTTAGGGGACCAGAGCCTTGCAGACTATAACCTTGGCAATGAGGAGGAGGAGCAGCTCTTGGCTGACGACTATGAGCATGCTGCACCTCAAAATGTCCCGACGTCAATTGATCCCGGGTACCGAGACACCTTGGGACCACCAGACTACCCAAACCATATTATTGAGTACAACAATCAGGTATGTGTGTACACATACTTCTTGTGTATGTATTGTGTGTATGTACTGTAATTGATTATTTCAATAGAAAAACTAGAATAAGATAAAACATTGGTTTATTATTATGTGTAATGGATATTAGGTATTTTACTAAATGTTATAATTAAAAAGATGCTCTTTACTTTATTAAATTAAATATGTAAAGTAGATTAATTGTAACTCATTAGATATTCACCTGCCAGAATAGGTTAATATACTCAATACTCAATACTCAATACTCAATAACTTTATTGCATCCCATAATGTATACAAAAGCTGGTGGGTAAAATTAAAGAGAAACAATTATGGACCCTGTCGGGCACAGCAAGTTAGTTTTTTTAGAGGAGAGGATGAAGAGCGCTTTTTAAAACATAATATATTGAAATAAAGGAAGATATGATATTTAGATGTTTAAGTAGGTAAATAATACCTATTTAAATGTAGATTTATATTCATTTTATTTATTAATATTCATTTAATTATTTATTATTAATATTTATATTCTAGATTATGTATTAATTGTTATTGTTTATTTTTTATATATATTTATATATTTGCTGTAATTTTAATCAAATAGATTGTAAGTAATTAAAGTTTGCACGGTGAGTAAGGTAAATAAATATATTTAAGTACTGCTTGTTTAATATATTATCCCTATTTCCTTAGTTGAAATTTATCTTTGAGGTATTCGTCAATTGTGTAGTAACTTTTATCTAATAGAAATCGTTTTAATTTATTGGTAAATATATTATTTGATTCTGTGTTTTTTATGTATTCAGGTAATTTATTGTAGATTTTAATGGACGTAACAAATGCACTAGAGGAGTGCATTTTTAGCCGTGAAGTTGGTAAATTTAGTCTATTTCCATGTCTAAGTTTGATTTTTGTTTGAATGTCTTCTCTTTTGCTGTAGAATTGTGGGTACTTCCTTACAAATTTGCAAATTTCAAATATATAGAGACAGGCTAGTGTTAAGATGTTTAGTTCTTTGAAGTGTGGTTTACATGAGTCGGTGTCATTGATGTTAATCAGTATTCTTATTAGTTTCTTCTGTATTGTAAATAGTGAAGGCGCGTCTGTACTGTTACCCCATAATATAATTCCATATCTAAGCCAAGCGAACGCATATGCATAGTATGTTACTATTGCTGTTTTGAGGTCTGTTGTTTTCTTTATTTCTCTGAGGGCATATGCAAATTTAGAAAGCTTAGTTTTTAATTTCTGTATGTGTGGTTTCCAGTCTATGTGTGTATCTATGTCTAGGCCTAAAAGGGTGAATTTATTAACTATTTCTAATTTGGATCCTTTGTATTCAAAATTTATATTTATGGGGGTTTTTTGTCGCGGGTGAAAAGTAATAATTTTTGTCTTATTAAAGTTAATTTCCAGGTTGTGTTCATTCATCCAATATGTTGTGGTGTCAAGTATTGATGTTAGTATTTGGTTTAAGTTTTGGTTATTGTTATATGATGTTAAAATAGAGACGTCATCGGCAAACAATACGCATGTTTCGTTTATGTGGTTAGGGAGATCGTTTATGTAGATATGTCAACATCATATCTGTCTGTCGGGGCTGGTCAGCTCTTACTTGCTGTGTCAATCCCTAATTCTTTTTGTTTAATGAATAAATCTTTTAATCAAACTGCAGAATTCTGAGCAACTATTTGGAACAAAGTTGTAAAGCTTATATTGTAATCAAGTTTTTTTTTACAATGACTATGGAGTTTCTTGCCGGATCTTTTCCATATGACCCACTGTTTGGAACTATGCAACTAGTTTTGACTTTTCAAAAGTACCTATTTTAGTGTTCAAATTGAATGAAATTGAATAAAACAGGTTGACTTTGACTTGTGTATGGACCCATACTATAACAAATAAATGTCTGATTCAATTTCAAAGCCTTTATTACCAACTTACATAGTGTTACGAGCTGGGGTTCGGGATAAATTTAATTAACACCAATTTCACCGAAACAACAAATATTTTAATTAACTTGACAAACACACAACAGAAATTACTGAGAGAGTCACTACAGTAACACTTATCGCACTATAATGTCGCACTTGTAATCACTTAACTTCGCTTCGATATTCACTTCACCGTGTTCAGAACTAAACTGCTCCGGCCGGCCCTCACGACCTGTATTTATATGAGTCACGAAGATTCTAGAATCGAACATTCTCGATAGGTCCACAAAATACGAGTAGGTAAGTACCTAAGTACCTACTTATAAACAATAGATTGTTTACGGTCATTCACCTTGAACCCGGCTTTTCTTCGAATGTTCTAAGTGCTTCTACGACTTATCTAGAATCTTCTGACCCATCTCCGTACTAATAGCCACTTGGCGTAACAATAGTATTAAATTAACATTGACAGAGCCCTTAATTATGCTTAACTGTAATTAATAAATGTATTTCATTTATGTGAGTAATAATGGCACATTTGATGCTGTTTCCTGCTTAATTGATGTGTCTTGTGATACATAGCATCCTCCAACGCTCTCCTATCTTCGTGTCTCTATCTAAGCTTGCTAGGGACTTAAATATGTAAAACAGTATGGTTGAAATAACATTGTGTTTATGAAGTAACAGTAGTAAGTATGAACAATTGTCTTTGCACCAAGTTTTTATTTAAAAAATTATCACTGCATAACCATTTGGGGACAACTTCAGACAACTTAAATTAACTTGATGCTGATGTGTTTTATTATTATCCAATCTTTGTTCCAGCAATCAATACCGTATCAAGCCATGGTGGACACAGAGTCTGTGGTACCTAACATAACAGTGGAGGTGCCAAATACACCATTACCAGAACACCCTACATATGCACCGTATGAGCCACCCGTATATGAGGAGCATGCTGTGCCATCAGCTATAGTAAGCATATTTTATGTACTTGTAACTTAATTATATAAGTTCAATTATTAGTTCGGTTTAATTAAGACTAGTGGACTTCAGATTTGACTTGGATAAAATAGATATAATCTATCATCCAGATCCGTTCAGCCGTTCGCAAACTTTCACATTTATAATATTAGTAGCATATTATTGCTCTTGTTTTTTTTTTTTTTTAAAAACGTTGCCCCACACTAGGATTTTCTCTTGTATTGCGTGTGATTTTACAAACACAAATTCTCACATATACAAACGCGGGATTGAACCCACAACACGTGGCGTAGAAGCTGATCACTCAGCCGCTACGCCAAACGTGTCGTCATTATTAATTTGTACTAATGAATATACTGAGAACATTTGACCTACACAAATGCTGGTATCAAGGGGCCATTGCGCTCCCTAAATTATGATTGAGCTACACGATGATTGATATAATGTGTGCTGTCATTGGGACTGGTCCACTCAAAGCTGCTATGGTTCTTTCCTCAGAAGGCCCTTCCATGAAATACTATTATTAACTTACATTTATTTGTTTAACAAGCATACAACTTACTGATGGGAAGCAGCAACAATAGACTATTGACATAAGTTGTTAATTTTAAATTTTAATTAATTTCAAATCACATATTGTATGTACTTGTTGCAGCCTGCAGCCCCAATTGAATCACCACAGATTGTACCATCAGATATACATCCACTAACACCAAGTAAGTTTTTCATGTATTTACAAATAAAATTATCTAAAAGATGTTTATTAAAAATCCCCAAATCTCTTTAAGGTCTTAATCAATTGCTTTGAGATAGTGGTACATTTAAAGACACTGTTTTTATATACTTTCTGAGCTACAGCAATGGCACCCTGTTTCAGTTAGTTTTACATATAAATACTCATAATATTAGTATATAAATATTAACTTCTGTCTTCTTCTCACTATATTTTATATCTTAAAATATGTAATTTGATAATATTTCTGGCTATTGTTGGCATATAAGCCAAGCCGTCTCTCTTAAATTGAGAGGTATTAGATTTAGCATAACATATCATGCCATTCCCTGAGGGGATAGGCAGAGGTTTACTAATGTACACTTATAGTTTGCTAGTATGTTTACGTCCCATATAATGGGGGCGAGCCTATTGCCATTAACACATAAATCCAATTTCTGAGCTGCTACTGAAAAATCAACAATATTGCTCGACCTGGGATTCGAATCTAGTGGTTTTAGCGTAGCAGGCACGTTTTTGATCACTAGTCTAATGAATTAGCGTATACCAAATATATTATTTTGTCATACAGATGGTGATTTAGGTGGGCCTCGCGAGAGATTCGTGTCGGAAAGACCTCCTGGGGCTCAAAGATTGCCTCAAGTCAGAGACATACCTGACAGCTTGGGTATGTAACTAATTTAATGCGTTAATTTATATTGCGTCTGAATTGAAAATATATTTTTGTGTAACTTTTATAATTACACAAAAATATATTTTCAATTGTGTACCGCTGAAATGTGGAATTCGCTTCCAGAGTGGGTCTTCCCCGATAGATATTATCTGGGTTTCTTTAAATCACGAGTGAATCGGTTTCTTCTAGGCAAGCGCGCTCCATCGTAGATCACAGTATCGCTTAACATCAGGCGATACTAGGCAAGCGTGAGCCTATCCTTCAGAAATGTGTTGTTGGGGAGTTTGTACATTCAATTAGTGGACTTGGGCTCTGAGTGGAAGGGAACTATCTTCTACCATGGTTGGTTAGAGTTTTCCTTTCATTCGCAGACAAGGTGGTGATCCCTATGGGGGCGGGCGCGGGCGGGCTGCGCGGGCGCACGTCGTGGCGCAACCCTAACGCGGCGCCGCGCTACTCGCAGCACCCCTACCGACGGAACAACATGCATCGGGTCTGTACACTTACATACTTAACATTATTACATAGGCATTACATAGGGCATACAAGGTGGAGATCACAATAATCTTCACTACTTAGTATAAAACAAAGTCGCTGTCGCTGTCTGTCCGTCCCTATGTATGCTTAAATCTTTTAAACTACGCAACGGATTTTGAAGCGGTTTTTTTTAATAGATAAAGTGATTCAAGAGCAAGATTTTAAGCTATTTAATATTACGCTACGACTCTTAGGAATGGGGCAACGCGGTGAAACCGCGGGCGGGTCGCTAGTTGAGAATATTCAAAGAGTATACAGTATGGAGAGGGCATTCATTGACACTATTAAAGGGTATACAGATACTGGTCTCGGTGGTTTAGTTGGCTCAAGCATCCAGTGTACCAGTGATACCCTAGTGATATGATCATAGGACTGCGAAGTCAAAAAATGTTTGTAAATGATGTGCAATATGGGGTATATAAAGTCCTTACTTTTCTAAGGTGGAATGCCGGTAATATACTGAATTTCTAGGGCGGCAATGAATGGGTTGATGCAGTGATAGCCTAGTGATATGGACTGCTAAGTCAAAGATCTTGAGTTCGAATCCAAGGCCTGCTCCTCTGAGTTTTCGATGTCATGTACGTATTAATAGTTAATATCTTAATCGGTGAAGTAAAACATCGTGAGGAAACCTGCATGCCTAAGAGATTTTCTCGACGGCGCGTGAAGTCTGACAATCCGCACTAGGCTAGCATGGTGGACTATAGCCTAATCCCTCTCATTCTGTGAGGAGACCCGTGCCCAGCAGTGGGACAATGTAAATTTTAAAATTGCGAGAATGCGCGTGAGTAAACTGTGTAGTCTTTAAATAATTATGAACACGCCTCACGAAAGGTATTATACAAAAATTGTATTATGTTAAAATTTGTTTACAGGGCAATTTCAACCAGCGCGCCTCATTCCCCCCCCCACATCTTCGCCCCAGTCCACCGCAGATTCGCCCGGACATTCGTCCCGAAATGCGGCCTGAGATTCACCACGATATGCGGCCTGAAATGCCGCCGGAAATGCGGCCGGAATTACGACCTGATCCGGCCCAAATCCGGCCAGACATGCGCCTGGAGCCTCCGAACCTACCTCAAATGGGCCCTGAAATATCCCCTGAACGACCCATCCTACCGCAAGAGATGCCTATGTTTAGACCTCCCATAGAACGTCCGCAATTTCAACCCCGCTTCCAATACCGACCTCCAATGGAGGAACGTCCGCAATTCGGTCCTATAAGGCCGAACTTTGAGCCTAGGCCTATGTACTTCCGACCTAATTTCCCTCCGAGGCAGTTTGCGCCGCCGATGCGTGAGATCGCGCCCAATGCCAGCCACATGCCGCAAGTTACCATACGGCAGGCCATGCCGATGCCAGGACCTAGTTTGGACAAGCCGAAGGAACCGGAAGTGAGGATGCTGCCGGTGCCTTTGCCGGCAAACTTACCACCGGGAGGGTTGGCCGGCAAGAAAGTGCTGATCAATCCACACTTCAAAGGGAATTTCCAACCTCCTGTTGAAGGTAATTTTGCTTTCATATGTTTTTCACCGCGTTTAAAAAAGGGTTCTGACTGTATTTTTTTTGTGTATCTATACTTATAATAAATCTGTAGAGAGGTCAATTCTGTACATGAAATATATTTCCAAAATAACTATCAGCGGGTGATTAGTGATCGATACTGACGCCAAAAATGCAATCAGTAAAATTTTTGTCTGTCTGTCTGTCTGTATGTTCGTTATAGAAACAAAAACCACTCGATGGATTTCAACGAAACTTGGTACAATTGTTCTTCATACTCCTGGGCAGGTTATAGTATACTTTTCATCACGCTACGATCAATAGGAGCAGAGCAGTGAAGGGAAATGTTGGGAAAATGAGTGATTCATGAGAAAGGTTTCAAGCTATAAAACATCACGCTACAACCCTTAGGAACGGGGCAACGCAGGTGAAACCGCGAGCGAAGAACTAGGGAACAAAGTAACTATTCCACGCGGACGAAGTCGCTGGCAAAAGCTAGTATATTATATATTTAGACTTATTATTTTTAATAGAAAATTTTTGGTCATCACTCCTGTATTCTCCGAAGGGGGCAGAGGTGTATTAATGTTCGGAAACAGTTCGCTGGTATGTTTAGGTCCCATGAAATAGTGTCTCAAATACAAACTCCGAGCCGCTACTGAGGATTTCATAGAAGAATCCAATAACACCTGACTTGGAATTGAACCCAGAATAACATCTAGTGTAAAAGTCATACTTAGGACCACTAGACTAGGCAGTTATCCGCATCAAAAGGGCTAATTGAGCAACGCCCGTACCAACCACCATAGACCAAGATAAGAGATTTTGCATTGTGTCTTTAATACGTGCATTGACAGGATAATTATAATGTGTGTATTATAAAGACTATGATGTCATAGGGTTGCCTGCCTACATACCGACACGGATTCAAAAATCACCGCCGCTCAGTCCCACGATTGAGAACAAATTCGGTAACTTAGCTATTTGTTCTACACTGCATGGTTTTGTAGCAACCCTAGATGGCTTTAGTTGTTCTTTTTATATTGTATCTTAATATTAGTCACACACCACATACATACATACATACATACACACTACATATACAGAGGTACACCGTAGCAACCCTAGTTGTGTTATTTTAGTAATCTATCTTTATATCTAAGTATATAAATAATAATCTAATGATTTTTGTTTCTTACGCACATCACACGACAATGGCTGGAACGATTTGGTTTATTTTTATGTGCATAATAGTCCGAATGAGGTTTTAGGCATAGAAAAATTGGCAGTTTTTTTTTTTTAAAAAAAAAGCTTACTAGCAATGTGGGTCGCACATTACTAGTATTCTTGTTAACCCCTCGTGCTAAGCTAAATGCTTGTGTTACGAGTGGGTTCACGTCGGTAGGGCAATGGGTGGGGTTCGAACCGGCCAACCACATGATCGCCCGACGCCCTAGCCATTAGGCTACCGCCGCTTTATTTGGGAAAGCTTTAAGTCAATATCAAAATGTTTTATTTCATTTAGACCACTAAAATAGGTATTTTTGAAAAGTCAAAACAAGTTGCACAGTTCTAAAAGAGAGAGAGAGAGATGTATTTTCTTAAAAAAATCATCATTACTATATATTAAGTTTTACAACTTTGTTTTAAGTGCTTTCTGTTGGATTTTTGTATGATTTATTGAAACTTGAATAAGCCAATTTCTTATCCAGTCCGCATCGGGTCAGCTGGAAAATAAATATATACATACATTATCTCACATACATTATCTCACATACCTTATATCTCACATGTATTGTTTGTTTTAATTTAGTCTTTACAGTATTTAGAATTCCAATTCCAATATTTGTACGCCTTCACGGCAAAACATAGCGCCCAGATTTGTATATCTACCTTTATGTAAATACCTATGTTTCACAAATATATATTCTTATTCTTATATACACCCACATATACAAAACAATACAATAATTTAAAGTGTCTATTCACCTGCACAAATAACATGAATGGGAGAGTTGACCGATTACTTTAATGGTATTTAAAAAACGTTCACCATAAATAGAGCCAAATAAAAAAACGTGTGGCACTCGGGGACTGCCACGGTAAAGCTATTGCATAGCGTTTGTTATCAACTTATGTAATACAACCAATGCCACCTAAAGGCGGGTTGCTGAACTAAAGAGACAAGCGTGTTTCTCTTTAGTTCAGCAACCCGCCTTTAGGTGGCATTGGTTTTTATCAACTTATGTAATACAACCAATGCCACCTAAAGGCGGGTTGCTGAACTAAAGAGACAAGCGTGTTAGGTTTTTTTCGTTACGGAATTTCTGGATTCGGTCCCCACGCTCAAGGCCCGCGATAGAAGCTATGCAATAGCTTAAAAACAAAACTAAAATCGGGTCCAAAATAAGGAAGTTACAAGCATTTTAATTTTATGCTAGAAAAAGAGCGTACTATAGCACGTTGTGACGTCAAATCGTGCGTGCACCATACAAATTCTCTACTGATATCCAATTTGGGGGAAAGGGGAAAGAGCATCCCCTCTCAAACCCCAACAAAAACTTACACTTAAATCTTAGAACTTTCATTCGATTTCAGTATAAGAATTATATTTGATAAAAAATTCAATTGGTCTGTTTTTTTAATAAATCAAACACCAGTCCACCACTCTATTACCACCTTTATAATTTGCAATAGAAATTAGTATGCTTTTAGCACCAAAAACCTAGTAGTTAGCATGTGTTGCCAGTTGCGATTACTAAATTTCTTCCTTGATTATAAACCCATTAATTATATTGTCCCATTGCTGAGCACGGGTCTTCTCTCAGAATGAGAAGGGTTAGGCTATAGTCCACCACGCTGGCCTAATGCGGGTTGGCAGACTTCACACGCCGTCCAGAACATTATCCTTCACTGTTTTAGCGCAGATAGGTTTAGGTTAAAAAAAAACCTATAACATAACATACCATCACGCCTGTATTCCCCGAAGGGTTGGGCTGAGGCGTACTTAATGTACACCAACAGTTCGCCGGTATGTTTAGGTCCCATGTTATAGGGGGCGAGCCTATAGCCATTAACCAGGCACAAATCCAGACTCCGAGCTGCTACTAAGAATTTCATAGAAAACTCAATAACACTTTGCTCGACCTGGGGATCGAAACCAGGACCTCTATTAGCGTAGTAGTCGCGCTTGTGACCACGAGACCAATCGAGGCAGACTAGGTAACCTATACCTATATTTTGTAGTAAAACTACATTTTACAGATTTTAACGCGTTATATTAATCTTTATTTGAATTTTGTTCTTTTGCAATTCGTTTTAAATAGTATATTTCAGTAAATTAATTATTTTAGAAGTGTCCATGAAATTTCCTGTTCTTTTCAATAGGATCAACTTGCAATATAAAAAACATAAAAAAACCCATAAAATAACAGTGAGCGTCTGAAGTTGTCCGCAAGTTAATTTGCCGGGGTACATCTATATCTATAATAAACTTGTAACAGGTCGATGTCTGTACATTACAGATATTAAAGAAAAACTAATATGGGGAGTCTTTATTAGAGCAACAGACGCCAAAAATAACTATTTTTAGAATTTTTGTCTGTCTGTCTGTGTGTTTGTACGCGCATCACGCAAAAACTACTGCATGGAATTGAATGCAGTATTCACCGATGTATAATTAGAGGTCAAACTTAAAATCTAGTAAATGTTTTATCTTGATACGCCGCCTAGAATAGGACTTATAGTATGTTAATCTTTTTGGGACGTGAGTGAATTTGCCGGCACCAGCTATTTTTTTTATGGGATAGGAGGGCAGAGCTTTGAAAAGGGGATTGGGCCTCCGGTAACCTCACTCACTCGGCGAAACACAACGCAAGCGATGTTTAACGCCGGTCTTCTGTGAGGCCGTGGTATCACTCCGGTCAAGCCGCAATGGCTAACTTCAGATTCGCGCTGTTATTTCGGGGCTACTGTAAATATTATTTGTGTCGTAAACTCGTATATGATTGGTGCAGGCCCAGTTAAAGACATAGACGACGCCGCGGAGCGGTTCATAGCTGAACAACGGAACGCTCTAGCCAGGGCTGCCGTCAGGAAGTATGCCAGACGATCTCCACAAAGGTGAGTGTGGGTTATCATCATACCTTTGCGCTGAGGAAAATCCTCATGGTTCTCGTTCTCGGAAATCCTCGGGCACGTACCGACTAAAAATCCCACTTGCCTTCCATTTCCCACAGCCATGCCATTCATGACATTCACGACTTTCGCGACGATTTGCTTACTAGCAATGCGTGGTGTGGTAACCCAAGATTGATTCCAGGACACAGTTTAGTAATCCATTATTTTAGGAGAGTTATTCTGTGTTTATCTTTAGTCAATATATATATATATATTATGTACTATCGGCCAACGCCATATCTAGCCACCGTAAGGGCTATATTTGTTTGCAGCCGCTGCTATACCAGTGCTTACCTACGCTTATCAACTAATAGCATCTCCTTTTTATGAAGTCGAAATCGTATCTCTAATCGTATAAACAAAAAAAAAATGAAATAAAACTACATTTTATGGATTTTATCCCGTGATATTCATATTATTTAATTCTTAAAAGCCAACACCGTGTGCACGGGATTTTGTTTTCAAAATGGCTAGATATGGAGTTGGCTGATAGTACCTACTGCATACATATTATATAGACTGCTTAACATATTACCCTTCTTTTTTCGTAGTCGGGTATAAAATAGTCGTATCTTGGAACGCAATTTGATAAAAAAGTAAAAATAACACCTATTCTTGGATTTTTATTCATCCTATTTGTTTACTAGGTATATAGAAAACACGACGATAGAGATTGAAAATGACTTAGCGCACGGCCCTCACCGGAGGAGGAGTAATGATGATGATGACCTGCTGAGAAGACAGGAGGAGTTCATTAACGCCAACAGAGCCGGGCTCAGGAGGAGGTGAGATATACTGCAATATAGAATTAATAATGTATTCTGATTATTTTTAGGGTTCCGTATGTCAAAAGGAAAAAACGGAACCCTTATAGGATCCCTTTGTTATCCGTCCCGTCCGTCAGTCTGTCTGTTAAGACCCTTTATCTCGAGAACGTGTGGAAGTATCGAGTTGAAATGAACACCATATGAGTATATGGTGTTTACGGATTTTTTCACAGATTCAAGAGACTGTAGATGTGAGTAGGTCTACGGTCCCGTGAAGCTGTGTCTAATCAAAATCAAACTTCTAAGTTAATGTAAAAAAAGATACGGCCGTTTATGCCGCAAAAAACGTATATTTCGACACTGAAGGGAATCAAAATTTATAGGGTATTTTCTGTTGACCTATAACTATGAAATTTGGCAAGTAATACCGTCTTATACTACAAGTACACGGAAAAATCTGAAAACTATGCATTTGTAATTTATACCAATTACAAAATGTAGTTAATAAAAAATTTACTATCCATTTATAATAATGTACCTACAAAGGAGTTGTTTTAGGAATGTATGGAGCCTGGGCCAGCTCCATGTACACTATACGTAAATATAGGTTTAAAATATAGAAACTGATTTTTATTGTTAATTCATTTTAATTTCACTTCGTTTTCTTGTACATTTAAAATATCTTGGTCAAGGAGAGCAACACAACACATTAAAAATACAATATGGCGGATCGTATTTGAAATCAATTTGTCAAAATAAATGACACTGACATTGTTTGTTGTCAGTCTAAAAATGCAACGCGAGTACGAAAATATTTGGTTAAGCTTCAATAAATAAAATAGAACTACCATACCATTGGGAAAATAGTCGCCATCGACTCAATTACCACAAGGAAGCGAAAGGACTACAGAATGTTCTACTCAATTGCGTCAACACATGATTTACCTATTGGATCAGCAAGGGACTTTAGGGACTGGATACCTCGGTGTCAAGAAGAATAAGAACCGGAGCCTCGAATGTGATCTTGTTAATCAGACTATTACTGCAGTTTAATTCTTTGGTGACTATCAATATACCCTGGAGTTCGATAATTCATAGGAAAGCAGTGAAATGTGCAGTACCTGATAACTACAAGTTATTGTTAAAGTGCTTACCTATCCCATTACAGAAATGCAAATATTTTAGTCCAACTATACAGTTCCATTTTAGTAGCGATAGAGGAATGAAATAAGAAATCAGTCATGATGCATAGGTTATATACGTATACCTAATATAAATAAAACAACTTGATTGTGATTATGATTTTATTAATTTTCCACATCATCCCTTCTATGCTTTCATAGTGCTGAGCCTGACCTAAATACCACACTAATGTCATGTGAGCACAGCAACCTGCTGTCCGTTGTCCAGAGATATGACTACAATAATAACTGATGATTTTAACATCCCACCCTGATCCTTCCCCCGCTATAAGATATAAGATATATTTCTAATAAGTTCAGTACTCTATAACATTGTCTTTTGTGTCTCCCATCCAAAATATAAGCCTGTCTATCAATACTTATGAAATTATGTAGGTATCAAAATTAAATTGATTTGTATCATCATCCTGGAACAAATAACATGAAATTAAGATAAAGTAAAAGGTATATACCTATAATATTAATTAGTCTCTTATTGCAGTTTAATAAATAGTGATTTTAGATAATATAGGATATAGGTAGTTATATGGACAACTCTTCTTATCTATTATTTTTGTTCTTGTAACTGTAGTATTCTGTAACAGAATTAAGAAAATCCTACAAGGGTACTATATATTTTATGCCTTCAATAAAAAAAAACAAAAGAGATGCTTACCTCTCTTGGAATTGGCAATTGTTTTAGCATTCTTTCGGCACACTAGAGTGAGCATGCCTCAAAATGAAGATGTTTTATGCATAGCAAACATTGCTAACATGGTGGTGCTGGAGGTCGCGATTTTCATGTGCTGTAGCAATAGCAGTCGACATTTCTTGGATTATAATGTCAAAGCATTGTGAACACATTATGTAGCTACTCTTTTTTTCATCAACCTAAAATAAAACAAAAAAGAGGTAAGTATTCATGGTTATAAAACTTTACAGTATAGAAATGAATCAAAATATTTTAACCTGATGGCCAAGATGCTGCTTAATCGCCGAAGCGAAATTATTTCGGGTCTCATTTCACCGTCCACATCAGGTCATCGTAATATTATTGTTCATGTTCACCTAATACAAAAGTGCACTGTAGGCAGCGCGCCACGGTCAATAAACAATCAATTAATGTTCGTAGTAGTAAACTGGACTATTAAAATTCCGAATTAAAATAATAAAACAATAATCCCAACAAGCACGAACACAAACGAGACAACTGTCAAAGTCGTCATTGTCGTCAAACGTCATGCCAACAACTGTCATGGATGCCATAAAAGTAGGGTTATCTTATTAAAAAATCTCCATATTAAACAATTTTGTACAACTGTACTCTTCTTTAAATGGATTTGTGTGTATTTTTATAAAATTCCTCTATTTTTTCTCTATTTATCTATATAGTGTACATGGTGTTGGCCCAAGATGAAACATCTCCTTTGTACGGAACCCTCTGTGGGTCAGTCCGACTCGCACTTTACTCGACATCGAAATTTAACATTTCTAGATGAAAACAGGATACCCACTTGGATTTTTTAAGGGTTTTATTTAAGCCCGACCTTTTTGATGTTAATAGTTGTTTAGGGTTTTGTACTTTGGTGTATTATCTCAATATTATAATTTTTCATAAAAGAGAATAGAATCTATAAACTGTAAACGATTTTAATATTTTTTTCTATGAAATCTTAGTAGCAGCTCGTAGTTAATTTAGGATTTGTGAATAGAAGGCCTATTACCATTCCGGGTAATAAATAGGCCTACTATTACATAAGACCTAAATATATTGGGAAACTGTTTGTGGTTGGATATCGAACATTATTTAATATATAATTCTTCTCATCATAGTAGTCCTCTCTTTCATAGTTCAGATTGTTTTTATTCCTCTCTTATTGCTTGACGGCAGTGGTGTAGTTTAAGTTTTCGTTATCATAATTGTATTCTTAAACATCTGCATTCTTAACTTTGGGATGAAGTTAATGACGTTCTAATATTAATTTTTGATTTTGATTCCATCTTGCGTCTTCTGGTTAGATACACCAGACGCTCTTATCTCTAAGCCACCGCGAAGCGAATCAATCAGAAGACGTAGGTATGAATCGTGCCCGCGATCGAATTTTTCTTTCACTAAAAATAACTTTATAATTTTAGCATGGATGGAAAATGCAAAAAACTACAAAAATATAGTTTTGATAATCTTCAAATATTCCCCCATATCTCTGTTTAACTTTTCGGGGAATACAGATGTGATGTTATGTCAAAGTCAAAGTCAAATTTCAATTTCAAATAAACCAATATTACATGTAGTTTTGAATTGTCATAACTTGGTGCCGGATATCGGAGGGCTAATCCCCTTTTAAAACGCCGGCAACGCACTTGTGACTCCTCTGGTGTTGCGGGTGTCCATGGGCGGCGGTGATCGCTTACCATCAGGCCACCCGTCTGCTCGTTTGCCCACCTATCTTATAAAAAAGACATGCACGGTTCCACATAGTGGGTCTTATGGAGATGGGCCGGCAAGAAACTCCACATGGTATAAGTAATATAATGTATGTTGTGCAGGATGCGGTCTCGGTCTCGGTCTCCGTCTCCGGGGCTCCGGCGCTCCGCGTCGCCGGCGCCGCGCCGCAGCCCCGAGCGCCGCCGCCCCGACCCGCCGCGACATGCTGACGAGGTAATACATACATACATAACATTTATTATAATATACCTTTTAAGGAATTTTATGACCTGGTAACTTAGACCTTTAAGTCATGTCTTTGTTGTTTCTACCATCACTTTATCCCCAGTAAAACAGTGGAAACTTCACTAAGGCTTCGATGGAGTTTAGGAGTGAACACAAAAGTCACGATTTTCAATTTTATATCATTTGCCTACACTCGCACACGTTCACGAACACTTAATTAAACTTCGGGGAAACACAAGTTTTGGAAAATAGTATAAAACCGACAAAGTCCACTTTACATTTTCCCGCCTAAACCTATAATATACCTTTATTATAATATAAGTCACTTTTTAACTGAGAAAACCATTTACTAAATTATTCCAGCAAAAATTTAATATTATGAATAATTGGAATATAATCTAAATTCTGTGTATGTAATCTATACCTTTAATAAAATTGTAACAGGCTGTGTATGTACATTATAGATATTAAAGAAAAACCAATATGGAGTCTATATTAGAGCAACAGAAGCCATAATAACAATTTTCAGAATTTTTGTGTGTCTGTATGTGTGTACGCGTATCACGCAAAAACTACTGCATGGAATTGAAGGCAGTTATCACCGATGTATTACTAGAACTAATAATCTAACTTAAAATCTGGTGCGTTTCATCTTGATACGCCGCTAAGAATCGGAATTATAGTATGTTAATATTTCTGGGACGCGAGTGAAACTGCGGGCACCGGGTAGTCACGAATAAAAAAATATCTGTTACAGGATAGCGAGTACAAGAGGAGGCTGCGGGAACAGGAGAACCTCCGCGAGCGAGTGCTGCGCGCCAAGGAGGTGCGGCGGAGGAAGAACGCCGTCGCCCTGCACAAACAGCTGCAGGACAAGTTAGTTCATTGTGATCCTCACGTCATGGGGGGCGCCTCATAAAAACGCCCCCTAAAATAGCCCCTACACAGGCTACAGGCTAAACACGCTGATCTAGACATGCATTTACATAAATGAACCATAACACATACTTAGCTCCAATATATATTATAAGGAAGACTATATATTATTACTTATTTTACTATATTAAAAACACTATCCGACCCTAAAGGGACTATAGGAATTAAGGCTACGGGCGTGAAATAAAATGCAGTTTGAATTTAAATTAGGAACGTTAATTTTTATATTTTGAATTTATAATACTCACAAGGAAGGTTATAACGTCTGTTTCCTGGCACAGTGAAGGTAGAAGTGAGAGCGAAACTAAAGACACCCATTCCTTTTATAGTCGGTAATGACATTTGACCATTACAAATAAAATAAGATCTACCCAAATGTGTTGCCACTATTAAAATAGGAATCGATTAATTTTTGCAACATAAATTTGAGTAGAGAAACACCAACAGGGACCTTATCCAGGGGTAGTATTTCGTAATTTTTACGTTATAGCAATCCCCGCCCTTCACCGCCTAATCATAATCATTCCAATTATATTACCAAATAAATAAGAAACATTAATATTCATGATAAACATAATAATGAAATTTAAGATGTACGATTGTCATACTCAAATTATCGAATTTCCCCAAAATTAATTATTAGTAATAATTAGTAATTTCCTTGGTCAACCAAGTAAAGTATAATAGGATATTCTACAATTCTTTTTAATTGTAGAATTATTTTAAAATGTCCGTATAGATACGATTGTCAATTGGTTTTTTATTTCCTCAAAATAATAGCGGGTTATGCAAAGAAAAATGGTTTAAAATTTAAACGATATATTCGCGCCAAAACGGCAGCCGCCGTCATCGTGAGCATCGTGACGTCATAAAAGCAGAAACATAGAAACGTCAAATATTCATGACCTTGAAATATGAATAACTAACTCAACATTTTACTCAATCAAAACCTTAACTCATTTAAGCGTATATTGACATCACTTCACACACTTCACGTCACATAAAACATCAATTATAATGTTCAAATTATAATAAATTAAAATTATTTTAATAATGAATTATATAATAATACTAATAAATTTTAATTAAAAAATTAAATCTCGTGTTTTTATAATAAAAAAGTATTGTATTCGTATTTCTTATCGTAAAAACTATTTAAATAACATATTTGATAATTTTATTTTGATAGATAAAAATACCCTATTGAGATTTTCCGTTGAAAACCTTAATTAGTTCATTATCCTTTGTATCTGTTAACGAAAATAAGGTCGCCCCCTATTATATAGGACCTAAAACATCCGTCCGACCCGAAAAGGGTGCATAGGTATCTCAATCGCAAAATGTGAGAATGCACCATCTTATGATGGTGCATTCTTACATTCTGCGATGTCAAACATACTAAGTCTGGGTGTCAAACATACTAAGCAATAGCTTAGTATGTTTGACACCCAGACTGTATTGCTATTTTATCATTTGCAATTTTTGGTCATTTTATAAAAAAATACAGGTAATTTTATTACTTATATTCTGAAAGGCATTATAATACATAGAATTAGATGTCGATACCTAATAATACCTTCACGGATCGGTCAGTTTTTTTAATAGTATATAATAAAACTTTCGGAAGCATATTTTCTTATTATTATTCTTTTACAGAGAACGTGAAACCCAAGAAAAGGAGAAAGAAGTTCAAACGAAGCCTGTTTCCGCGCCGGCTGCGGCCCCCGCGCTGGCCCCCGCCCCCGCGCCGGCCGCGGCCCCGGCCCCCGCCCCCGCCCCCGCCCCCGCGCCGGCCGCGGCCCCCGCGCCCCGCGCCGCGTCCGACGTGAAGCCCGACACCACGCGGCGCTCGCCCGACACTCACAGACCGACAGACTCCAAGCCGGTTGCGACAGTCAGAGAAAGATCACCGCTCAAGGACGATACAGCTGAAGTTAATTCTACTTGTGGTGAGATTACTGTTCACTAGTTGTTGCTCGTGGCTTTACTCATATCCCCAAAGGAATTCTTGAGAATTTGATCAAAATATCACATGGAACCAAACGTCACATACCATAGCACATGTATTACACGATGGGGTAGACAGAGGCGTACTAATGTATATTTACAGTTCGCCGGTATGTTGGAGACTCAAGTAATAGGAGGCAAGCCTAATGCCGTTAACCGGACACAAATCTAAACTCCGAACTGCTAATACTGAGAATTTAATAGAAAAACCCAACAACATTGCTCTAACTGGGAACCAAACCCTGGACATATAGTGTAACCGTCACATTTATGAGTACTCGACAGTAGTTGCTGGTCTGATTAAAATAAAACATTTGAAACTAATGCAAAAAATAAATGTTATGAATTATGATCCGAAATACGGATTTTAATGTACAAACATCCTTTTTCATACAGAAAACCTCACGCCTCCTCACAAAATGCCGATCAAACGGGATTCCCCAGAGAGGGGGACGATGACCCCGCCCCTCCCGGACAAGAGGACGGACAGCGATGATGACCTCGACCTGATCCTGGGAGACATCGACGGCATACTGTCCGACGATGAGGATACCGGACGGTTTAAGGAAAAGGCTAAGAAGTATGTATTACTTGAAATACTTTAAGTTTTTAAGTTGTTTTTTTATGGGATAGGGGGGCAAACGAGCAGACGGATCGCCTGATGGTAAGGGATTACCGCCGCCCATGGACACCCGCAACACCAGAGGAGTCACGAGTGCGTTGCCCGCCTTTTAAAAGGGGATTGGGCCTCCGGTAACCTCACTAACTCGGGGAAACACAACGTAAGCATTGTTTAACACCGGTTTTCTGTGAGGCCGAAGAAAACCGGAAAGAAAGGAAGTTTATAAAGTTACTAGCGATCCGTTAGCGCTTTCCACCAGAGGCGTAATGTGATGTTGTATTGTCGGTGTCGATTGTCGGCAAGATACGAACCTGCGGCTTCTGGTTAGATACACTCATACACCAGACAAAATGACCACTAAGGCACACCGCGAATAAGTAATTCTGTGTTCTCTTCCTCATTAATCTACGAAAGGATCGTTATCGTGACTACGCTACAGATTTGAGTTCGATAACTAAATCAAGCATGGTGTATTAGGATTTTCTATGAAATTCTAGTAGAGCTGTAGCAAACCGTATGTATTCGTTACTGAGTAACGGGTACGCCATCTAGTACCGAGTAACGAAACGTTACTCACGAATACTTTTCGTTACTCGCATGTTTCGTATCATGGTTACATACGCTGTTTCAATGACGCAATGTAACGCTGCGTTGATGCGTGTATTGAAACGTTTCTTACTGATCGTTTTGCGCATGCGTGCGTATTTTCCGCGAATTAAAAAGGTAACGTAAACTTAAGGACGTACAAAGAAAATAACGTTGTTTGATCATATACTTCAAAAATATTTGAACCGATGTGCGCGCATTATGGTGCCAAAAATTCAAATATTCAAAACAAAGTTTTCTATAACAGAATATGCAGTAAAAAAAAGTATATACTTGTGAAAAAGTGTTTTCATAAAATTTTGCCACTAAAATTTCATAAATTTTATGTAATAGTATGAAATAAACGAAAGTGAAAGTTTTAGTCTCTCATGAAATTCTAAAATTATTTCACTGTAACTTAATTTTGAAACAATTAATTAAATCGTACGCTTGTACGCGTACGCAATACGACTCGATTAACGATTTGTTTCTCTAGCATAACAGCATGTTATGAGGTATTAGGAGTAACGAGTAACGATACGATAGTAACGAGTACTGAATGTATAGTAACGAATACATACGGGTACGTTTTTTTTTCGTTACTTTTACACCTCTAAATTCTAGGTAGCAATTCGGAGTTTGGTTTTGTCCCCAGTTAAATACTGTTACTGGTTTTAAATTTACTAAAAATAACAGGCATTATAACATAACATACCATCACGCCTGTATTCCCCGAAGGGTTAGGCAGAGGCGTACTAATGTACACCCACAGTTCGCCGGTATGTTTAGGTCCCGTATAATAGGGGGCGAGCCTATTGCCATTAACCGGGCACAAATCCCAAACACCGAGCACCTACTGAGAATTTCATAGAAAAACCCAATAGGTAACACTTTGCTCGACCTAAGGATCGAAACCTGGACCTCTAGCGTAGCAGTGGCGCTTACGATCACTAGACTAATGAGGCAGTCAAATGTGGATATTATGATTAAATATAATTCGTATACCTACTGATATTGCGTGAATCTTAGTGGTCGTAATCGCGACTGTTTCGCTAGAGGTCTTGAGTTCAATTCTCAAGTAGAGCAAAGTGTTATTGGGTTTTCTATGAAATATTTAATAGTAACATTACTATTTTTTGATATTATCAATTATATTTATTTTTGACATTATCTCTATTTCAGATCGGAGCCTGCCAAATCCAAGCCACAAGTGGACCTTCGCTCCAAGTTGCCGCCCAAGCCCGCTAGCGCTGACCACAAGAAGTCACAGCGGCAGAAGATCGTCTTCACCGAGGACAAGGATGAGGGGAAGACCAAGAAAAAAGGTCAGTACTATGAGATACCGAACTACTAAAATAATTGGGTACTTGGCTGGTGGTTATTTAGTTATTTTAGTAAAGGAAAAATTCAATCGCGGGCGGGATTCGAACCCGCGTCTTCTGGTTAGATACACCAGCCGCTCTGACCGCTAAGCCACCGCGAACCCCACCCGCCTGATTGAAATTTGCCTTCACATTCTGAGTTTACGTCATAAGGTGACGTTGGCGACATCTATTGAGAAGCAAGTTACCTTGTTTCTCAACCGACACGACTTACTTTACAGTTAGTTTGATATGGTACGATGCCACCTTACCTTTTAACTATCTTTTTTGTGATTTTTTTTGGAATAGAAAATGCAAAAAAAATCACAAAAAAGATGGTGGTTATTTATTGAAAACTAGCGACCCGCCCGCGGTTTCACACGCGTTGCTCCGTTCGTAAGAGCCGTAGCGTGATGTTATATATCCTACTAGACTTACCGTGCGGAGTTTCGCCTGCGTACTTGGGTAATTTTCGTTTTTAAAATATACTGTGCCCACTGTACCTACACCACGGAGGTTTCACATCATAAAATATGTTAAGTCTAATTTATAAGGAAGAAAACAATTGTCAAAATGTCAACAGCGAATGACAGCTGAGCCTACTAAACTTGACGATGTCATCGTTTATTAATTGTGTGTGTTTGTCAAACGCATGGTAGTGTGTGCAGACTTTCATACAAACTTTCACCCCCCTTTTCACCACTTTAGGGGCTGAATTTCCAAAAATCCTTGTGCTCGCCTACAGTGCAAAAGGAACCAGCGCGCAAACTTTCAGGGATCTAGCTCCTGTAGTTTCGGCTGTGCGTTGATACGTCAGTCAGTCAGTCAGGTTCTTCTTTTATATATTTTTAGCAATTAGAAGTGAAAATTATTAAAAAAATAACAACACGAATCACAAATCACGTATTTTATTGATTTACTTATGTAAGTAACAAACTAAAATTAAGCTAAGATTTATTTATACGAGAAACAATAAAATTCAATGAAGTAGAACACAAAACAGTCAATAAATAGATAGAGAAAAATGTAAGTCTCACAGCTCTTGAACGATGTCGCCGCTCCGAGTGACCGCCGACTAATGCGAGGCCGCGCTTTTTTTTTTTTTTTTGAATGGTGATGGCTGTTGATTCAGGGAATCTTCACAGCGTAACCGGACTTGGTGGCGAGGCACCGAATGCCTCCAGCCAGGAGCATCTTATAACTAAGCAACAGCAGCTAAGGGCGTCCCCTGCGGGACTCGACGTCGGCTTAGGGCGTTGCTGGGGGGACAGCTAGGGACGGCTGGATCTGGGTTAAATTATTTAGGGGCTAATTTAAAGCTACTGGCTCGGCGCGGGCCGGCTCGAGCAAGGGACGGGGAGGGTTACCATTAGAGGGTCTTCGCGACGGGCCTCGCCGGCGAGGACGGTATATCGGATTGCGACGAGGCCGCGCGGTACCCGCACGCGTTTTATACTGGTTTTAATAACGTTATACCGTCTTCCTTATCTATACTTATAATAAATCTGTAGAGAGGTCAATTCTGTACATGAAATATATTTCCAAAATAACTGTCAGCGGGTGATTAGTGATCGATACTGACGCCAAAAATGCAATCAGTAAAATTTTTGTCTGTCTGTCGACGGATTTCAACAAAACTTGGTACAATTGTTCTTCATACTCCTGGGCAGGTTATAGTATACTTTTCATCACTACGATCAATAGGAGCGGAGCACAATGAAAAAATGTTGCAAAAACGGGAAAATGATTTGATTATTTTGTTCTGAGAAGTGACATGGGTCGTTGATAAAGCGGGCGTAGCCGCTGGCGGAAGCTAGTTATATTAATTTTTTTTGTAAAAGTACTTAATAAATTTATTTTATTTTTTATTTATATACATCACCTGCCTCGATAAAAAGACTATCCAACACAAAAAGATTTTTTCAACTCGAAGCAATAGTCTCTGATATTAGCGCGTTCAACCAACCAAAGCAGCGCTGGACATTTGATACCCCGCACATTCTGAGTTGGTAACCCATTCGGTACAGACATGTTGACAACTTTCTTTTGTAATTTTATTTAGTTACTAGCTTTTGCCAGCGACTTCGTCCGCGTGGAATAGTTACTTTGTTCAATATGAACTTTCATCCTCTATTTCACCCCTACATTGCGGTTAGTCCCGCTATGGTATGGTCCCGGTATGGCACCCTCTTAAAATACCTATCAAAAAGTCCCGCTATGGTACCCTTCAGTTTTTGGTACTGTTGTAAAGAAAAGCTATACAATGCGTTAAGAAAAAAATAGTATTAATAAAAAATATCTTTTCTTAACTATTATAGTTAAGCAAGATAATATTTATTAATACTATTTTTTAAACAAATCACGCTCGGTAATTGTCGTTTCACTTCAGGTAGTTACCTGACCAACCGGTTTTTTCGTAAAACAATAGAGACGAGCCCTTCCTCGAATTCGTATCTAGCTCTTCCCTTTTGTTTTTATGAAAATAGAGAGAGACAGTATTATTCCGGGTTTAGTTTGCTATTTGCAGCTGTACTTTTGCGATATGAGTAATTAGGATAGCTTGTTAGTTTATCTATTGCAATGTCTGGGTCAAGTAGTTCACGTGGTGTAAATTTAATAATTATTGACAGTCGACGCGGTGGAAAAACTTTATTACGTGCCGGACATAAATATATTAAACGCAGAGAAAATAAAAATTCAAGTACTTGGCATTGTGTAAATAGGAGAAATAGTATTAAATGTAGTGGATATATAACTATTGAGAATACCAATAATACAATAATTAAAGATTATAAACACAGTGATCAGTGCGTGCCACATTTTGAAGACAATGAAGTTCAAATGGCTATAAGTGAGTGCAAAAAAGAAGTAAATTCAAATTACGGATCAGTACAGAAAATTTTCGAAAAACACATGGGTAACTTAAAAGACAAAGGGTTACACCTTACAGGAAATGTTCCTGACTATAAAAAATTAAAAACAGTATTATACAGACACCGAAATAAGTCGTTGAACGTACCAAAAACACAATTTAAGAATGTGGAAGAAATTATAATACCAGAAGAATTTAATAAGTATGTATTGGCTGATTATTGTAATGAAGACTGTAATCGAATAATTATATTTTCCTCGACAGAAGTAAAGGAATATATAAAATGTGTAACGCATTACTTTGGTGATGGCACTTTCGACGGCTGCCCAAACCCATTCGAACAAGTTTATGTCATTCATGGAGACATGGGAAGCACTGAGTTATCCACGAATGTAGCACCATTATTTTATATTCTGTTAAAAAACAAAGAAGGGAAAACTTATGAAAAAGTTTTCGAATTGATTAAACAAACTTTGCCTGAATGGCGTCCATCGAAATTTACCTTCGATTATGAAATAGGAGTAATAAATGCAGCAGCGAAGATTTTTCCTGATATCAAAATAAATGGATGTAACGTACATTTTCAAAAGAACGTTATCAAAAAAGCGAAATCTTTAAATCTCATGGAACACGAAGAGTCCTCGAACCATGTTAAGCAATGCATAGGCTTGGCGTTTTTGCCAAAACAAGATATTGAAGACGGCTGGCTGCATATAATGGAAAATAGGTATAATATCTTGGTTACTTTCCAAAATGATGTTTGAGTACTTAACTCTAATTATATGGCAAAAAAGTAAAGAACAACAATATCAGTAAGGACCTGTTAATTTCATTGCTTTACAAGTACGAACGTTTAATAAGTATTTTTTTCAGTTTCGACGATGAAGCTATGACCAAATTCAATGACTATTTTGTCACTCAGTGGCTTGAATATCCAGACCTCATTTGGTGTTGCCATAATGAACGCCATAGAACAACTAACTTGGCGGAATCATGGAATGGCAGATTCAACAAAATTATTGGAAAAAATCCCAGTTTATTATTGTTTCTGCAAACAATTGGCAACGACACATGTCACTTTGATATAAAACAAGCCAAGTAAGTTGTATTTTTTAGACAATATTTTTAAGCAGATATAATATTTTTAAAAGCAGATATATATTTTTTTACATAATACGAGTACATAGAAGAATTTGAAAATGGATTTGATTTTATTTATTTTGGTAGATATTATTGGTTGTCGCCTTCTATTACAGACGGTTACTGAAAAAAATATAGCTTAACTTAAATAACTGATGATTTTTGTTATAGCTTTCGACTAAAAAGATCACCTATAAATTCAAGAAAAAGAACAAGTATAGAAATCGACCGCCAGATTCAAAAGCTAACAAAAAGTTACGAAAATAAAGCTATCTCCATTGGTGATTTTCTGATTAACATATCAAAGTCAATATTTCGATCAGAACATTTAAAAAAATAGTTTATTTTAATTTTGTTTTTAGCCTATTAAAATGTTTAATACTTTTTCTCGATGTTGATTATTTTTTGTAGTTTATGTTTACAATTTGCGCCTTTTTCTCCATGTTGATTATTTGTAATTAATATATTTGTCTAGTTGGTTGTTGATTATTTTTGTAGTTTATATAAATTTACAATTACTGCCTTTTCTCAATGTTGATTATTTGTAACTAATATTTATGTCTGGATGTTGTTTTTATTTGTAGTTTATAATATTTACAGTAATACTTTTCTGAGATGTGGATTTTTTATATTTTTTTTATTGTTGATTATTGGTAATTAATATTGTTGATTATTTTAAAAATTACATTGCAATTAATATTTCGTTTTACTGTTTGATATTTTTTTATAAATATTTTGAATTAATAAAAGACTGATTTAATATCGCAAACAGACGTTTTATTGATACACTCCTAAAAGTATTTATTTATAGATACACTTTTCTTTTCAGTTGTACCTTCTATTGTCTAACGTAGATCTAAAAGATGGGTACCATAGCGGGACTTTTTGATAGGTATTTTAAGAGGGTGCCATACCGGGACCATACCATAGCGGGACTAACCCCTACATTGTAGGTCGAAATTTATCAAAATCCTTTCTTAGGGGATGCCTACATCATAGTAGCTATATGCATGCCAAATTAAAGCCCGATCCCTCCAGTGGTTTGGGCTGTGCGTTGATAGATCACTATGTCAGTCAGTCAGTCACCTAACGTAAGCGTAGACAAATATAATCAGAAAGCTCCGAACTGCTAAACTATCGGGAGTTACACGTGTTATTGTGAGTCAACCATAAAAGATAGACATTTGCTGTCATGGAAGATTTTTTATATAATTTTAAGGAGAACATTTCCGTCATACATGATTTCTGTGTAGCTTTAACCATTAAGGCTGCACACGCGACGGAGGCTTAAAAAATTAAGTAAGTTCTCCTGTTTTCCCAACATTTCCCTTCACTGCTCTGCTCTTATTGATCGTAGCGTGATGAACAGTATACTATAACCTGCCCAGGAGTATGAAGAACAATTGTACCAAGTTTCGTTGAAATCCGTCGAGTGGTTTTTGTTTCTATAACGAACAGACAGACAGACAGACAGACAAAAATTTTACTGATTGCATTTTTGGCGTCAGTATCGATCACTAATCACCCGCTGATAGTTATTTTGGAAATATATTTCATCTACAGAATTGACCTCGCTACAGATTTATTATAAGTATAGATTTGTTTTTCCCTTGTAACATGTACCTAAATCATTTATTAAGTTCGTATGAATAAAAATGTTTCACTCGCTTTACAATTCGAGTTTGTTTGTTCTATTCTTTAGCTTTATAATCTTATATATAAAAATGAATTGCTGTTCGTTAGTCTCGCTAAAACTCGAGAACGGCTGGACCGATTTGGCTAATTTTGGTCTTAAATTATTTGTGGAAGTCCAGAAAAGTATAAAAGGTGAATAAATATGAAAGTACGAAGTCTGCCGGGTCAGCTGGTATTAGTATAGATAACGGGCTTAGTGAAAAGTGTATTTTTTTTTTAATCTTTTTGCATAGGATATGGCACCATATCCTAACATTGATTGTACTATCTATAAACTAGTATCTCTAAGTAGTTTATTATATTATTATTCGTACTATAGCATCCCTTATTCACGATGATTTCTTATTAATAAAATGTATTTATGATTGTTACAGAGAAGTCCCCACCACGTCGGGCTGTGGTTACCAGCTCGACAAAGTCTGAAGATACAGAACCCGAAACCAAAAAGCTAAAGGTATAATTACAATTTAACTAGATTTTGAAACTAACTTAAATGAGATAAGAAAATAGACAGATTGCCTCATTAGTCTAGTGGTGCCAAGCGCAAATGCTACGCTAGAGGTCCTGGGTTCGATTCCCAGGTAGAGCAAAGTGTTATTGGGTTTTTCTATTAAATTTTCAGTACCAGCTCGGAGTCTGGATTTGTGCCCGGTTAATGGCAATAGGCTCTCCCCCTATTACATGGGACCTAAACATACCGGCGAACTGTGGGTGTACATGAGTACGCCTCTGCGTAACCCTTCGGGGAATACAGGCGTGATCGTATGTGTGTTAAGAATATAGCAAAACTCAGAATTGTCTATTGTGAAATAGTTTTTGTAATATTTTGATATTTTCTTTTTAGGTAAAAACAAAACTGGACACTACTCTGAAATCCAGACAAAGAATAACTTATGAGAAAGAGGTATGTCTTATTTACATTGGACTAGAGCTTATTATTTAACGATATTTTATATATAACTAAAACCTATGTATATTATGTTTTTCTCCTGTATCATGGGTGCTGTTACAAACACAAATTCTCACATACACAAACGCCCAGACCCGGAACAACTATCTGTAGATCATACAAATATTTGCTCCGTGTGGAGATCGCACCCATGACACGTGTGACAATTGTGTCTATCATTTCACAGGGCAATCCTGAAATGGCTCTTTGACGAAAGAACCAAAGCGATTTCGAGTAAATCTTAGAGTAGGCGAAACTCACATTCATGACATGGCTAACTGCCAGTTCATAAATGTGTAATCCGATAACCGTGTGGGGACGAGTTAGAATACTGATCCTCACTGCCTTTCAGATAGGCATCCTGTAAGAGGCGTGAAAATATCTGAATCTGTCAAGCACCTTGGTGTGTGTTTCGACTTTTGCACGTAAGAGCCTGTTCCCCTCGTTGGTGCGGCTGTCTAAAATCCGTAGGGGTTCGTAGGGCATCTCCTGTGGTGTTGCAGGTGTCCATGGGCGACTAGGACTACTTACCACCAGGTGGCTCGTCAGATCGATTGCCGACTTAATCCATAAAAAAACGTATCAACCTATGTTTCACAACTATAATAACTTGTTTCTAGCAAGCCGAAAAGGAAGAAGAGAAAAAGACAGCGTTCTCTAACCGGCGCGTGATTCTGCAGCGGAAAGCGACCAAAGACAAGTCTGTGTTCTCCAGAATCGAAGTCAAAGCTGACCCTTCGAAACCCAACCCGGGCATATTTAGCCGGGCAGTCAGAACGGCTATCGGTACAGAAAGTACCCGCATAGTCATAAAAAAAGAAGAGCCGCAAGTACAGTTTGAAAGCGACTCGGAAATTGACGAGGATACTTTGCTGGAAGACTCGGGGAACATCGCCACGGTGGCCAATTTGCCACATGGAATGACTGATACGAGATTGAAGACTTTGGCCGGCAATGAAGTCCAGGTAATTAGAATTTTAGGGTTTTTTTTGGATTGTTTCTATTTTTTTTCGAGTTTGGTGGTTCGAATGCTTATGTTAAGATTTACTGCATATCGTTTGATAAGTTTAATATGAGAATATGTACAGAAAAATTGAAAACCTTTTAATTCATAGTAACAATGATCTATAATAGATCCTGATATAATCTTTCATAAAATATACTATTTTTCCGTCTTTTTTTTTATAAATACTGCATAAAAAACTAACTGTTCGCGGCTTCATTCGCATCAAAAGTTTGTCAAAAACAGCGACATCTACCGGGTTTTAAGTTGAAAATCCACACAAACATAAAACATGACAACATGAGTATCTTTTATAGAAAACGAAGTGAGTTGGAAAGTAAGAGAGTGAATGAGATAGCATGCTACAATCGCGCTTCTAACTGCGCCTGCGTTTTTATCTTAAAATCAGCAACAGCGCGGTTACTTGAATGCAACTACAGGTAGGTACAATGGTCGATGTGACGGTAAAAGGTTTTATTATGATGAGGGTGTGACAGTAGTGCTAGTCTTTCTTTCTTTCTTTCTTTCTAGTGCTACTTTCTGTCAAAGTATATAGTGCTGGGGATTGGTAGCGCCGCTTCTTCTTCCGAGCAAAAACAATAGGAGTCGGTGAACTGCGCGCGTTTTGGGGGCTGCCTATTGTATAAAAATGACGTTTAAAAAAGTGCTACCTAGTAGTCTTATCTCGAATAAATGATTTTCACTTTCGTGGTTAGATAGCTGGCCTGACTTGCGCATTAATCCCAAGTTCAAATCAAACACATCAGATTCTGAATATGTATAGATAATGTAAGTACTTGGCGAAATTTGTTAGGTAATTAAGTAAATATCATCATCATCATGGTGGCCTTTTTGTTATCCAATCTTGGATGTAGGCCTCTTCCCTCTTCTTCCACTCCTGACGATCTTGTGCCCGATTCATCCAGTCTCGACCTCCGTGTCGTCGGATGTCATCCACCCAGCGCTGTGGTGGTCTTCCGCGCCCTCGGGTATCCGCTCTGGGTCTCCATTCTAGGACTCGTCTTGTCCAGCGGCTCTTGTCCATTCTTGCAATGTGCCCCGCCCACGTCCACTTTCTTTGCGCTATTACGGCCATAATGTCTCTAACTTTGGTCTTACTTAACTTAAGTAAATATAATTCTATTTAATTTAGTATAATTGGTTTATGACCGTTCTAGTTAAATTGTATTAATAAATAATAATAATAATAAATATATTTAAATTGCTCTAGTTAACAATGAAGGAAAACATTGTGAGGAAACCGATTCACCTGTAAAGTTTTTGAAGTCTGTCCTGTTTAAAAGTTCCATGGTGTTTCTTCAAATTCTTCATGTGGTCAACTTTTTGGAACAATGCAACTAGACTTATGAAAATTTGTGTAAAAGCTTGTATTGAAACAACCTTACAGTTATATAGTCTCGTTTAAAGTCCAGATAGTATGTTCGTATCAATTATGCGAGTGCCACAATTTAGGACAATATCTCTCTATCAAATGACACAGAACCAAAGCAGCTTTGAGTTGATCCATCCCCGGACACCAAGTACGAATCAATCATTTTGTAGCTTAACCATATTATAGCAAGCTCAACAACCCGACACTCGATTGTGGTGGACTTTTTTATCCCTGACGCAAAAAGAAAGGTGTTATAAGCTTAACATGTGTATCTGTGTATCTAGCTGTTGCATCGTAGCTCCCAAACGAATGGACCAATTTTGATACCGTTTTTTTTTTAGTTTGAAAGGTGACGTGATCGAATGTAGTATAATTTAAGAATATGCCGTGTATGGCCAGCAGTTTGAAGATTATGAAAACGATGAATGAGAAACTTCCACAGGTCTGAATTGAAATTTGGTATCCTGTTACTTCAGTGATATTACAAGAAAATGGTAACCATGAACCATGCTGCAGGGTTTTTTTAATTTTAATTATCACAATAGTCTGACTACGGTCGCAGTGATACAAAAATAAAAGGCCTTTATAGAATGGCTAGCTCCAAAATATTAATGAACGCTTCCAATCAAAATTTAAAAATAAATGAAGTAACCAACACACAGAATTTTCTAATCTTAGTCAAAGACTAATTAAATAAACGATTAAATTAACAAAATTGTAAGGTAGCTGTTAGTAATTGCAACATTAAGACGTCCAACAACTTAGTCTACCCGTGACCATGGATGCTGTAAAGGATCCGAAACGTCGGGAATCAAATAATATTAATACAACGCGATAAGATCCGTAAAAAGTAGTTTTATTTCAAAGAGAAAATTAAGTTCACACATTCGAACCACCAAACCATATTATTTACAAACTCACTGTGATATATTGTGTGATATTATATTTATATGTACATATATATACTTATTGCTTAGACATACACTGTAGACATATACTTTCAATTATTCAATAGACAAATATGCAGGCTTATTAATTTCTATAGATTGACGCGAATTCATAAATTAAATATTTTTTATAAAGGTTTTTCAGGCAAAGCATTCAAATTTATTTTCCTCTCGAAAACCCGGTTATTAAAACAAATCCTCACATGTAAAATCTAGCCTGTGATGTCCCACTGCAGTGGGGGAAAAGGGGAGGGAGAGGCCCTTCTCTCCCAGAGGGAAAGTCCCTTTTCCGAACAATTGTATTCACTGCTAGTAAGGGCTAAAAAACTAGACGAAATTATTTATCAGTCATGTAGATTTGTGGAATATGAATGGAATCCCTAAAACACGGGCAATTCATTGTCAGGTTAATTGAATTAATATTTTTTTACGTCCAGGAAAAAGGTTTCGGAACATAAAAAAATTATATCCTTTTTAGCTCATATACTAGGTAGCTGTGCAAGATCTTTTGAAATGTCTAGTTCTTTTGACGTTTGAAAAGTTCTATTAGTTGTCTGTGCACAAAATAAGGACAAATACCTACCTAGATAGGTAGATATTAGTGGTAGTCGGAAGCTCAAAAAGCCTGATAACCAGTTTACCCTCCGGATATCGGTATTGCCCAGAAATTATGTTTCTAATGGTATTCGCTCCGTGTTAAACATCCACATCTGGGTAGATTGGAAGCCGACCCCAATATTGTTAGGAAAAGGCTCTGAATATCTCTCCTAAAATAGACAGAGAGAGTAAGAAATGTTTCTTTAAAGCATTGAATGTTACTAGTTTACATATAATAAGACTTAATTTCATATTATTATATTCCCAGAAACTCGTAAAGACAATCTATAGTTTAATTATATAATTTTTCACGAAATAAGAATTGTTTGAAGAAGTGATCTTTTTGAAAAGAAACTTGACTTGGTAAGTTTGTGTTTGGTGTGGAGGGTCTGAAAAGAACTAAATTGACCATATCTGAGGTTTGTCAATTAATTAATCGCCGCGAAACTAACATGAAAAAAGAACCAGATCATTTGGGAAGCTCCGTGCTATATTGTGTTCCTAACGGTGAGCAAGGTCGCCAGAGCTCCGCGAGGATGCGTTCTGTTGACAGTGTGGGGGACCGGTAGTGTTTTGTTACCGCTGCTGTCATGTATGGCAGAATGTCTTCTATGCTGCCCAACTATTCCTCCTTAATTTATAGGGTCGGCAACGTGCGTGTGATACCCCTGGTGTTGCAAGCGCCCATAGGCTACGGTAACCGCTTACCATCAGGCGGGTCGTATGCTTATTTGCCACTTATCTGTTTGTCAAGCTCCTATTATAATTCGATATTCTATTTTATCCTAAGTATCTACGTATAATTCAGTAGTTAGGCTTTTTGAGATTTTGACTCCACTACCGATAGATGTTTGTATGATTTCGACCGACAGCATTACGTGCTCTCCGAGTAATAGAGGTTATAAAAAAAAGTTTTACATTTTTAATTTTAATAAAATAAATAAATAAAAAATTAATAAGCCAGCATATTTGTGAAAAATTCTTAGCTAACACTCAATTCGCTACTCTTGCTCAAAATCATATTTTTTTATACTTTTTTTAAAATAAAGCCTGCATTTTTATGACTGTAATATTAAATGTAACAAATACAGTATTAACTTTGTTGTTCTAATTGATAAATTGTAGATGTAAGAATATTAGATTTAAGATACTCTATCTATTATAAAAATAAATGTGCCAACCGTTGTATGTATTGGCGAAAATGATAATTTACATGATAAATTATAAAATAATCATGATTCGTACTGTGCTAAAGTGCTCCAATCTACAAAATGATAAAATTTAGATAATTTTCGCAAAATGATTCATATTTTAATGTAATTAATGCGCTTTTTAAAGTATCTTATCTAAATCGTTTTATAATGCATTTGCATTGCAATACAATTATTGTTCGATTTATTTAAAGAAATGCATATCTAAATTGGATTACTTTAGCATAATACAGTATTCTCAATGATAAGAATGCTTTCTTCATTCGCTCATGATTCGAAATATATGTTTTACAAAGATCATGAAATGCGAAATATATTTTATTATATACTGTGTGCGAACCACGTGCCTTAATCGGGATTGCCGAATATATACACATTTCATCCTTAGATGAAGTTAAATGCATGTTGTATCGTTATAAAGGACTTCTTTATATTAATAATACAATTTTAACATGTTACATTTCAATTCTAGTCGTTAAAGTTTTAAGTTAATATTTATAACCACAATTTATTTATACAAATTGTATTATCGAAGTGGTTTGGCGAATAAAAATATATTATTCTATTCTTAAATCATCGAATTTTGAATTAACGAAAGCCGCATTTAACAATTTTAAAAGCAAGCTTATTAGTTAATTTTTTATTTCATAATTTATCTTCAAAATATTCCTTGACATATTAAAGTTGTATTATATATTAAAAATTAAATAGGAAAAGTGTTAAGTGATTGTTTAAACTTATAGTTTATAAGACTTATAAATTATAATTGTTGTAGATAATAACCTATTTTTATAAGCAAAGGATTTTTTTTGTATAACATGCGATCTCATTTTATATTTCATATTTCGTGTTCCATAGAGAAAATGTGTTGCCATGTATAAATTACTTAACATTTTTCATATTTTCCACAGCTTTGTAACTTTAAATTAGCTTTAAATTTAATCGTAAGCCATAGATGTAAATGTAAGAAACGAAATTGAAACAAAAACATCCACGGATTCATGTTCCAGAGCTTAGTACTGGACAAAGAAGAGCGTTCTGCGAAGGTTACATTCAAAACAACGATTGCCGCTGAAAACTTCAAGAAGAAATTCAATAACAAGATGGTAGCTGCCAGCCGATTGTCCGTCACTTTGCGCTGATTACGAATGTTACACAAATTGTTACAATCTAACCAACAATGTTATAACCTAACCATTATGTCAAAATCTGACTACAATGTTTACTATGTAACCGTAATAATACACAATAAGGGCTACCGTTTTTAAGCTCACCAGATGTCGCCACTGGTGAGTAAGGTCCTGAAGCTTTTAAAGTTTGTTATTACGCGCGTGAAAACAAATTAAGACATTAAATCATATTTAATACCTTTAAATCGTACCTTAGAAATATCTAGCTTGTCGCAGAGATACGTAGTCCCGTTTGATCGGAAAAAAAGGATGTCATAAATTTTCGAAAGATAGAACTGTCACAAAACACTAACATTCATTGACTCGTAACTCATATTTGCCATAATTAATCTCGGATATTGCAAAATGTTCACTAAATTATTCTAATTAGTAAGAAACCCGCGTAGCCCACACACAAACAGTGTTATTAGGCATTTCGGAGACCTCTCTCTACACTAGCGCCTCTAGCGGTGAATTCATACGCGGTAGCCCTCATTGCACACTGTAACCAGTAAAGTTATAACCTAACCGATAGGTTACATTTAACGAAACAAAGATGACATCACAAAATAAACTATTGTTAAATAAAAACTATTGACAACATTTCAAAATTATTAAGCCACCCAAATAAAAATACCGTTTCTTTGTTTTCCTATCCGGAGTTCCAAAACATTTTTATTTATTTTTTATATTTGTTCATTTCGGAAAAATACGTGTGATGACGTCACTTATACGGCAGTAACTGAGAAAATTGAAATTTTGTCGAAATAATAGTTAATCAACAACGAAATAATGTAATTTAAGGTTATGAATAAATAGGATAGATGCAAAACTGACATAATATTTTTTTTAAGGGTCCGAAGAATGACGTCATCTCACCATTTAACCCGTTTAACCGTAAAAATGATGTTTGGACAAAGAACTTCAAAGTCGAAAATAAATATGTAAATGATTGAATATCGGGAAAGTAAAAAATACGGGTATCCTAATTTTCGATCTAGTTTCAAATAAAATTATAATATTTATGGGTGTTAAAAAAATGAAATGTTGTCAATTGTTGATAATGTAACCAATTTAGTGTTACAATTAATCCAGCTATGTTACAATTTGTCTATGGTAAAGTAACAGTGTGATTATAATTTGTAACTTCTTGACTATTATGTTACAAACCCTCATTGGTATTGGATGTTACAACTATTTTGGTTAAGTCTTATGTTGGTGAATGTTTACTAATTGTACATTGATTTCTAAGGTTTTATACACAATATGTGTACAAAAAATAATGAAAAAAGGAAGTCTCGAAGCTTTTTGCTCATAATACGTTGTACTAACCTTACTCCTGCCTCTGACGTCAACATCATTTGTAATGTGGTTCCTTCGAAGATGTTCAATTATAGTGTGACAAGTTTATCTAACCCAGATGCCCGTAATTCGTATTAAAATTGATTTGAACCCATTTTGACTAATGTCGGACTTATGTGTGTTCAGTCCAGTATTTTTTCCAGTTTGTTTATCACTCAATTTATAACAAAACAAAGCACTTAATTTAATTATATTAAGAAATGTTGATATTATTTTGCGCGGTTTGCTATATATTTTTTTTATAAACATTCACATTATTTTTCTATTGTTGCTCGATGGGTAAAATCCTATCTCGTATATTTCTTGGCAATACTTTGCGTCGATGGCGAGTGGCAACACTATTTCTGGGTTATTTAAGTTTGTTGCACTATAGTATGAAATTTGGTAATCTTAGTGTATTTTAAGAATTATCAATTTGGGCCCGATATTGCGGATAAATAATTCGATATCTGTCAAATTACTCGCCTGTTTCTTAAACCACTGTTGCGATATATTGGAATGGATGGAAATCTCTCTAAATCCAAAAGTTAATTTGTTAAAAATAGCGAAAATAATGAAGTTAGAATCCAAATTGATTATGACAAACTAATTTGCTGTTAATAAGGTTAGTTTAGAAAAAATCTTGATGGACAATTATACAGTACGATTTATTTCTACCCGGTAAAAGCAATTGAAGCGTTAATACAGTAAAAATAAAGTTTATATTACCAACGCAATGGCCGACCAGCCGTCACGGAATGCGCGCTGAGCCGAGTCTATAAGTAGCATGCGAATATAAACTTTAACTGCTGTAAAGACAGTTCAATTTCCTTTACCGCGTAGAAAGTGCACTCCAACGCGCGCCGGTCGGTGTAAATCGTACTTTATGATTCAGATTATGTGGAAGTAATAATAAATAATTAGTCTAGCGTTTCTTTTTTTTTTGTATAGAAATTTAAATTTTAGTTTGTAATTGGCTGAATTTCTAGTATTATTTGTACATCATAAAATGTTCTATAGAAGTGGGTGTAAATTAGCACACCTCTGCCTAACCCTCCGGGGAAAACAGGCGTGACGGTATGTTTGTCTATAGAAGTGTTCTTAATTTTTTTATAAGATTATCTTTTAACCTTTTGACTGCCATAGTCATGTATAGACGACAAATCAAAATGTGTCCAGCACCACACGGTCACGACTGGGTGACAGATTTCTATACGAAATGCGGAGTTTGGCCTTGAGGCCACGCTTTTTCTGTTTTAACGTGGCAGTCTTTCCTGTATTGAGGTTGAACATATAGACAAAAATCTTATTTGTATAAAATAATTACTCTCATATCATCACAGGGAATCATTTAAGTAACTTGCATTTTACAATCATTGATTTTTATTTTTTAAAAATTATCACACTCAGCTATTATCTAAATTACATTGTCTATCTTATTCTCATTAAGTCTCTAAATTATTAAAAAAACCGTAATTTTAAAATATAGCATAATATCTGTATTCTCTCCTATATTATGTAAACTTAACTAATATCTGGGATTATAATAAGATTGTTTTAACGCTTTACCAATGACGTTAATATTATCACTGTCAAATATTATATAAATGTGAAATGACGTCTAAATAAACGTCCGTCAATGGATTTTTGTATACAAGTATGTAAATGCTATATATGCTTTATTTAAAGACAGTGGCGGACTAACGGTAGGGCAAATGGGGCGGTCCGCTCCGGGCCCCCGGTCCTGGGGGCCCCCAAAATCTCGAGATGAAGTCCTTTTTGGTCAAATTCCTAGCAGATACATGGTTGTATTTGATTTGTTTACACCTATAGGATCGACCAAATCAGTAACGAATAAGTGTGCATGTTCTCTTGTACGTGAATAAACTTTACTATAGGATAACTAAGATATCAGAAAAAATATTCGTCTATTCCTATATTATTGCCACGCTCGCACCATGACTTGTATTAGGGGGGCCCCCATCCAATGTTTCTGCCCCGGGCCCCGAGGGACTTAGTCCGCCACTGTTTAAAAGCATTCTAACACTTATATTATTTGAATTAGATAAAGACACATTAAAAATTGTTTCGTTGGTAAAAGGATTAAGTGAATAGGTAAATCGTCTGTATTCAATATGTATCTTTATTCTTATGTATATTAAGTTCAATTATAATGTCCACCTGATTGTCTTACTTTGGTGTCAGTTACAAAACAGAATTACTTTAGCCATGTATGTATATTATATAAATAATGATAACAGTTTCTTCCAGTAAAATGAAAAGCTGCCATATAATAACATGTATGATGATAATATTTGATGTTTCCAATATTAGTGTTTCTTTGTTCAATTAACGCTAGATTATATAGCATTGCTTTTATATATTTAGACGTAAGTACTTGCAACTGTCATTAGAATTAGCTGAATTTATTGTATCGATAATGTCTCTAGGGTTTTGCACGACCAAATACTAAACCGTCTCCCTTTGATACCGTAAGATAACTTAAATCCAGATTTCAAATACATCCATCATTTTCTAGATTTCAAATACATTCATAACTTTCTAGATTTCAAATACATCCATAACTTTCTAATCACTTAAAGAAGGGGTTATTTTAAATGTTGCATTTCTCTTATAACATATTTTGTTATAACGACATTTTGATAATGTTTATTCTCAAATTATAAGTTCATAACACATAGCGATAAACGATCGACTGATTGATCTATAATTTCGAAGGTTATTCAAAAGTCAAGTTCAAAATTAATTTGAATTTATTTAGTTTTTCTCTCGCTCTCTAAATTTTATATTGTATTAGTGTTCTGCGTGCTTGATCCTTCCATAACTTGATTGCTTAGACCTTATAACAGAAATGTACCTACACATTTTCGTTTTAAATACATAGGTATTATTAAAAATATTATCCTGCATACGTACGAGTGTTTTTGAATATAAATAAGAAACTACTAAAGTTTCAAATTATATTCTACTAGCTTCCGGCCGCGGCTACGTCCGTGTGGAGTTCGGGACTAGCACTATGTGCACCCATTACCAGCTCAAAATAATAAAATAATTTTTCCCGTTTTTGTAACATTTTTCATTGATCGTCACCGCTTCTATTCGTCGAAGCATGATGTTATATAGCCTATAAACCATCCTAAATAAATGGCCTATCCAACACCAAAATATTTTTTCAATACGAACCAGTAGTTCCTGAGATTAGCGCGTTCAACCAAACAAACGAACTCTTCAGCTTTATAATATTAGTAATATAGCTATGAACACCAATATTTATATAGTTAGATTAATTAGCAATAGAATAGGGAAAAACAGTTCCGGGATATATGTATAACATAATATATTTTAATATATCAAGCGTTATTTCGAAATACACCGTATTTAAAACAGATAAAGTAATCAAATTATAAAAGCGGCGGTAGCCTAATGGCTAGGGCGTCGGACTTGCGATCATGTGGTTGCCGGTTCGAAAGCAATCCATTGCACTACCGACGTGAACCCACTCGTAACACAAGCAATTAGTTTAGTACGAGGGGTTAACAAGAATACTAGTAATGTGCGACCCACATTGCTAGAAACTTTTTTTTTTTAAAAACTGGTAAAGTAAGGTTAAAAAAAAGCGAATAATTTCTTTGATTTGAGACACCAGACTTCCCTGAAATTATACTTTCCACGATCCATAAATTACCACAATATATTATATAGTTTTTATCGACTATATTGCAACTTACCGTAGAGGCAATTTGAAAAGCAACAAAAATCTCAAAAATATCTCAGATAAATAGGGATTTTGACTATTTAATTAGTTGAGCGTTCATCAAAATCATATTATTTAATGACAGATACGATTTTGACAATTTAATTTAAAAAAAATATTGCATCTTTGTTGATACGAGTTTTAGATATTGACGGAAACAATGATGGAATTAAAAATAATCCCTTGAGAGTCACCTGGATTAATTGGTCCAAAAACAATATCTTTTTTATTGTGTCTGATTATGACGCTCGCGATATTAAGTTGAGTGCAGTAAAATTAAAGTGATTCGTTCTAAAAGTCGCTGTTACCCTAATTTTACACGACTCTAATTATTTTATTAGTAATGATTAGCCTTTAGCGCTTACTACTTTGTTTAGACGAAGTAAAAATACTTTCAATAAGTATTTTTTTTAATTTCACCTTCGTGTTGCCATAAGCTATAATGCCGTTTGCGGCAGTTAGAAGGTAACGAGGCTGACTTCCTAGGATTTTTTTTTAGTAGGTACCTAAAAATCTCATGTATAATTGCCACCATACTTGTACATCTAAAAACCGCACTTACCTTTCGATGCCCTGTAGTCCTGGCTATAGGATTTGTCACGATCGTTTGTCGTCACTCAATCAATCATTTTATTTACGAATACAGGATATAATGGTTATACCTACACAGCTAGGTCGTTGAGGCTCCGTTTATACGCCCTTCTTTTTATTTAATTTATCATATATATTGGAATTGGAAGTTATTATGAAAAGGTTATGTAGGTGCCTGAAATATTTATGGTTTATTTTGCATTTATAATTCAAATGTAGAAAACTTCTTTCGTCGAGGCATATTTGCGGATTTGCCGTTATATGTATAACTTATCTAAGTAATATATTTTAATTAAAATTAGGTATAGTTGTATCTATTTCAAAAGGTTACAGCCG
This sequence comes from Acronicta aceris, assembly GCA_910591435.1. Lineage (NCBI taxonomy): Eukaryota > Metazoa > Arthropoda > Insecta > Lepidoptera > Noctuidae > Acronicta > Acronicta aceris. The sequence continues at coordinate 10,585,735 of OU342781.1, read as the reverse complement.
ATTTATTGATATAATGAAAGCAATAATCTTTGCAAAGTGTTGAAGAGAAATGTTATTATAGATGTTCACAATATATCTTGGTTAGTAGTCGTTTTAAATAATCTGGAAGGATACATTGTAATTTGTACTCTATCTACTTCGAATTAAACACTCTTCTATTATGTAAAATGTATAACCGTTTTCGTCATTATAGTGTTTTAGATGTTTTAGTAATCTTTAAATGTTAAATGATTGCTTTTTTCCAGGCTGCCTTGAAATGAGTGATTAATTTTAATCGCCCAATTTTATCCATTCTTCATTTTTGATTCATTTATTAAAAATTTTGTATCCACAAATTATTATTTTACCTGCAAGTAATGCCTCATTATTAAATTCGATATTTGAATGCCTGAATTTTATCTCTCATTTCGAGGCAGCCTCGTCTAGAGCAATACAACGCATTGCTTTGCGTCATAAAATGTTATTAATAATTCAAATAAATACGCTAGATGTGGACTGTTGTTTATTTTTTTGTACAAATACCAGTTTTTTTTTTCTAAATAATGTGATATTTTTAAATACCGATCTCAGAAAATAAATATTGGAGGTGAAATAGTTGAAAGTGTTTTAATTTCTTAGATGTAAATGTTTTACCCCGTATTTTGTACGATATTAGTTTTAAGAGTAAGTACCGATTTTGTAATATTTGCTTAGAAAAAAATTTGAATTGTTACATATTATTTTCAAGGAAATATTACAAAATTAGTAAATAGTTCTCTCATTGAAAATGCCTGAAAGAAATCAAGTAGTCAATAAGAGAATCAAGCCAAAAATTAAATGAAAAAAAAAAAAAAAATATATTCCTGTGCTAAAGTGATGTTTTTTATATAATATATCTAATTGTTAACATTTTCAATTTCATAATCGTAACTGAATTGACAGTTTTGTTATTTTTTAATTTATTTATTTGTGATGCCAACATCGATGCGCTTAAAAATGTGTTTTCCGAAATACGGTTTTAAGTATCCAAAGACTGATTTTTTTAAATAAATTGAAGTGAATATCTTTATTTTGACTTTTATTTAACTCCCAAAAAGGGCAATGAGTTTTTACTCACATACCTATAAGCATTGAGCTATCATAGTGCTTTTAATGATGGCATTTCACGCTCCGTGCATAAATTAGCAATGTTCACATAGGGACGATTGTCACGTCACTGTAGATTAGCGGCCAACACTTTTCACATAGAGCGTTTACACTATTCGGTCAGCGGCTGGTACGCAGCGAATTTATGGTATTACTTAATTTATTTGCCTACAGTCGGCTGCTCACTCGATAACGAACCGCGTTGTAGAGCTACCATTCTGCACTAACTGTAAGCCTCCATGCAAATGATATTTATTTATTTCAATCTTATAAGGGTTCGGCGGAGCTTGAATTACCCATATAAACGAAATAAATCTTAATCCAGGCAATATTCTATTAAATTATGTTATTATTCGGATTTGGATACCGTCAATCTATGTTCCTACGATACTATTTCGTCTACTACTACTTCACTGGGAATAAAAAAACCGGAATATCGTTCCAAGCTTGGTAAAGTTATCAAAAATTGCATTCTCTTACATTTATTTCCAGTGAAGTATTTTGGACGAAATGGTAGAGTAGGAACCTAGATTAACGGTATCGGAATTCGAATAATAACAGAATTTGATTAAATTATGTTTAAATTACGATTTATTTCGAAATTCGGTCGCCGACTCTTAGGGAACCATGTTTTAGGTTACTGAAAGAAACTGCTAAAAGGAAAAATAAAGTCGCTTCATAAAAATTGTATAAATTTATTCACTGGTCACATCTTATATCTGACAATAAAACCCATAAATAAAATAATCTAAAAAAATAGTTTTTAAAATGTATAAAATTCACTTAACTATAGGTTAGTTATTTTATTGATATTCTTCAATCAGAAATCACAACCTTATTGACTAAAGACGAACTGGTAAAGATCGCTGGGAGTTGGATGCAGAGCATATAACCGGTCCTTTAGCAAGTTTATAGGAGAGTCCGTTTTACATTTTTTTATTAGATGGCACCGGCATACTCTAACTGACGACCTCTGAGAAAAAACACCGAAACAAACTCAGAGAATCATGGTCTCTTTTAAAGTGCAGACTGTACAGCCTCCTCACAACATGTACAGCAGTGTTCGCCAGCAATTGGGCAGTAAACAATTTGTATCAATTTGATTGCAATTAAATTAGCAATTGCAATGTAAAAACACTGAAATAAGTGACTCTTTAATTTAGCGATTCTCGACTGTATGCGACATATAATTATGTTAGAAGTTTCTTTTTCTTATTTTGTTGTCGTGACTGTCCGTGGTGGTATCACTAGATTACGACACTAACTGAAAAACAGCGCTGTGGCGTTATGCTTTTTAATGTCGCAGCACAAAGTTGTGTTAAGGCGGGTCGTTCACCTGAGCCCGCCAAATTCAAATTTCGCGTGGTTTTTCGCAGTTTGTAGGTCTATAATAAGTTCTGCATTCATGGTAATGGTAATTGCGACATTAACTATACAAAATTCACATTTTTTATCTAAAACCATTGCTTAACAATCATTATTGTAGCTAAAAGTAGTGTAAAATGTCAATTTTGACCAATTACACAGATTACGCTAAGTTTTTGGCTTGATAAGGATTTATAAGTAAAGGTTTTAGTTCTCAGTTGTGAATGTTGTATAGTTAATGTCGCAATTACAACTGCCATGATTCTAGAACTTGTTATAATCCTACCAACTGCGAAAAATCACTTGAAATTTTAATTTCGCGGGCTCAGGTGAACGATCCGCCTTAAGGTCCTTTTTCGGCTTCGTGCAGCGTTTCCACAATATTTTTTTTATCTACCTATTTTTTGTACCAAATAATAATATGCTCTGTCTGAGTCTGAAATATTTTTTTTTCTTTCAATCTTAATTGCAAATTATTAATTGATTGATATTTTTATTGCTTCGTACCCAACACTGATCGACAGGTTCGTGTATCGCTCAGTCTCGACTAACGACTAACTTAAACTATCAGAAATAGTAAAAAAAATTAAGATTTCTCTTATTCTACGCTGATTCCAATTGCACTTATTTCAAAACTCATAGTTATACCTAAAGTTAATGAAGCTAGCTATGTTGAAATATTCCGGCATCGCCTGTAGCACTTTGCGGTACTCCTGCGTGAAGTCCTGCGGGCTATAGATCTTGTTGGCGTGTAAGGACAGGTCTACGATGGGCTTCGACTGCAGGGACTCGGGGACCTGGATGACAAGATTTAGTTCAAGATTAAATGTTTTTATCTAAACCTATAATAAAATTGTAACGGGCCAATGTCTGTACATTAAAGATATTAAAGAAAAGCTTATATGGGGGGTCTTTAATAGAGTAACGGAAGTCAAAACAACAATTTTTAGAATTTTTGTCTGTCTATCTGTCTGTATGTTTGTACGCGCATCACGCAAAAACGACTGCATGGAATTGAATGCAGTTTTCACCAATGTTTAACCAGAGCACATAAAGGCACACAGTTATGTAAATAATATACCTAAGTAAGACTTTGTAACTAACCAATTATTTTGTCATGTAGTATTTGAATAAATGATTTGATTTGAGAGGTCTAACTTAAAATCTGGTGCATTTCATCTTTAAATATTACAGCTAAAGGTGCCTAAGGAGTGCTTTGACACTCGCACTAGGTAAGGCCTGTATCACGAATGAGATGGGAGAATCTCCTCCTTTGAAGTCGGTCAAAAAGAACAAGAGTAATACTTACATTGAAAGTAATATTGAGGGTCAGCTGGACACCTGGTCCCGTATAAGTGGCAAGGGAGTGGTATATGACGTAGACGGGCCGCTCGGCCTGGTAGAAGCTGACGTGAGGGGCCGACGTCAGCGACCACGACGATATGGTGACGTTCGGCCGCAGCCACAGCGTTATCAGGTTGTGGTTTGCAGCTGTAGATTAGTATGATAATCATATACAACGTGTAACTGAATAAGGGCAAAACTTTCAACATGTCGATTAAAACAACAATCAACCCATTATGTAAGTATGTATGATGTTGCTCCGTGTGGGGATCGAACCCACAACACACGTGGCGCAGAAGCCGATCGCTCAACCGCTACGCCAATCATGTCGACAAAATTGCAGGTATTGTAATTTTCTTATCGGGATAAATTAACACATATGAAAAACCACTGTAATCGATTCAGTAGTCGATTCTGAACAAACTTCTTTCAGGTGTTGCGCTTATTCTGCTACAGGTTGTATATTTCTTTATAGAATAGGGAGGCAAGCGAGCAAGCGGGTCACCTGATGGTAAGTGATCACCGCCGCCCATTCACACCCACAACATCAGAGGGGTTGCTAGTGCGTTGCCAGCCTTTGAGAAAAGAATAGGCTCGCTTCTTGAAAATAGCTTCTTTTCACAGAAAATAAAAAATCCGATAACACGATCGCAACGCCAAATATCCAATGCACATATGGCATAAAATCAGAGGTGTTAGTTTTATCAATAGGGAATGTGCATGTCATTTTTTTTAAATATTTTTAATCAATTTTTATTTGACAAAAATAATACATAATATTTAACCAAAAATACAGTTTTCAATATTTAACCATAAATATTGAAAACTGCAATCAAATTTGGAAGATTTAAACGCCGCCATCTTGGCCGCGTGTACTATGACGTCAGTTTCCTTAAAAAAGTCACTGTTTTATCGGTTTTAAAATTTATCGATAGTTTTATCCATTAAATTATCAATATTTTTAAGTTTTCTATTTAATTTGAATATGGGAGAGGACTGAAATCAATTTTATAACTAGTAATTACAAATCTAAATGTTTACGGTGACGTCAAAAGAGTATCACAATGTGTACTTTTACGTAAGTTCCGTTTTAATCTGTGCAATTTGCCGTGCACTTTTTTTTACTTTTAACTAATTAAAATCTTGCTGAAAAGGCGATTACGTAATAAAAAAATATGGCATGGCCATTATTCTATAGCAATTAAGATTACCAATAAAAATATCTCGCTCATATTTTAATCTTAGAAAATTCTTCATTTTTTTTATACCATTGAGGAGGTAAACACGCTTACGGCCCACCTGATGGTAAGCAGTTACCGTAGTCTATGGACGTCTGCAACACCAGAGGTGTCGCTCGCGCGTTGCCGAACCTGTAAAACCCTTTTCACTCCTTTTTTGAAGAACCCCTTGCTGTAGGCTTTTGGGAAAACCTTGGCAGGTAGCTCATTCCAGAGACTGATTGTACGTGGGATGAAGTTCCTCTGAACCGCGATGATAATGGTTCTAAGGTGTGGGGATGAATTCTGTTATAAAGATTGATCTATTCTACACTTACTAGTAAAATCAAAGCTGTAATCGCAGTGGTCGGCGGCGCAAGTCCGCCGAGCCTTCGTGGCGACGGCCGGCTCCCACTGTGCAGGAGGAGCAGCGTTCACAAACATCGCCTGATGACTGCAACGTAACATAACATTATGCCCGTATACCCCGAAAGGAATAAATAGTAACACATACATTGTACATAGAACCGATCACACGTGCAAAAATCGCAAATTTAACTATATTTAAAATTATCACACGCTGGTACACATATACGTATGATCGAGTAAAAAAATTAAAAAAAAAAATGGAAACAAGATGATCCCGACACTCCCACACCTCGTTAGTAGACACTAGGCTAAACAAACTCGTGCATTCGGACGCAATAGGTCTTTGTGGGCATAAAGAAAATCCCTCCGACTGCATGAGATATCTATAGCATTTTTATTTTTTAAATTAGATCTTTTTATTTTACACTTTTTATATAGGATTATAAAACGGAAATTTCGCGATTTTATTATTTAATCTAATGTGTTCATTTAAGGCGGATCGTTCACCTGAGCCCGCGAAATTCAAATTTCAAGTGATTTTTCGCAGTTGGTAGGTTTATAACAGGTTCTAGATTCATGGCAGTTGTAATTGCGACATTAACTATACAACATTCACAACTGAGAACTAAAACCTTTACTTATAAATCCTTATCTAGCCAGAAACTTTGCCAAAAACTGTGTCACTTGGTCAAAATTGACACTTTACACTACTTTTAGCTACATTAATGATTTTTAAGCAATGGTTTTAGTTAAATATTGTGAATTTTGTATAGGTAATGTAGTAATTACTATTGCCATGAATGTAGAACTTATTAAAGACCTAAAAAGTGCGAAAAACCACTTGAAATTTTAATTTCGCGGGCTCAGGTGAACGATCCGCCTTAATGATACCCTACATGACATTTTTCTTTTACATAATATGGCCTCTGGTTGTGTGTCAGATTTGCAAAATACTTACGTCGCAAAATCATTTTCTTACTATAAAAGCAGCCCAAGTTACTCCGTATAATATCAGCTATCTGCTAGTGAAAGTCCCGTCAAAATAGGTCCAATCATTTCGGAGATGAGTCGGATCAAACGGACAGATAGATAATTTTTTTTTTGTTATAAGTACCTACTTTCATACTTTTTTACAAGATTTAATGAGCCTGCAATGTTTTTTTGTTGGTTTAGATAAAATCTTGCTAGCTGAATTAGTTACAATACAAATAGACATATCAATTTATTTACATAATATAAAGGGTGATTGGTGCATCGTTTTCCAAATGAAACTGGCCGAAAGGAGAGCTTGCTATCTCTTCAGGCCCAATAACTCGTTCCTTGTTACACCGGTTTACTTATTATAGCTTTTTACTTTTGAACTATTTGAACCGATTGCGATTTTGTTTTTGTTGATCGGTTCTTATAAAAATATTTATTCAATCATCCTAATAAGGATACTAACAGATGTTTGCCAAAACCAGTTCTGAACAGGGGCAGTCCGCAGTAGATTTCTTGTTCACAATGAGCGGTGATGTTCCATCTCTCGTCGTCGTGGTAACCGATAGCTGCCAGCGCCGTCCGAGCTCGCTCCGTGGTGTAGGGATCGTGCTTCGTTACTGCGATGCCCGATGTCCGAGATAGAACCACGTTGTTTATATCGTACGATATTATTTCTGTGTGCTGAAAAAATACAGAAAATTTTCAGTTTAGGCGGGATTCGAACTTGCGTGTTCCGGTTTGGTACACGACGCAGGTTTAAATCCTGTCTACGATGGATTTCACTAAAATTGAATTCTTGGCAATTATTCTCAGAGATTGTTTTGGTGTTTCTTCTAAGACGTCGTCAGTCAGGAACACACACACAGTATTACTCTCTCTCTCTCACTTACACACTCACTCTCTCTCTCTCTCTCTCACTGTCACTCTCTCTCTCTCTCTCTCTCTCTCTCTCACACACACACACATAAGTTTTTCAGAAATGTAATCACTATTAAACCGAGGGATCGAACCTGTTTCTCCTTAACACAGGTTACCCTGTACCCTAGGTAGGAGAACAGTACTTCACCCACTAACTAGATTAACAATGGCGTCTAATGTCGTATAGAAAATGAAGTATAGTTCGGATTATTCATACGATACATGTACTGTGTGTGTGTGTGTGTGGGTGTGCGTGTGTTTATGTTATACTTTCACTATATATAGATATATACTTACAAACCAATAGTGTCTTTGCACGGAGATGCCTCCGTATGGGCTGAAGGGAATGAACATTAGTACGAAGCAAACCGCTCCCAGACCTGACAGCACCAGCCCCAGCCGCTTGCGAGAGAATAGCAGTTCGACGCCCGACTGAAACATATATCACATATAATTTAATCAAATTGACTGCCTCATTAGTCTAGTAGCCCCAAGCGCGATTGCTACGCTAGAGATCCTGGGTTCGATTCCTAGGTTGAGCAAAGTGTTATTGGGTTTTTCTATGAAATTCTCAGTAGCAGCTCGGAGTCTGGATTAGTGCCCGGTTAATGGCAATAGGCTCGCCCCTTATTACATGGGACCTAAACATACCGGCGAACTGTGGGTGTACATTAGTACGCCTCTGCCTAACCATTCGGGGAATATAGGCGTGATGGTATGTTATGATTTAATCAAATTCTGTTATTATTCGGATTCCTACTCTACCATTTCGTCCAAAATACTTTACTGGAAATAAATGTAAGCGAATGCAATTTTTGATAAATTACCAAGGTTTGGAACAATTTTCCGGTCTTCTATTTCCAGTGAAGTAGTAGTAGACGAAATAGTACCTTAAAAACTAGATTAACGGTATCCAAAACAGAATAATAACATAATTTGATAGAATATTGTCTAGATTAGGATTTCTTTCGGTATTACGTTTTTGTGGGCAATTCAAGCTCTGCCGGATCCTTAAAAAGAATACTCACAACAGTACACGTGGCGAACACAGCAAATCCCACATTGAGCAAGGCGATCATGAGGTCAGGAAAGTTATTAGATGATCGAGCCATGATGGGCAACATCTGGGCATCCATACGCAGGACCAACGAGTATATAAACATTACTGACGGCAGGGACAGGCATATCTCTAGCAGCAAGTGTTGCCATCCTGAAAAAAAAAACATCCTTTTTTCAACCGACTTCAAAAAAGGAGGAGGTTCTCAATTCGACTGTATGTATGTTTTTTATGTTTGTTACGGAACTATTCCGTCAATTATGAAACGATTTTGATGATTATTTTTTTGATCAGAAGGTAATACTTCAGAGGTGGTCTCTCTATTTGGTCAATGATGAGTGTTATCAGATATAACAAAATTTTGAAAAAATTACAATAATACGTAACGACCGAGTAAATGTAAAAATGGTAACGTCTAGGTAAACGTAAAATTTGACTGGATACTTTTTAGTAGCGAGTAAAATTAATAGCTTTTTAGTAAAATAACTTTCAAGAAAAAGTAAAAACGCCTGAAAAGAAAACGTTGCCCCACACTGGGATTTTCTCCTGTATCGTGGGTGCGTTTACAAACACAAATTCTCACATACACAAACGCCCAGACCCGGAACAATTACCTGCAAATATTTGCTCCGTGTCGACGTGCGCAAAAGCCGATTACTCAGTCGCTACGCCAAACATGTCGTCAAATAGGGGGCGAGCCTATTGCCATTAACCGGGCACAAATCCAGAAACTTTTTACCGCGCACGACTACCCTGTGGAATCAATTACCAGCAGTGGTATTTCCGATCCGGTACGAAATGGCAACTTCCAAGAAGCAAGCCTTTTCTCAAAGGCCGGCAATGCACTAGCAACCCCTCTGATGTTGTGGGTGTCAATGGGCGGCGGTGATCACTTACCATCAGGTGACCCGCTTGCTCGTTTGCCTTTCTATTCTATAAAAAAAACCAGACTCCGAGCTGCTACTGAGAATTTCATAGAAAAACCCAATAACGGTGCTCGACCTGGGAATCCAGGACCTCTAGTGAAGCAGTCTCGCTTAGGACAACTAGACTAGGTGTATTAGACCATTATCTAAATCTAAACTAATATTATAAAGAGGAAATATTTGTTTGTTCGCATTTAACTCAAAAACTACGCGACCGATTTTAAAAATTCTTTCACTGTTAGAAAGCTACATCTTTACCGAGTAACATACACTATATTTATTTCCAGAAATAATCAGGGATCCCTACTAAAACTTGATTGTTAATGTAAACCACTAATTAGTTACATGTAAACCAATGTGAACAATTTGTAAAATTATGCTGGCTACATTTTATCCAGTTCGGACCAAATTTTTTTTTTAATAAATCAAAGACCAGTCAAAAGGTTACCTTGTAGCGTGACATGTCTCACAAGGGTCAAGGACATGAATGACACGGCCGACATGATGAACAGCGGAACGCCGACCATGTATCTGAGCGAGTTGAGCTTTGGGATACACATGAGCACCAGTAGCAGGACCGACAGCAGGAGACGAGTCGCCGCCATCGCTTGAACGCAGCGGAGGGAGCGGCTCATAGCATTCTGTAAGAAATAGATAAATACTTTTTATCTAATATATTAAGTAATGTCTTGGGCGTCGGACTGGCGATCATGGGGTTGCCGGTTCGAAACCAACCCATTGCACTACCGACGTGAAACCACACGGAGCAAATATTTGTATGATCTACAGGTAGTTGTTCCGGGTCTGGGCGTTTGTGTATGTGAGAATTTGTGTTTGTAAACGCACCCACGATACAGGAGAAAATCCTAGTGTGGGGCAACGTTTTTTTTTAATATGACTACCTACCTCATTGGTCTAGTGTTCCCAAGCGCGACTGCTACGCTAGAGGGTCCTGGGTTCGATCACCAGGTCAAGCCGTGTTATTGTATGTTTCTATGAAATTCTCTTTAGCAGCGCGGAGTCTGGATTAATTTCCAATTAATGGCAATAGACTCTCTATTACATGGGACCTAAAGCATACTAGCGAACTGTGGGTGTACATTAGTACACCTCTGCAAAACCCATTATCATCATTAACCCATTAACTTGTCCCACTGCTGGGCAAAAATCTCGCCTCAGAAAGAGATTAGGCTATAGTCCACCACGCTGGCCTACAGCGGGTTGGCAGACTTCAAACGCCGTCGAGAAAGTCTCTCAGACATGCAGGTTTCCTCACGATGTTTTCCTTCACTGTTTAAGCGCGTGATAATTAACTAATAATATGCACACGACTTCGAAAAGTCAGAGGTATGGATAACTATCGAGTGAAAAACATCGATGTTTCGATATATGGAATTTTTTTTTTAAAAGCGTGTTGACTTTGACTAAAAAAAATGATCTAGTAACATTAAACAACAGAGTAAAAAAATCTGATTTGATATGAATTTGAAACCCCTAAAATAAATATCGAATATCGATAGACTGTGGACTAAACATATCAATGATATAAATCGATATTTTTTTAAGAAAATATCGATATTTTGATATATAGATCTTTTTACCTTAGAGATACGTGCCTTTGATTGGAACTCAAAGCCTTTGACTTGGCAGTCTAATGGTCATTTAACTAAGCTATCATTGTGCTCTTAAAGATATGGATTGATATTTTAACTGCCCTATCAACCTACTCTGACAAAGTAAAAAATAATGAATCATGGTTGAACCTCGACCACTTTTTTATCGTGGGAGAGCCATGCTTCGGCACGAATGGGCCGGCTTGACCGGAGTGATACCAGGCCCCACAGAAAACAAACAAAGCTTACGTTGTGTTTCGCCGAGTGAGTGAGGTTACCGGAGGCCCAATCCCATTTTAAAAGGCCGGTAAAGCAGTTATGACTCCTTTGGTGTTGCGGGTGTCTTTGCCCCCCTATCCCATAAAAAATACCAGTTAGGTATTATGATTACCTCTTTCAAGGTCCACGCGTCGTAAGCCTGTGAGGCAGCCAGGGCGACTATAACATACGGCATCCAGTAAAAAGGCACCACTAACCACTCCCCAGTCAAATACCTGCAACATTCGTTTTCAAAGTCAAAGTCAAAATTGAAAAGTCAAAACTTAGTAGGTTCCAAGAAGTGGGTCTTTTGAAGAAGAGCCGGCAAGAAACTCCCAAGTTGTAATATTGTAAAAGATGCATACGCACGACACAATACGGAATATGCATGTCGTTTTTAATATTTTTAATAAATAGTTTACATTATTAAAGCACAGTAACAATATTTCTTTGACAAAAATATTAATATTATTTCATCATAAAAATAAATATTCAAAACTGCAATCAGATACGGGAGGTTTAAACGCCGCCATATTGGCCGCGTGTATTGTGACGTCAGTTTCCGCAAAAACAGTCACTGTTTTATAGTTTTTAAAAATTATTGATAATTTTATCCAATCAATAATCTGTATTTTTAAGTTTACTAAGCTAGCGCTAGTAATAAAATAACAGAGTTGGGGCCTAAGTTTGATGACTATGATACTGGTAGTGGACGTGTTTTGGCTGATAGGATGATGATGGTGATGTTGGTTACCTCATTTGTACGGTGGTGGCGACCATGAGCAGCACTAACAAGGTGGTGACGAGCAGCGCCAGCAGCGTGGCCAGCACGCGGCCCAGCGCTGACGACAACAGCTTGCGGACTGTCGACCATCCTACATAATAAACAGCTCCTTAATAGTCCGGCGGACCGAATTTCGCTTACAAACGTAATATCGAAATAAATAGTAATTCAAACACAATTTAATCAAATTCTGTTATTATTCAGATTCCGATACAGTCAATCTAGATTCCTACTCTATCATTTCGTCCAAAATACTTCACGTGAAATAAATGTAAGCGAATGCAATTATTGATAAATTTATAAAATTTGGAGCGATTTTCTGGTCTTTTGTTTCCAGTGAAGTAGTAGTAGACGAAATAGTATGGTAGGAACACAGATTAACGGTATCCAAAGCTGAATAAAAAAAAAAACATAATTTGATAGAATATTGTCTGGATTACAATTTATTTTTTTATTACTTTTTTGTAGGCAATTCAAGCTCCGCCGGACCCATTTGAAGATAAGATAAGATAACAACAATATATCCGTTTATAACTCAAGATCTACTTGACAGATTTCTATGAAATCTGATGTTCAGGTCTGTATGTAATAAGCCTGGTCAACTTTTAGGGTACTTTCTATTTTTCTTAGGTAGATATTCTACGGAAGCAAAGCCGCTGGCAGAAGCTAGTATATAATAACATTTTTTTACGTGGGAGTGCCATGCTTCAGCACGAATGGGCCGGCTTGACCGGAGTGATACCACGGCCTCACAGAAAACCGGCGTCAAACAACGCTTACGTTGTGTTTCGCCGAGTGAGTGAGGTTACCGGAGGACCAATCACCTTTTAAAAGGTCGGCAACGCACTCGTGACTCTGGTGATCGCTTACCATCAGGCTATCCGTCAGCTCGTTTGCTCCCTATCCCATAAAAAAATGAATACTCACGGAGTCCGAGCAGCCACACGTAGTATCCGACGCTGGCGAGCCCAAAGACCGCGATGAAGAAATCCACTACATACGAGATCGGGTACGAGTACGACACCAGGAATAGGTTCAAGTAATCGAAGTACACCGCCGAGGAACCCGAGGCCTGCGGACCGAAGTGAGAGAATGCCTCAAATGCACCATGTTAAAATTAAGAAAAAGTAACACCGCCTCCAAAAACAGTTAGGTGCACAACAGTTTCGGAAGTCGGTGGCGAAAACAAAAGTTGAATTATTTAATAGTGAAGGAAAAAATTCAATCGTGGGCAGGATTCGAACCTGCCTATTCTGGTTTGATATACCAAACGCTCTGAGGGCCTAGTGCGTGCCGATTGGCGATTTCCGTGACCTTCACCACTCTCCACCAATCGGACAGCCAAACGCAGTTGATGCGTAAAATCGAGTCGGTGAAATGAAACTCACACTAGGCCCTCAGACCTCTAAGCCACCGCGAACCCTACCCGCATGATTGAAATTTTGCCTACACATTCTGAATTTATCCTGCCCGCGATTGAATTTTTTCCTTTACTATTAAATAACTTAATAATCTTAGCATGGAAAATGCAAAAAAAAAACACAAAAAGATACAAAAGTTGAAACCAAATCGAAGGCACCGACTTCCGAAACTGTTATACTGTATTTTTTATGTTTTAGCGGTTTTATTTTTCTTAAGCTATTTTATTTCAACATTTTTAGTAGCGAGTGAAATTTTACGCATACCTAGACGACGTTATAATTTTATCATTTACGTGTTATTGTCATTTTGTGATCAGATCTTGACCAAAGTTTTATGGGACCACCTCTGAAGTATTACCGACCGATCAAAAATAGAATCACCAGAATCGGTTCATAATTGACGGAGTAATCGCGTAACATACATACAGTCGAATTGAGAACCTCCTTTTTGAAGTCTGTTGGAAATACAAAAAGATAGTTTAGATTAAAAGGTAAGGTGGGATCCTACGTCATCGAACTAACTGTAAAGCAAGTCATGTCGGTTGAGAAGCGAAGTGAGTAGCAGCAGCGGTCTCCCGTGCTGTACCTTGGTGTCGAGTCCGTCGAGCGTGGCGACGTCGGTGAGCAGCGCCAGCATCATGTCGCCGGCGCCCTGCAGCACGCCCGGCAGCAACAGCTCCGGGTTGTCGTAACGAGTGTGGTACACGTAAGCCCACTTCACAAAAGCCATGTCGATACCTACAGTTCAACGTATAAATTGAACATAAATTAAAACCGACCTCTCCCCTTCCTACCCTCGCCGAGGTGTGGACGGCGGAGAGGCTTTTTTACGTGGGAGATCCATGCTTCGGCACGAATGGGCCGGCTCGACCGGAGTGATACCACGCCCTCACAGAAAACCGGCGTCAAAACGCGCTTGCGTTGTGTTTCGTCGAGTGAGTGAGGTTACCGGAAGCCCAATCCCCTTTTAAAACGCCGGCAACGCATTCGTGACTCCTCTGGTGTTGCGGGTGTCCATGGGCGGCGGTAATCGCTTACCATCAGGTGATCCGTCTGCTCGTATGTCCTATCGCATAAAAAAAAAGGCTGCATATCTGTCCCACCGCAGAGGATCTTGGGCGGCAGACTTGGGGTCGTCAGCCACCCATTGCGCTTGGCCTTAGGGGAGGGTCCAACATTGGACGTACGCGGTGGGATCGCGGAGCATGCGAGAGCGATTCCTCTGATCCCACTACTATGCGGAAAGTGGCAGTGGCGGCGGTTTGAGTCAGTATGCTGGCCACCTGGCCGGAGAGCCCGACACAACCGTCCCGCATCCCCGAAACGGAGCGGCGTGCATGAGGCGCATTTCCCCACCCGAAAAAAAGCGCGTCGGACTTGCGATCATGTGGTCGCCGGTTCAAAACCCACCCATTGCACTATTATTATTTTGCTAGATATAGGTGACGTCACTATAAACATTTAGATTTGTAATTACGAGGTATAAAATTGAGTTCAATCCTCTCCCATGTTCGAATTAGTTAGAAAACTTCTAAATATCGATAATTCATTGGATAAAACGATCATTAAATTTTAAAAACGATAAATAAGTGACTTTTTTACGCAAAAATAGGTTTCAATATTTTATGATTATTATTATTATATTAAATATTAATATTACTCTAGTTTACAAAGAAAAAAACCCAGGGGTTGAGGCGCATCATTTCTTGTAGATTTTTTGATGCTAAATCTATATTTGGCAACAGAATAATTCTAGGACGTCAGAATTTGGAGATATACAAATCTCAAAGTACTAAAAACACTGTTTTTTGTGATATTAAAAATCATTTTTCGAGGAGAGTAAATTTTTATGGTAATTTCTAACTACAGCATCCTTTAGTACTACTCTTCTCCTTTCAAATCAATTTTAGTTTGTTTCGCTACGAGTTTTTTTTTTCAAGATATACTATTTTATTTTCATAATGTAGTCCATTAGTACTAAAATTCAAAATAATAATACAGGTAATATCGAAGTGCTGTAGCTAAAAATTTATATCTTGAGAATAAAAACTGGTAGCGAAGCAAACCAAAATGGATTTAAAAGGAGAAGAGAAGTACTAAAGGATGCTTTAGTTAGAAATGACCGTAAAAATTTGCTGTCTTCAAAAAAATACTTCAATTATCGTCAAAAACCGTATTTTTAGCACTTTGAGATTGGTATATCATCAAATTCTGACGTCATAGAGCAATTCTGTTGCAGGATTTAGATTAATCGTCAAAAAATCTACAAGAAATGACGGGTCTCACCCTTGGGGCAAAAAAAAATAATTTTTTTTTTGTAAACTAGTGTTATTGTCAAAGAAATATTTTTAACGGTGCTTTAATAATGTAAATATTTATTAAAAATATAAAAATAGACATGGATATTCCCTATTGTCATAAGATAACAACATAACATACCATCACGCCTATATTCCCGAAGGGAAAGGCAGACAGGTACAATACCCGTTCGATCGATATGTTTAGGTCCCATATAATAGAGTCTACTGCCATTAACCTGGCACAAATTTAAATACCGAGTTGCTACTAAGAATTTAATTAAAACACCCAATAACAACTCTTTGCTGGACTTGGGAATAGACTCCAGGACGTCTAGCATAGCACTCACAGTTACGACTACTAACGTGGCAGTAAGAGGAAGAGAAAAATCATTTGCACACTACGCTAATCTGCTAAGTTATAAACATTGTATTTTCTCTGTAAGTGATTTGTTAATCTTTTGAGAAAATAAATGACTTACCTTGAATATGTCCAAAGTCCCTCCATATCCTGAAGTCGGTATCTGAAGGTATTATGCCTGAGTCGAAGAGAAACTCCGCCAGACCCTGGGCATTTGGACGCGGCACTGCCCTACCGTACGCTCTCAGTACTCTAGGGTCAGTCACCTATAGGGAACAACCAACAATACGTCACAATATTCGCTCGAATGAATCAGGGTATTAACTCATAAAATGCCTTTTTCCAGGAGAGCGATTTCAAATAAATATATTTCCATTTCTATAAATAACTGTTAAGGGTCCGGCGGAGCTTGAATTGCCTACAAAAACGTAATGCTAAAATAAATGGTAATCCAAAAAATATTGTTTCAAATTGTGTTATTATTCAAATTCGGATACCGTTAATCTAGGTTCCTACCGTACCATTTCGTCTACTACTACTTCACTGAAAATAAACGACCAAAATATCGTCCCAAACTTGGTAAAGTTATCAACAATTGCATTCGCTTAAATTTATTTCCAGTGAAGTAAGTATTTTGTACCAAATGGTAGAGTAGGAACCTAGAGTAACGGTACCGGAATCCAAATAATAACACGATTTGATTAAATTGTGTTTGAATTACCTACGATTTATTTGGTATTACGTTTGTGTGGGAAATTCGGTCCGCCGGACTCACTGACGTGACTAGAGATGGGTTTATGCCAGGGCATTTATTTTTTCGCCCAAAATGCCTGGGCAGAAACCCATCTATATAGATGGGTTTATGCCAAAGCATTTATTTTTTCGCCCAAAATGCCTGGGCAGAAACCCATCTATAGAAGTGACAGACATGTTCTAAGACAGTGGTTTTATACCTTTTATGGGGGTTTAATTTTTTTTGTTTTGTCATAGGCCAGGAGCTGTTTGGCAGTAATATAAGTAGGTCGCCAGAGCTCCGCGAGGAAGCGTTGTGTTGTCAGATAGGATAAGCATCACGCTATTGTCTCCTATGCTGCCAGCACAACTATTCGTCATTAATTTACAGAGTCGGCAACGCGCGAGTGATACCCCTGGTGTTACAAGCGTCCATAGGCTACGGTAACCGCTTACCATCAGGCGGGTCATATACTTTTTTTTTAAATCGTTGACCCACACTATAATCTTCTCCTGTATCGTGGGAGCTTTTACAAACACAAATTCTCACATACACAAACGCCCAGACCTGGAGCAACTACCCGTAGGTCATACAAATATTTGCAGCGAGCGGGGATCGAATCCACAACCCGTGGCGCAGAAGCCGATCACTCGACCGCTTCGTCAAACGTCAAATAAAAATAGTAATTGTAAATGGAATAATAATACTAACTTGGAATATAGTAGGCTTTCCGTTCATCCCCGCCGCGTCCAAATTGATGACAGCAGTGACTCCCTGAATCCAAGGATGTTGTATGAACGCGCTACTTCCCTGCAAGACCATTAAAACACCATGTAGCAAGACATTTCAATAACATCCTTACTAATATTATAAACGTGAAAGTTTGTAAATATGGATGTATGGATGTGTGGTTTTTGTTTCTTTGTGATAGGCTTACGCTTGACCGCCAGTTCGCCTGATGTTAAGCGATGCTCCGATCTACGATGGAGCGCGCTTGCCTAAAGGAAACCGATTCACTCATGATTTGAAGACACCCAGATTATATCTATCGGGGAAGACCCACTCGGGAAGCGCATTCCACATTTCAGCGGTTCGCATGAAAATTCGTATGATGGATGTATGGATATTTGTTACTCTTTCACGCCAAAACGGCTGAACGGATCTGGATGAAATTTGGCACAGAGATAGATTATAGTCTGGAATAGCACATAGGCTAAGCTTTTTATCCAGGTCGGACCCAATTCTGAAGTCCACACAGACAAAGTCGCGGCCAGAAGCGGTCTGTCCGTGACCATGGATGCTGTAAAGGATCAGAAACGTCGGGAATTAAATAATATTAATACAACGCGATAAAATCCGTAAAAATATAGGTTATTTTAATTTTAATCTATATCTATACCTATAATAAAATTGCGACAGGCCGATGTCTGTACATTATAGATATTAAAGAAAAACTCATATGGGGGTCTTTTTTGGATGTACAGAAGCCAAAATATTTTTTTTTAGAATTGTTGTCTGTCTTCCTGTACTGTATGTTTGTACACATATCAAGCAAATACTACTGCATGCAATTGTATGCAGTTTTCATCGATGTATTGCTAGAGGTCTAACTTAAAATCTAGTGCACGTTTCAAACTCAAACTCAATTTTTTTTATTTCAATTAGACCATATACAGGTACTTTTGAAATGTCAAAACTACATGCACGGTTCCAAATAGTAGGTCTTATGGAGAAGAGCCGGCAAGAAACTCCATAGATACCCTTTAAAATAAATAATTGATGTTTACATATTTTTTATTCTATCAATGTGAGTATTGTGGAGTTTGATGTGAGTGATAAAAGTAGGTTACCCTCCAAAAGATAACATAACTGAATCCGGATTGACATGGCATGTAAGAGTTGACCAGTCCCGACAGACAGCACCCGTTCACGAGCATGACGTGTGTATGTTTCATCTTGATATGCCGCCTAGAATAGAACTTATAGTATGTTCATCTTTTTGGGACGTGAGTGTGACTGCGGGTAACAGCAACTAGTCTTTACTAATATTAAGAGGAATGATTTGTATGTATGTTTGTAACGAATTGGCTCAAAAAGTACTGGACCGATTTCAAAAATTCTTTTGCCGTTAGAAAGCTACATTATCACTGAGTAACATAGGCTATATAACATCACGCTACGCCTCTTAGGAACGGAGCAGCGCGGGTGAAACCGCGGGTCGCTAGTATGTAATATAACATCTTGTGAAAATCCCATGTTATGCAAATAAAGAATTAAATTGAATTTTAAATAGTTGTATTTCAATGTCAAATATTCGTGTAAGTGTCAGAAATCAATATAGAAGTCTTATTTCAACCTTAATCGTGTTAAAATGACATTTATCACTGTTTGAATTTATTATGTTATTAATTTAAATACTAATAAACATTTATCACACTTATCTTGTTCATATAAAATGACAAATTCACTACGTTATCAGTACCTACAGGTGCTATTTAACTCGACGAGATACAAAGCCTTTCTGCCTTTCTGACTTCAAAGGTCACTTGTAACAAAAACTCTGTGTAACCCTTCGGGGAATACTGGCCGATGTGCAGTGTTGCTATTGATACGGTAATAGCCGTAATATACGGCAACCCAGGTCTTTTTTTTAAATACGGCATACAGCAGGCCTGTTATTGCCGTAACGAAGAAGAAATAGAGGAGGAATGAAGTTTTTTTTAAAATTAAATACGGCAATTCAGTAAGTTTTTCCTTAAAATACTGCAACCCAGACATACGATATGACATACGATACTCAGACTGGGTCTTACCACCTGCTTGCAACCCCATTATAGATTCCATAAAATCAAAATCCAAGTCCAAAACTGCAAGACCGAAGGATACGGCGAGCTCGTTCTGCGTGAATCGGATCGCCAATAATTAACAAAAATGTAAGGTAGCTGTTAGTAATTGTAACATTAAGACGTCCAACAACTTAGTCTACCCGTGACCATGGATGCTGTAACGGATCCGAAACGTCGGGAATCAAATAATATCAATACAACGCGATAAAATCCGTAAAAAGTATGTAGTTTTATTTCAATTACTATAATTAATTACAAATGTATAGTTTTCTGATTTTTCCCTGTACTTACTTGTAGACTGTTGTATAAGACGGTGATTATTGCCAAATTTCATAGTTCTAGGTAAACGGAAAATACCCCACAAATTTTGATTCCCTTGAGTGTCGACATATACGTTCTTTGCGGCATAAACAGCCGTATCTTTTGTGCCGTGCTTCATGGGACTGTAGACTTGATTATATAGTTTTAATTTCAACTCGATACCTCCACACGTTCCCGAGATAAAGGGTCTTAACAGACAGACTGACGGACAACAAAGTGATCCTATAAGGGTTACGTTTTTCCCTTTTGAGGTACGTAACCCTAATGAAATGAAATGAAATGAAATGAAATTGAAATGAAATTATTTATTCTGCAAGTAGATCTTTAGAGATACTTTTACAAGTCAATGGTTTGGGGTTTTTTTTTAGCTAGATGGCTTCGGCATTTCCTAACTGACGACCTCTGAGAAGAAACACCGAAACAAACTCAGAGAATCATGGTCTCTTTTAAAGTCCAGACATGGAAGAACACTTATAAGTGAGTGGTACGATGTAGGGTAATGTCTGAAATGGCCTTTTGAGGAAAGAACCATTGCAGCTTTGAGTAGACCAGTCCCAACTGACGGCACGTATGCATCAGTCATCGTGTAGCTCAACCATAATTTAGGGAGCTCAACGACCCGTCGCACGACCATACCAGATCAGCAGGACATTCGTGTAGGTCTAATGAAGTTCCCAAAGCCTCCAGACTATAATATGTATGTAATATAAGCTTGTTTAATTATCATGTATCAAAAGCCTACATGGTACTCACATTTACAAATTTTTTTTTTTTAATGAAATCTCTTGAATATCGCGGCAAAATAGTAACAAATTCATGGATGTCAAAATTCAATTCAATAATAAAAGAGTAATTAAAATGTCAACAATGAAAATGTGATAACAATCAAAATGTCAAATTGCCAAAAAATATTATTTAGGGTGCCATCGCACGACGATACCAAATCAGCAAGACATTGCTAAATTTTCGTAGGTCATGTAAAATACTCAAAACTTTCAGAAAAACATTACCTGTAACCCGTTTTCTTCAGCGCCGTTGAATAAAAATATAATATTTCGTTTTAGCTTCGTACTCCTTCGGGACAACTTAGCTAGAGTTTCAGCCATTACAGCACAGAATACGGCATTGTCTGACGCTCCTGTAAATATCAAATATATAGAGGTTAATAATTAACAAAAATGTAAGGTAGCTGTTAGTAATTGTAACATTAAGACGTCCAACAACTTAGTCTACCCGTGACCATGGATGCTGTCAAGGATCCGAAACGTCGGGAATCAAATAATATCAATACAACGCGATAAAATCCGTAAAAAGTAGTTTTATTTCAATGTCTAATATTCGCGTAAGTGTCAGAAACCAGTAAATATATAGAGCATACTTTAAGCTATGTTCAGTAATTTCAACCTTCTTACCTACAGAATAACGGACAGAATTGTATCAACAGTTTATAGGAAAGACCAAACCATATTTGCACTGGTGCCAATAAATAATTTAATATTCTTACCCAAATTGTAATGACGTGCGATAGTTCATTAGAAAGGCCAAGTCATATTTGAACTTTTCTACTTAAAGCATAAGGTACAAAATCGCAATGACAGATAACTAGTCTAGTCTTGCGTACCTATGTAGGGTGAAAAGGCATTATAAACGTTTTTACGTAAAGAATAAGGTACAGAATCGTAATGAACTAGTCAGTTTGTCCAGCGTCATAAATATTTATGAATATTATTATGAATCTTCTTACCTAAGGTATAAAGCACAGATTCAAAATGGCGGTAGATTAGGGAGACTTAAATATTTGCGTTGATATAATACATTATTATCAACCTTCCTACATAAAGCATAAGTTACAGAATCGAAATGGCAGTTAAATAGTAAGGCTGAGGTTATAAAAAATCATAATGAACCTTCTTACCTAAAGCGAAAGGCACAGAATCGTAATGACAGTTGACGAGTATAGAACTGCCGATAGTGCCATTCGGATGGAAACCAGTCTCGCCCTCCAGCAAAGCGACAACGTTCGATACGTTTTGGAACATGGTGAAGTACGAGTACGTCGAAGATTTGCGTAAGAAGTCCCCTTAAACAAAACAGGTTCAAATTATTTTAAGGCACTCTTGATTATAGTGTTGGGCTTCAAACGATTTAATCAATTAAATTGAATTAATTTTAACTGCATTTAATTAATTTAACTTAATGTAACATACTACCACGCCTGTATTCCCCGAAGGGTTAAGCAGAGGCGTACTAATGTCTCACGTAATAGGGAGTGAGCCTATTGCTATTAACCGAGCTGCTACTGAGAATTTAATTGAAAAACCCAATTACACTGCTCGACCTGGGAATCGAACCCAGGATCTCTAGCGTAGCAGTCGCGCTCAGGACCAATAGGGTACTGAGCCTGTCAAAATTAATTTAATTCAAATTAAATAAATTTGAGACTGCCTCATTAGTGGTCCCTACCACTGAGCTAGTCAGATATTTTCACGCCTCTTACGGGATGTTTTTTACGTGGGAGAGCCATGCTTCGGTACGAATGGGCCGGCTCGACCGGAGTGATACCACGGCCTCACAGAAAACCGGCGTTAAACAACGCTTACGTTGTGTTTCACCGAGTGAGTGAGGTTACCGGAGGCCCAATCTCCTTTTAAAAGGTCGGCAACGCACTCGTAACTCCTCTGGTGTTGCGGGTGTCCATGGGCGGCGGTAATCGCTTACCATCAGGCGATTCGTCTCTTCGTTTGTCCTCCTATTCCATAAAAAAAATGTCTATCTGAAAGGCAGTGAGGAACAGTATTCTAACCCGTCCCCACATGGGGTAAAATATGAAAAGAATAATATCAAAATAACAGTGTAGTGTAGTGTAGTAAACTTACCCGATCCTATCTGCCAGTCCGTCTTCACAGGCTGCGTGGCTTGCGCAGCAATTTCATCGATCATGGCTTTCAAGTCCTGGGTCATGGCGGTGTGATGTGCCGTCCCGGCCACCCGGGGCTCGTCTCCCACTATCCGGGACAGGTAGCGAAGGGCTAGCTCTTCACTAAACGTATATGAATTCTGCAAGATGCGTTTTTTATTGTTGCGTGTATGCTACTGAGAATTTCATAGAAAAACTCAATTACACTTGCTCGACCTGGGAATGGAACCCAGAACCTGTAACAGTTGTGCTTGGGACCACAATGTTATTGGGTTTATCTATGAAATTCTCAATAGACGCTCGAGATCTGGATTTATATGCCTGGTTAATGGCAATAGGTTCGCCCCTATTACATGGGACCTAAACATACGGGGAACTGTGGGTGTACATGAGTACACCTCTGCTTAACCCTTCGGGGAATACCGGCGTGATGATGGTATATACTCACTTCAGTAGTCACATTGACTTCGTTAACGACGGCGGGCATATCATCTTCAATCAGTTGACCAAAGTAAGCAAGCAGGAAGTACCAGCCAAGCACTACGATTAAAAACGTACTAGGCACCTAAAAATATTGAATGTGATAATCAAAAGGGTTACAAAATATAAATGGCTACTCTTGACATAGCTACATTGTTCTATACATTTCAAGTATAAGCTGATCTTGCATTTAATAGGCTTCTTGTACGATGAAAGATCATCTTACACTGCCACGCATAGCACGGCTGTAGAATAGTAGTGTTGGGCAAAACTAAACAATAAAAAATTTAATCAATTGCAATAGAATATTTTACGTGGGAGAGCCATGCTTCGGCACGAATGGGCCGGCTCGACCGGAGTGATACCACGGCCTCACAGAAAACCAGCGTTAAACAACGCTTACGTTGTGTTTCGCCGAGTGTGTGAGGTTACCGGAGGCCCAATCCCCTTTTAAAAGGTCAGCAACGCACTTGTGACTCCTATGGTGTCGCGGGTGTCCATGGGCGGCGGTAATCGCTTAAAATCAGGCGATCCGTCTGCTCGTTTGCCCTCCTATTCCATAAAAAAAAAATATAATAAATTTATTTTTATACCACTAAGGTGGCAAACAAGCATACGGCCCGCCTGATGGTAAGCGGTTACCGTAGCCTATAGACGCTTGCAACAAGGGTATCACTCGCGCGATGCTGACCCTGTAAATTAAGGAGGAAAAGTTGGGCTGGCAGTATAGGATACATGCTGCCATGCATGACAGCGGCGGTAACAAACACCACCAGTCCCCCACACTGCCAACACAACGCTTCCTCGCGGAGCTCTGGCGATCTTGTTCACCGTTAGGAACACAACATAGCACGGAGCTATGTTATTTGGCTTCTAAGACTTTCTGCAAGGTGGAGGTACTTCCCCAGTTGAGCAGCTAAAATTGTGAGTGGAATTATTATATTCCACTATGCCCTAACTCTCTTACAATTAATTTCATTGCAATTGAATTATTTGTGGTGCACTTAAATTAATTGCAATAAATTATTTATTTATTAATTGCAATTTACAATTCATTGACATTTTAATTGCTTAGTGCCCAACACTGGCAGGAAACCATGTGTCTACGAATAAAATTGGCTACTTTACTGTTTTTTACTTGATCCGACACGACTTTAGGACTATAAAAATGAAAGGAAAACGATGTAGGGGAAGACCTAGAAGAAGTTTTGTGGAATAAGTGAAGGATACCCACCCTGTATCGAGTCGTATCAAAAGGTAAAAAGGAAAGCAGAAAATAGAGAACAGTGGCAATTGCTGTACCGACAAGAGCTGAGCTGTTACATTAAAAAAAACACCAGTCAAGTATCCAATTTTTGACGAATTTGGCCATTTTTGGCGATCTCCATAATAAATACATCAGTAGATTTGTTTACTAGAGATAGGATTTCGACAGTTATTGCATGAAAATTATTTGGAAATACTATCTTTAGCACATGAGTCTACTGTTATTGGGAATGTCAGTAAATATCATTTTGAAGATAGATACCCGAAGCAAGCGTCAGCTTCCTGGCGAAAGAGCATCAGATTAATGTACTATGTAAATGTAGGATATTCGAGCGCTACTGACGCTTGCTTCGAAAGTCTTCCTTCAGAATTAAAAGAATCTTTGAGACGTGTCATAATAACGTCAAAGACAGTTGTTACAGATAATGAGAAGGTTACAGACTACCGACCATACCGTAACTAAAGTGGATACTAACTGCCGCTTTCAAAGACGTGTATGTCAATTAACGTGCATAACGTCAGTTAACGTGATTATTGTCAATTAACGTGAATAACGTCAATTTTGACGTGGATAACGTCAATTTTGACGTGAATAACGTCAATCAACGTTAGCTTACAGTGGCTATTATAACTTTATTATTTTTCCGTATTTGTGTTTGTTGTCGTACTAAGATATATACTTATTAGCTAATAATTAATTGCGTTGACATCTCTGAGTGCGGCAGTAACGGCCAGTTTCTATATCCAATCTGTCGATAGATTTGCTTACTAGAGATACAATTTTGACATAAGCTCCATGCAGCTACTGTCAAAATCCTATCTTTATTAAGCAAATCTACTGACAGATAGGATATATAAATCGGCCTTAAGCAAATAAAATAACCCTATAAATAAAACCGTCAAACATTACAACACGCACACGTAGGACAATAACAGACACATTCCAAATATAACATATCAGAACACATCAGAAAAAGACATTTATAACATATCAGACAAATATAACATATCAGAACATATCAGAAAAAGACATTTCCAAGCATTTTGAAATAAAGGACAAAACGCATTGACTGAGACAAACATAAAAGATCGGGGTACTGTAGTGCCCCCGCTAAGACAACCCAAAGGAAGCAGTGTAGGTGTAATACAAAAGAAAGTTAGATATTTCAAAGTTCGATTAATTAGAAAAAAATACTAAGACTATGTATGTATGTATGTATCTTTATTAAAACTTTCAAAAATTACAAAGTTATGCAAAGCCCCACAAAACCGTCTTAGTAGTAGTACTCAGTACCAGCTCGGAGTTTGGTTTTCTAGTTGGTCAATACGCTCGTTTCAAAGAGATTTAAATATCCCATACTGACAGACAAATAAATATTCTAAAGATTGTTTTGGCTTCTATTGTTCTTATTCTTATTTTTTTTCTTTCATATCTCTTATGTCCAGACATCGGCCAGCGTTGAGCATTAATCAATTAAATCAATTTAATTGAAATTATTTTTAATCAATTGATTCATTGGTTGAAATGTTAATTGATGCCCACCACTGACATCAGCCAGTTACAATTTTATTATTATTAGTATAATGTTTTTTTTTTTCATAGAACTGAGTAAATCAAGTATTCCCAAAGTGTGCGCCGCGACGCGACGCCCTGGTGCGCCGTAGAAAGTGAAGGGTGCCGTGAATCGATTCTCTTTACCATTCTTCTAATTATTTTTGTGCCTATCTATCTAACTAGTATCACTGTACCTATCTATTTCGACCAGCTATATAGGTTAGGGCGCCGAGACAAAATAAAAAAAGATTTGGAACTCCTGGAGTAGATATTGAACATTCTTTCAATAGAAAATTTTGATTTCCATGGCTTTCTTATCTGTTGAAACCAAAACATATGTACTACAGTTATTTATAAGTAGGTACCTACTCGTATAAACATCAGGTACACTCCTCTATGGCTTGATAATTTACTTAGTAATCAAAACAAAGTTATTATCAGTGATAATACTGTTTGGAAATAGAAAACAATGGTTCAGATATTCGATTTTAAAAACTCCATTCAACCATTGCAATTTGAACTTTATGTTAATCACTACATAGTATAAAACAAAGTCTCTGTCGCTGTCTGTCCGTCCCTATGTATGCTTAAATCTTTAAAACTACGCAACGGATTTTGAAACGGTTTTTTTTATAGATATAGTGATTCAAGAGGAAGGTCTTAAGCTATTTAACATTACGCTACGACTCTTAGGAATGAGGCAACGCGGGTGAAACCGCGGGCGGGTCGCTAGTTAAATATAGATCATACTTGTCTTTGTGAGATAGACTGACTATATTGCGTTTTTATAACACCTTCCGTGAGCCTTGATGAATAAAAATGTTTTTTTTTTTTGCATTAAAGCAGAGATGTACTGATGTACACCAACAGTTCGCCGTTCGTTTTTAATAGGGCGAGCGTATTGCCCTTAACCAAGCACAAAACAAAACTCCGAGCTGTTAGTGAGAATTTCATAGAAAAATAACAATGCAGGCCCTAGAAATTGTACCCTCGACTTCCTTCTTCACAGCCAACCTCAAGACACTAGAGAAATAAGGCAGTCAAACTTTAATGTAAAAAATACGATCTCGTAACATTTTTATCGTTATCTTGGATATGTAGTGATTTTATGGATTGGCCGATTAACGGACAGATTAGTACGGTACGTAATTAAAATTTTGAATTAGGTCACCTGTATTTTTACTGACTACGAAGTTATTTTAGTAATGGAAAAATTCAACTGCGGGTAGAATTCGGACCTGGGTCTTCTAGTTCAATACACCAGACGCTATGACCAACTGAGCCACCGCAAGTCCCACCCGCCAGCTCGAAATTTACCTTCACATTCTGAATTTACGTCTTTAAGGTGACGTCAGTGACATCTATTGAAAAGCAAGTTACTTTGGTTCTCAACCGACATGACTTGCTTTACAGTTAGTTCGATGTCGTACGATGCCACATTACCTATTAGCTATATTTTTGTATATTTATTTGCATTTTCCATGCTAAGATTATTTCAAAGAAAAATTCGATTGCGGGCAGGATTCAATCCTGCCTCTTTATGAGTGTGTGTGCGTTCAATACAACAGACGCTATGACCAATTCACCCACCTACCAGGTCTAAATTTACATTCACATTCTGATTTAACGTCTGTAAGGTGACGTCTGACTCATCATTGATCATCAGTCTGATCCCTGACTCTGCTATTAAAAAATATAATTATTTTGATAAATATTGTATAATAGGCTAGTTGACTGGTATTTTTAATGATCTCATAAAAAGTTGACCTTAAACAGAGCCGAACAACAAAAACAAAATCAAAATCGGTTCAAAAATAAGGAAGTTATAAGCATTTTAATTTTATGCTATACAGAGAGCGTACTAAAGCACGTTGTGACGTCAAACATTTCGACAGCACACAACAGACATTTGTTTTGTGGGAAAGGGGCAGAGCATCCCCACTCAATCCTCACAAAAACTTTAAAAGCATAAATATCTTAGAACTTTATGACCCGATTGAAATGTTTTTTTCAGTCTAGGAATGATGTATAATAATATTTTTAAATAGCGCCATTAATTTTAATAAATCAAAGACCAGTCAACTACCCTATAAAACACACCGAAACCCGTACAATTCCCAATCATGGTAGAACATAGAACAATAATTTTGCTTACGCCCAAGCATTCTCTTCCCGCGATGGCACACAGCGACGTCACAAACTATCAGTGTTGCCGTTGACAAACAGCTTCGATACCAATAAGGATTTTAAAAATCATCATGAATATTAAATAAATTGCTATAGCCAACTATTTTTGTCCCGTGATATTCGTTTATATAGAAAAAAAAGGAAAACTGTATAACATTACTACACTTCTTTTAATTGTATTCTGTAACTTGCCAATTGAAGGGTTACCAGTTTTTGACAAAAAATAGATAAATGAAAGAAAGAATGAATTGAATGAACTTAAGTAAGTAATGTACTTACATGTAAACATTTATTTTAAATTTAATAACTTATCATAAAAACACGATATACATTTTTAAACTTTGTAGAAGTTTGTCAAAGGAAATAAAATAAAAAGTAAAATTACATAATTTTTATTCTTAGTTTATTTCTATTAGAAGAAAATAAAAAAGGAAACTACTTTTATTAATTATTATTAGGTAAATTATTCTTATGTTCCACATCTTAAATACGAATTTCTAAAGTTTTATTAAAATTAAACCATTTCTATCATTCGTTCTTTACGCAAAATCGTTCACTACCCCAACACTATTAGTTGTAGTATGGTATCATTATTTTTAATTTTGAACTGTCAACTTACTGAATACAATTAAAAATCGATGTGTAATTGAAAATTCCACTAATTAAGAAGCAAGAAGTGGAAAATATCATCTTGCGTAATTAATTTACACATAGTTGTCATCATATCAAACGATGACGTCATACGGATACCAATGATGTGACGTAGCTGTCACGGGAAGAGAATACATGTTTTCTTCGACTAAAACGCCACAAAAACCCTGTGATTTACACTTCTGACTTACAGATTTGACAGCAACATTTTTAAAACTGCTTTTCCTTCTGTATCTGTTGATCACCTAAAATAATTTTTAACTATTATAGATATAGATATTTAACATGATCTTTAACACTGCCTTCAATGACAGTCAGTAATTTTTTTTTATTATTGATAGGCTTACGCTTGACCGCCTGTTCGCCTGCTGTTAAGCGACACTGCGATCTACGATGGACCGCGCTATTCGAAGTACATAATTTAAAATATATAACTAGCCGGGCCAGGCGGACGTTGTTTTGCCCAGAAAAGAAGTAGATTCCGACTGCAGCGCCACCTACCGGGCAATTGTGAATCTAAAACATCCAAGGGCCCACTTTTGCCATTAGATATTCCTAATTAGTAATAACTCTAGAATTAATTCATATTTAGAACATAGCATTTAGTATTTTTTTAATGCTATATGTATATGTTATGTGAATCATAATATTATTTATTAAAAGTGGTCTTTTTTACCCCTAGGTAAGAGTAAGAAGGTATAGTAAATAGAAAAAAATGAACTCTAATAATGGAGATTAAACTGAAAATTGATTGAAGATATTTAACAAGTTTTAGATACCGTTGTGCTGTTGACAGTGCACTTTCGCTTATTATACGGCCAATCTGACTATGCAAACATTATCAAAATCGAAATTTTTCAGTGTTATTAAAGCTAGCAAAACTCTGCAAAACACTTTATGCGGACTGTACACGATGATCTATAAAACGGCATAAATTTTAAATATAGGCACTATTAAGATTACACCTAATTAAAATCTTACAAAGATGGTAGTCTGGCTAGATAATTTATAAATTAGGTACCTATATATTTTTTTGTTGAATTGCCATCTATAATAAATAAAAGTTATCACGCTTAAAATGTGATCTTGAACATAGTAGGTATAATAAATACAATTCGTGCCGAAATATATGTCAAATATAGTAAAACAAATTTAAAAGCCACAGCTATTAAAGTAAAATTAAGCTGAGCGACCAGAGCGACGACTAACGATACTCACGACCTTATTTTTATAAAATAAGGTCGAACTAATGACCTTGTTTTTATAAAATAAGGTCATTAGTACGACACTCACGACCTTATTAATACATAACATATATTTTCTTTATACCACTAAGGTGGCAAACAAGCATACAGCCCGCCTGATGGTAAGCGTTTACCGTAGCTTATGGACGCTTGCAACACCAGTGGTATCACTCGCGCGTTGCCGACCCTGTAAATCAAGGAGGAATAGTTGTGCTGGCAGCATAGGAGACAATAGCGTGATGCTTATCCTATCTGCCAACACAACGCTTCTTCGCGGAGCTCTGGCGCCCTTGCTCACATAGCACGGAGCTATTACGATTTTCTGCAAGGTAGAGGTACTTCCCCAGTCAGTTTTTACGTGGGAGAGCCATGCTTCGGCACGAATGGGCCGGCTATACCGGAGTAATACCACGGCCTCACAGAAAACCGGCGTTAAACAACGCTTACGTTGTGTTTCGCCGAGTGAGTGAGGTTACCGGAGGCCCAATCCCCTTTTAAAGGGTCGGCAACGCACTTGTGACTCCTCTGGTTAGGCGATCCGTTTGTTCGTTTGCGCTCCTATCCCATAAAAAAAGAAAAAAGAGTCAGGCAGCTCCAATTGTGAGTGGAATTATTCGATTCCACTATGCCCTACCTCTGTTCATAAAATAATAATAAAAAAAGTCGTTAGTGTCGTCTTCAATGTCGTGAAGTTCAGTTAATGTCAAAACTGAAGTTAAGATTATAATAATCGCTTTTAATACATAAACAATATGGCACCGACCAATAGGAATTTTTATTATGATGTTTGTGAAACTTCATTTATCCCTTTTTTTTACTACATTATATCAGACAATTATTTCTGCACTCATATTGAAAGTATGTAAGAGTCTATTTATACATACCAAGAGTGGTTTTATGGAGTGGGTTTTATCAGGTAATGAATGTAAGTGTGAAATTGACAATGAGGATTCATAGATGTTGTTTTGACTTCTTAAAATTACCTACCTGCTTTAGTGGTCTAATTGAAATTAAACATTTTGTCTTAGACATCTAAGAGTAGTAAAGACAAAGAGAAAGAAAGTACTTATAAGATATTAATATATCAAAGTCCAAGCTATGTAAAATAAAGTATTTAGTCAAATGAGTTAGCAGGGCAATATAAATGAAAAAATTAGTTAAATGGATGTACTGGGCAGCTGTGTACATTAAATGAAGTGTTTAGTCAAATTAATGAAGAAGCAGTGCAAATTAAATGAAGTATTTAGTCAAAGAAATAAATGAATGGAAAGTGAAGTATTGAATGAACTAGTTATGCATAGTGACCCGCTGCCAGGGTTTTTCCGTTCGGTCTTCGTCGTAATCACCGGTCGGCACCTCACGGTAGTCATGAGTATGCGTCTGAAATGTAAAAGTATTATTGTATAAGCAGTACATGAAACACTTAATGTATACACCCACACACACATTGTTAGTCATCGTGAGGAATTTGTCAAACAATTCGATACAAAATACGTACATGCAGTGTTAAAAAGGAATTTCGTGATTGATAAATTACGACTTGGACCAGTTCCTGGACTATTAAAGCTTTGGGACACTCACGAAGTCATGAAATATCGTTTCTTTTTTGGAACCACTAAAAGTTATTGCTATTTAAAGAAACAAATCACGAATAAAAAAAAAACAGTAAAAGAAATCCGGACTAACGATCCCCGGTGACATTTCTACGGAAACCCTGGATTCAGAAGCAACCCACTTTAGGAATCGCTTCTATGAAAATCGAAGCTCGAACTCGGTACCTAAACTATGTTATGTCTACATTGAAAGAAGAAAAAAAGAAACCTTTATTCAGCTGCGAATGAGTCATAACATAACATACCATCACGCCTTTATTCCCCGAAAGGTTAGGCAGAGGAATACCAATGTACACCCACAGTTCGCCGGTATGTTTAGGTCCCAAGTAATAGGGGGCGAGCCTATTGCCATTAATCGGGCATAAATCTAGACTCCGAGCTGCTACTGAGAATTTCATAGAAAAACCCAATAACACTTTGCTCGACCTGGGGATCGAACCCAGGACCTCTAGGGTAGCAGTCGGACTTGGGACCACTAGACTAATGAGGCAGTCAATGAGACACGAAAGTACATATACTTTCAATATATATTAAAACAAAAGAAACATATAAAACATAGTAGGTACAGTGCCGCACGGTAGAGCTGAAATGGATCTAGTTCAAGCATTTTCGCCAGACAGAATGTCTGACGCTGGGTTTCAACCAGTCACGGAGTGGATTCCAAACGCAAAACCAGATCGGAATCAGAGTAAAGTAAATATATACTAATACTTCGACACGAAGTCAAATCAAATGGATCGTCAGGTCCAAAATAACTTTCGTGGAAGAATAACGTGTATTGCAATTCGTATTTTATTTTTGTATTGCAATTTTGTTGAAAATAAACACCCGGTTCGTAGTCGCATACCTATTTAAGTTATAAATATCGCATTTAATGTCCTTCGCTTTGACACTGAGTCATTGATGCGAAAAGATAATATTATTGTTTGCATTGACACAGTCGTTGTTTTGAAATGACGATTGTATTAAAATCAATCTACAATTGTCATAAGCTATGTCAACCGGAGCCGACGGCATTGCGTTCTCTCCGAGGCACCGAGGCGCTCCATGTGTTATGAGTGGTCACCCATCCACAGAGACCAAGACAAGCGCAGCTTAACCTTGGAAAATTGCCTCCAATATAGAATAATAATATCATCATCTTCCTGCCCTTATCCCAATTTATTAGGAGTCGGCGCAGCTTGTCATTTTCTTCCATTCATTCCTATCAGCCGTCACCTCATCCTTCACTCCCTCATATCGGCCTTAACATAATCCATCTATCCTTTCTTTGGTCTCCCTCTACTCCTCCGTCCCTCCACAATCATATTAACTACTTTTTTAGTCGTCCTATCAACATATCATCATCAACCTATTACATTGTCCCACTGCTAGGTACGGATCCACACGAGTCTTCTTGGTCATGTGCCACATGTCCAAAGGACCAAAATAAGAGAGAACTATAGTCCACCACGCTGGCCTACTGTGGGTTGGCAGACTTTACTGGCATGCAGGTTTCGTCACGATGTTTTTCCTTCAACGTTTTAGCGCGTGATAATTAACTATTAATACGGACATGACATGGAAAAGTCAATGGTTCGAACTCGAGACCTTTGACTAGGCTATGCTTTTTATCTTGATGTGTATTTATAATTCTAACTACTAACAATATATGTGAATTTACCCGCATATTTATAATTGTATTGAATTTGAGCCAGATTCGCAATTGCACAAATGGATTCGACGTCTCAAAACCTTCGTTCTTCTTCGTTCGTCTAATCTTACTTCAGATTGGAGTTTTGACACACCTATAAGCGATAATAGATCAAAAACTTATCTGTAAATTCATTCAATTGTTATCTATATCTTCGGAACTAGGTAAAGAAAAGGTGGATTACCTACTACAGCATTATCAATATTACGAAATAACCAATCCTTATCAACGACAATCAGAACTGATATTCATTCAGGCACTAGCGCCCTCTCTTCTGGTTGTCAAGGGCAGGTCTGGATTAACGGCGGTCACATTATCAGATCCGTCGATAGATTTGCTTACTAGAGATAGGATTTTGACATTAGTTGTATGAACCTAGAAAAATCATCACAACATCCAAAGCGTTGTATGTGTTTTACTAATAGTGTTGCGTTCGAAATCAATGCTGAGTCTATTTCGGATTTTCGTTTTAAGAAGTCATATCTCTAGTAAAGAAATCTAGTGACTGATTTGTGGGACCTGCCGTAAGTCATGTAATATACTCTTGAATCTGAAGTGACATGGACGGCGGGACCCAAAGCAAGTCCAATTTAGGCGATTATCACACGGCGATTTCATAGCGTTGCCCCGGTGTGCATCAACGGATTCATTAGAGGCCAATGCGACGATCCGCTTCACCGCCTACCGCGGGGGTGCGCGCTCTACGCGCGTTCGCTCTGTCTTCCGGTGTACAATAAAGAATACTCTATCTATCTAGGATACCAAAAAAAATAGCCGTGTACCAGAACTTTACATGAAGTTGACTATAAGGAAACATTGGTTTATCATCACAATAAAACGATAAACATACCGTTAAGATAGCTGTTTACAACTGTAATTTTAAACGTTTATTGACTGATAGGTTTGAGCCAAATAACATTGCGAATTTATGAGCAAATAATACCCGAGATTAGTTATAAGATACGTAAGAATCTATTAGAATATTCGATAGACACAGCTTTCTGTTTTTCAAGTAGTATGCAATACACTTGCACTTCTGAAGCCCAGGAGAACATACATTTCCGAAAGATAAAACTGTTACAAAACACTAAAATTCATTCCCGTAACTGATATTTGACATAATTAATCTCAGACATTGCAAAATGTTCACTAAATTATTCTAATTAGTAATAATCCCACGTAGCCCACTAAGACACAATGTAATTAAAATAAAAAGAGAGACATAGTTATAATAAAAAAATATATAATTATGGTGGTTCTTGCTTTAAGTAATTAATTTCTCAAAATAACAAATTTGCTATGTACACGGAAAAGTCCACAGTCGCGCCTTTTCCTGTTGCAGTCCACCCAAACAGGCACATTGCCTCGTGCACAAGGACCGACCTCATTGTACTATTAATTTGAATATGAGGATAAATTATACTATACTTATTTATCAAGAATATTGACTAATAATAAACAAATTTAAAGTTAGTTTATTAATAAGTTTTATTGATTGAATTAATTAATTTCTCAAAATAGCAAATTAATTGCAGTGCACCCGAACAGGAAAAGTGCACAGTCGCGCCTTTTCCTGTTGCAGTCCACCCAAACAGGCACATTGCCTCGTGCACAAGGACCGACCTCATTGTACTATTAATTTGAATATGAGGATAAATTATACTATACTTATTTATCAAGAATATTGACTAATAATAAACAAATTTAAAGTTAGTTTATTGATAAGTTTTATTGATTGCATTAATTAATTTCTCAAAATAGCAAATTAATTGCAGTGCACCCGAACAGGAAAAGTGCACAGTCGCGCCTTATCCTGTTGCGATCCACCCAAACAGGCATAGTCTCGGGTGCAACAACTCACTTCATTTTACTATTAATTTTAATATGAGGATATATTTCTTACTAAGGTGGCAAACAAGAATATGGCCCGCCTGATGGTACGCGGTTACCGTAGCCTATGGACGCTTGCAATACCAGGGGTATCATTCGCGCGTTGCCGACTCTATAAATCAAAGAGGAATAGTTGGGCTGGCAGCATATGAGACAATGCGTGATGCTTACCATATCTGCCAACACAACGCTTCCTCGCGGAACTCTGTCGACCTTATAGCATGGAGCTATGTTATTTGGCTACTATTTTCTGCAAGGTGGAGGTATTTCCTCAGTCGAGCAGCTCCAATAATGATTGGAATTATTCGATTCCACTAGGCCCTACCTCTTTTAAAACTTATAACTTATACTTATTTATCAAGATTATTTACTAATAATAAACAAAGGATGGCGGGCGGAATGTACCCAAATGATAGTCATGAAAAGAGTTTCTAACGACATACGTCTGGTCGTTATTGGTCGGTGGGTAAGCGTCTCATACATTTTTGCCCGTCATCCTTTAAAATTTGTTTTTGATTTGATTGCATTAATTAATTTCTCAAAACAACAAATTAATTTCAGTGCACCCGAACAGGAAAAGTGCACAGTTCCCCCCTTACTGTTGTTGTGCACTCAAACAGGCACAGTCTCGAGTGCAACAACCCACTTCATATTACTATTAATTTTAAAATGCGGATAAATTATACTATATTTATATATCACGAATATTGGCTAATGATAAAGAAATTTAAAATTTATTTTTACATTTTATCAAATCACCATCACGCTTGTATTTCCCAAAGGGCCTAACCCTTTGGGGAATAGAGGCGACTTAACACCCACGGTTCGCCGGTATGTTTACGTCCCATGTTATAGAGCCGTTAGCCTAATAGCCATTAACCGGGCACAGATCCAGACTCCGAGCTGCTACTGAGAATTTGCAAGAAAAAACCCAGTAACACTTTGCTCGACCTGGGGATCGAACCCAGGACCTCTAGCGAAGCAGTCGCCCTTGGGACCACTAGACTAATGAGGCAGTCTTACATTTTATTAAGTGCATTATTATTATTTAAATAATAAAATAATTGCAGTGCACACAAACAGGAAAAGTGCTCAGTTTCCCCCTTACTGTTGTTGTGCACCCAAACAGGCACAGGTTCTAGGGCACAGGGACTTACTTCATTTTATTATTGATTTTAATATGATACCTACATAACAAGAAACTGATACGATTTCAAACGAATTTTGGTTTATTAATAAGTTTTATTAATACATTTGCACAAAACAGGAAAAAGTGCACAATCACGCCTTCCCCTGTAGCAGTTCACCCAAACAGAAAAGATGCACAGTTCCCCCCTAGAATTCAAGTGCACCCAAAAAGTCACACGTTGTCGGCGCAGACTTCATTTTATTATTAATTTTAATATGAGGGTGAACTATACTATACCTACTTATCAATAATATTGGCTACTAATAACCAAATTTGAAATTCAGAAGAAGATAGAAGATAATCGGTATTGTTTCGCACATACATTTTGCCATGTTTTGACTTGAATCTTTTTAACAAGCCCTTCTTTGCTTGAAAATTTGGCGATCCTCCAGGTTTTTCGTTGAATTGAACTGCATTCTTACACAGAATTTAATCAGAAATACATTCTCCCTGGGATTTTTTTTTTATTTAAGCTCCTACGTATATATCATCATTTAAATCCGTGTTTGAGCCAAGTTTCATCGTTTGTGTGTTTTTTATTTGTGGATCCGTCTGAAGAATCAAGCTGGGATATAAAGTTACTTATCGCCTTCCTCTAACCGTTTATGAATCTCGTATTTATCTTTCATAGAAAGGACAACACGTTTAGGTTTTTTTTGTTTCCCACTGCTGGGATACAAAAGTTACGTTTAAGCAAAAAAATCAATAGGTTTGCTTACGCATTGTGAGGTCTTAAAAAAATTTCAAATAAACCAACCGCGTTAAAAGCATATTACGGATTCGTTGCTTCCAGCCTGAGATTTGGTATTTTGCTTTGGGGAAATTCCGTCAAAATTAATAGGGCGTTTATAGCACAAAAGCAGTGCATAAGAGCTATCTGTAACAAAGCCCCATGGATAACCTGTAAGCCTCTATTTCGCAAACTTTCTCTGTTAACTGTCCCGTGTCTATATATATTTGAGATTTGTGTATTTTTTAAAACAAATCCTGGTTTATTTACATTATTGAAAGACACCTGTAAGTTTAACACACGCTATCCTGACAGGCAAGTTTTACCACCTCTAAGAACTGAATTGTGTAGTCGTAACAGCTATGCCATGTCTGTCCGTATATATAATTATCTACCTCAGGGCGTTAGAAATCTGCCTATAAATAAATTAAAAAAACAACTTTTCAGGTGGCTATGTGAACGCTGTTTTTACTCCACTGAGGAATACCTACTTAAAATATAAAATATAAGTGTTGAGCTGTGAAATTATTGCTTGTGATTATTGCCCTGTCTTGATGTATTTAAAAATTTGTATGTCATAAAAATTATATGACAAATGTGTATAACTATAAGATCTATGTAACCACATTTATACGAATTAAAATTTGAATTTGAAGCATTTACAATTGCGTGTTCTTTCACTGGGGAGGACATAGGTACACGCTTACCCTCAGGCGGGCCGTATGCTTGTTTGCCATCTTAGCGGTATAAAAAAAAGTTACGAGCGAGTCAGGCGAGAGTGTAATAGTTCGGTCAAGCGGTCGTTTGGTTGATCGACGTTCGGATAGTCGACGCTCCACTGTAAAATTGATTATTTTATCAAAATAACAAATTAATTGCTGTGCACCAAAACAGGAAAAGTAAACAGTTCCTCCTTACTGTTGATGTGCACCCAAACAGGTTCTAAGGCACAGGGACTTACTTCAATTTATTATTGATTTTAATATGAGGATAAAATGTACCATACCTACTTAACAAGAATATTGGATGATAGGTTTCAAACGAATTTAGGTTTATTAATAAGATTTATTAATTTGCACAAAACAGGAAAAAATGCACAATCACGCCTTTTCTTGTAGCAGTGCAGCATGATTGTAGTATGAGGTTAAACTATACTATTGCTAATTATCAAGAATATTGGCTGAGAGGTTTCAATTTTGATTATTAATAAGTTTTTAACTGAATTTATGTATTAATTTGCAGGTGCAAAGTCAGGGCTCCATACTGGGAGGCATTGTTTTTTTATTATTATCCCATCAAGGATAAATTATTTTTTATTTATTATTTACCCAGTTTTTTTTGGTGTACAATAAAAAAATATGATTATTAAGTAGGTATATAATTAAATTAAAAAGAGCTTGTCAGTGCAGAAATCGTCCCAGCATTTTAGTTTCTACCTTCATTTAAAAAAAATCTTTGCTGTAGCTACTAACTTTACTAAAAACAATTAGATGAGCCCAATTTTGCTGAGGTTTGTACTTAATTGTTTTATGAAAGTACTTAATTCAGCAATGCCCAACTGACACTTCATGCCCAAAATAAAAAAAAATTGCATTGTGTCTATCATATGGGCATTGACAGATTAATTATAAATAAAATATATATAATAAAAAGCAATATAAAATATTTCTGCCACACATAGGTAAGTACTTTATACAGAGTGGCCCAATAGTGTTGGTCCAAACATTTTTTTAGGTAGAGGACATTCCATTCCAAGGATACATCTAAAACTAAATACAATGTATGTTCCACACAAATCAGTAGTATAATTCTTTTAAATATGTAAGCCTCTCTAGATTGAAAGTTAATATATTAAATGTAATCAAATTTGGTGTATATGTATGATATGTGTACTGTACACAGGCCACAATGCCATGATTACCAAATTTCTTGTAGGTAGACCTTTTATATTCACTAGGAATTATCACTTGAAAATAAAATAATTAACCAATTGAGAATAATCTCAAAACTGGCTCTTTGGTTGGTAGCCACCAGTCTGTTGTACTTACACACAAAATTGGATTCAATTTGGTGCAATAATTAATGTGGCGTAATGTCTAGGGCGTCGGACTAAGGATAGATGAAAAAAGAAAGAGATGTCAAAACCAGAGATAGAATGAATATTGGGAATGTCCATTAGCAGATGGTCCTCACTCATTGAGATTTAGGTATTTATGTAAATGTAAATATCCTTACTAATATTATAAACATGGAAGTTTGTGAGTATGGATGTTTGTTCCTCTTTCACACTAGAATGGCTGGACGGATCTGGATAAATTTGGCACACAACTCCATATCTAGTATCACCGTAAGGGCTATACTTGCTTGCAGCATACGCCTGCTTTACTAGCGCTTACCTACAATCATCAACGAAAAGCATCATCCTTTTTATGAAGGCGAAATTATATCTCTAATCATATAAATAAAAAAAATATTGAAATAAAACTAACTACTCTGTATGGATTTTATTAAATAAATAAATTAAATTTATATTTTATTTTGTTTTCAAAATGGCTAGATCTGGAGTTGGCTAATAGTACCTACTTTACTATTGCTCTGTAGTATATTATAATATAGTACATACATCTAAATATTCTATTATAAGACTTATAATTTAAATTTCCGCTAACTCCACATGCAACAACAAAAAGCCTAATTAAATATTGCTCAGAGTCTCCTTAGGGGCGGAGTTAAATATATATTATACATAATTTTTAGAAATAAATTAAAATTTCTGCATTTTTTTGAAAAGAAGAAAATTAAATACTTAATTTTAAATGGATTTGGTACTGTAAAAAACAGTGATTTAGGAATTATACACAAATAAAATGAGCATAAAATTTAGATAGAAAATAGAAGAAGCTTAATTAGGTAGAAATATAAAAAAGGTAAAACTTTTTTAAATATTAAATAAATCTTTAAACATACCGCAACTATTCCTTTATTGCGGCCTAAGTTATCTTCCTTCTCTGTATCACTCATTTTATTTTATTTTTTTTGCGCTAAACCACACTTTATTTATATCTGAATTATGCAGGGACCAACAAAAGTCGAGAAAATTCAAAACGCCGGCTAGCGCCGCTCGCAAGTCTCATTAGAATAAAAACAAAATAAAAACAAGACAAACAAGTTGGTTCTTCTTTTCAAAAAAAATAAAGACCGGCGACACTCACTTGACACATTGAGTCAGTGTTGCCCGGTCAGATTTGTACAGTTACCGTGTTTTGGATAAAAAATTACAGTAGTACAAAAATGCAGTTTTATTATGATTTGTTAGTTCCGTTTTTGTTTCGTCGGCGATATTTTTTTTATGTACAGCCTATAACCATCTTACTGTAAAGATGAATCAATCAACACCTAATTTGTCAAAACCTTATCAGTAGTTTTTGAGCTATATAATTATTTATTTTAGCATATACAGACACACATACATAGACTGTTAAACTCATCACCTTTCCTTTTTTATGGGATTGGGGGTTAAACGAGTAGACGGATCACGTAAGCGATTACTACCGCCCATGGACACCCGCAGCACCAGAGGAGCCATAAGTGCGTTGCCGGCCTTTTAAAAGGAAATGGGGCCTCCAATATCCTCAGTCACTCAGCGAAACACAACGCAAGCGTTGTTTCACGCCGGTTTTCTGTGAGGTCATTCCGGTTGAGCTGGCCCATTCGTGCTGAAGCATAGCTCCTCTCCCACGGTCCCGTGGTCCCCTTCTTTTTTTCATAGTCAGGTAAATAACTCTTTAATCACGAAAATTTTGACGCGAATGAGCTGCACGCTGTCAATCGCAGATTAGTAAGTAATACTGTTAATCT
Source organism: Acronicta aceris (assembly GCA_910591435.1). Lineage (NCBI taxonomy): Eukaryota > Metazoa > Arthropoda > Insecta > Lepidoptera > Noctuidae > Acronicta > Acronicta aceris. The sequence goes on along the minus strand of OU342781.1, from coordinate 10,544,526 downwards.
ATATATATAAAAATAGAACCTGACTGACTGACTGACCTACTGACTGACGTATCGCAAAGCCGAAACTACGACACAAAAACGACGGGGTGTTATAAGTTTGACGTGTCTGTGTGTGGCATCGTAGCTCCCGAACGAATGAACCGATTTTGATTTTGTTTTTTTGTTTGAAAGTTGAATTAGTCGGGAGTGTTCTTAGCTATGTTTGATAAAAATCGGTCAAAGATGGCCGCCGCCATAAGATGGCGTCGGCCATCGGATGGTGTCGGGGGTTTGTTTAAATTTTTAATTTAATGTAGTTTATATGATATGAAACCTTCACGGTGTAGGTACCAGTGGGCACAGTATATTTTAGAAACTAAAATTACCTAAGTACGCAGGCGAAGCTGCGTACGGGAACTCTAGTGTATTATTTATTGCTAATGCCATTAGATAGAAAATAGTAGTCGCTTACATACAGGTCCATACTAAAACATGTGCACTTTCGTTTTACACTGACTACTGTAATTACAGTGCACACTGGCAACACTGCATTGAGTTAATGCATTGACATTGTCGACAGTAGGTATCATCAAGGTTCATTCTGTCATTCTGTCACTGTCACAGATAAAAGTAAAACCCGTTCCTACCAAAATGGTACGTATGATGTACACGATTGCACAGTATAAAATATTATACAGTATTGTGACTCGGCCCTGACCTCCATGTACTACAAAATCTTACTTAAAAAGTAAATAATGTATGTACCTATAATGTAAAACTTACTACCTAGGTACGTACCTATCACTTACCTATTACTCTCATATTAATTTCATACTTCATGATATTTCGTCTAATTCAATAATACATGTAATTAGCTAATAAAGTAAATATCCTAGCCTAGGAAACTACATAAATTTACTAGTCTTCGTAGGTAGTTCACTCTTGTGTCACTGTTTTTTACCCTATCCACTTACTTATTAATGTATTATTCCGGGTATTTTACTCAGTGGAAAAACCGAAATAAGTACTTATAAAAAGTACTAATAACTTAAGTAGGTACTAATAAAAAAACAAACATAATTACGTAGGTACTAGTAGATACTTAAATAAAAAATATTTTATATTCTTATCGTTCGGAGTTTCCAGTTACTTAATCTAAAAAAGGTTATCTCTGGGTGCTTTATTATAGAATTCAATCAATCAAGAACAGCACAATATAGTCTATAATTTATCTTTGCCATTATTAAGTAAGTAGGTACCTACTTGTGCTTATTTCAATAAAATATTCACAAATCGCACGCTTACTGCTTACAAATACATCACAACGTCCGTTCGTTACTGTGGTGTATTCATAGATAAGATTCCGATTCAGTGCGGCACCTATTTGTATAAACTATTGTCGATGACGGCTAACATTTTCATGACATGACAGAAACGCCACAGAAGCTAATGTCACGCCTACCGCCGATTTCTGTTAAAAATAGCAATTATTTTACCATGTAAATGCAATGTACTTTACCATGCTAATGCAATGTATTTTACAATGTGTATATCAAAAATACAATATAGCTAAGCTAATTATGACACTACTCTCGTGTCACCCGCCTTAAGTGAAAGAAATCCTTGACACGCGTGTCGTGTCATCCGCACAGAATCGTCGGTACTACCTAAAGTAGAGATGACTGTTGTATTTGTGCCAAAGTATCCTTAAATGATCTATTTACAGAAATAAATATCATTTTAATCATTTTAAGTAGGTACATTCGCGACTGTCCGACTTGTCCTTGCCATGTATCAGAACTTTGTCAAAGCTTTGTTTTAATGACTATAAATTGGTGTGTATGTACCTACCTACATATTAAGTATCCTACAGTTATTATTACAAAAATTAGATTTTTTTAAATGATTGTTAAATCAAAGTTAACATGTCATCACGTTTGTATTCCCCGAAGGGTTAGGCAGAAACGTACTAATGTACCACCCACATTTCGCCTATTCTGAGCTGCTACTAAGAATTTCATAGAAATTCCCGATAACATTTTGCTCGACTTGGGAATCGAATCCAGGACCTAGCGTAGCAGTCGCGCGTAGAACCACTAGACTAACGAGGCAGAATAATCAAAGTTACTTACATTTATTTACTACTAGCGGCCCGCCCGCGGTTTCACCCGCGTTGCCCCATTCCTAAGAGTTCTAGCGTAATGTTAAATAGCTTAAAACCTTCCTCTTGAATCACTCTATCTCTTAAAAAAACCGCTTCAAAATCCGTTGCGTAGTTTTAAAGATTTAAGCATACATAGGGACCGGCAGACAGCGACAGAGACTTTGTTTTATATTATGTAGTGATATTCGATAGAGGCACGGAAATGTCACCCGCCGCCCGGCCGGCCGCCGCGCGTCGGCCGGTCGGTTGCCGGTTGCGACCCCTGGCCTACGTGAATCATATCTTTTTTTAAAAACGACTTCAAAAAAAGAGAAGGTTTTATGTGCGTATGTTTGCATGTTTAGCGATATTTTCGTCAAAATTGTGGACCGATTTCAAAAATTCCTTTGTAATTAATTAATTTTAATTTAATTAATACTCCTCTGAGCAGGTCCCATTTAAATTCGGTGAAGATCTGATCACACAATTTTCAACAAAATAACAATAACATGTAGGACCTACCTATCGTTGTAATTTTGGTTGTAAGTTGTAACAAACGGTTGCAAATGACATCGCCAACATAACTCAAAATTAAGAATTAGAAAAACTTTTGACAAAAAGTAAAACCGCCTTCAAAACAGTTTCGGAAGTCGGTGGCGAAAGAAAGATCCCATCAAATCGAAGGCACCGACTTCTGAACTATTTTGTAAGTACCTACCTAACATTATTTTTTAAGTTATTTTTTTAGTAAAGGAAAAAATTCAATCGCGGGCAGGATTCGAACCTGCGTCTTCTGGTTTGATATACCAGACGCTCTGAACTCTAAGCCACCGCGAACCCTACCCGCATGATTGAAATTTTGCCTTCACATTCTGAATTTACGTCATAAGGTGACGTTGGTGACATCTATGAGAGGTAAGTTACCTTACCTCTCAACCGACACGACTTACTTTACAGTTAGTTCAGTGTCGTACGATGCCACCTTACCTTTTAACTATCTTTTTGTGATTTTTTTTTGCATTTTCCATGCTAAGATTATTAAGTTATTTTTTTAGTAAAGGAAAAAAATCACAAAAAGATATTATTTTTTAAGTTTTTATAAGGTTTTTCAAGGTGGTTTAATTTTTTGTTATTGCTTCATTTTCTGACCTCAAACTGGAACATAGGTAATAATGTTAGCGGAATATCGTTTAGCGGTAAAATTAAAATCTCAAAAGCCTCATATCCAAACATTGAATTTAAAACTGCAGTTTACTGCACCAATGGCGTCGTTGCATCTGGCTGTGTATTAATAGAGTCTAGATATTGATCTGTTCCTATCTACCTAGCCATCCCAGCCTACCTGAGCCCCACCCGACATCCGGCAGTCTAGGTCAGCATCCCTTGCTAACTAGACGTATTGGTATATTGAAACTTTTTTTTAAATTGCTTTGTCTAAAAAGTGTGATACTCAAAATTTGAATTTACAGTTGACTTGTGTTTGTTTTTAAATCGAAGGTAAGTACCTATTCTAGAAATATTGACGTCACATATGTTATCGGTACGTAGTACCTCATTTATAAGTCGTCGCAACCCTAAAGCGTGTCGTGCTGGGTTCGATTCTTAGGCCGGGCAAAAACTTTTTTTGTTAGAAATATTTTCAGTAGAAGATCAAGTTTATATTTGTATATATTCCCTGGTCATGGTAATAATTGCCTCACTGGTTTTCACGAACGCGGCTGCTGAGCGTAGGGTCCCCAGTTCGATTCCCAGGCCGGACAATTATTTTTTGATTAGGAAACTTCTAAGACGCAGCAAAGTTTACATCTGCGTATTCACCCTATTACATGGGATGTTGCGACATAAAACATCTGCGATCTAAATGGGTGCATTTGTACGCCTCTACCTAACCCTGCGTTGAAGAGGCGTGATGCTATATTTGTGTTGTCCTTTGAACCATTGGTCGCAAGCGTGGCTGCTAATTTTGTGGTCCTGGGTTCGATACCCAGGCCTGGCAAAATGTTTTTTTGTTAGAAGCCAATTTGGCTGATACAAAAAAAATACCTCAGGAGTTTTTGAAGTTTCCGTCCTGCATCAGGGAGTGAAATCGTTGAAAAGACAAAAATAACTTTTTATTATGGTTAGATATTATTCAATATATTAAAGAAAGGAAGAAGTCACATATTAACCTCTATAAATCATCCTGTAGTTTTTATTTATTTGTCACTAATGCAATTGTAACTTAAAATAAAATCCATGATACAAGAGAAATCCTTGTTTCGTGATGTAAGTACATTCTTAAAAATCCTCTTAGATAAAATATATGGAATGTTTAGTCGTTCCAAATTCCTGTTTCGTACGCATGCGCGGCCCGGATGTATTGATTGTACCGGTGCAATTAGACCACTGATCTCTATAGGTATTACTCTATTCTGTGTACTATAGAGGATAGTAATATGAAGATCAGTGAATTACACGCACATTATGATTTATTTAAGTATACAGCGAGACACCTGCGCAATAAGTCTAATACGTTATTGTGTTAAAATCACCATTTTGATGGTTATTACCCGATTGCGCCAGAAGGAGGGAGGAGGAGGAAAGGTTTTTGATATTTTTAACACTAGGTACCAAATCCGATAGTCCATGTGTCATCTTCGGACCACTCTTTCTTTATTTGTTATGCCGGCTGAACACGCTAGTCTCATTTCGTCTCCTCGCCCCGCGTGCCTGTCGTCGCGTAGGGGCTCGACACGAGAACACAATCATTATGTAGCTACACACTCGTACTCTGCCTGTTTCGACGAGCGTATACAACTGGCATCAGGGGGCTTACTCTTGAACTCAATTCCGATACATTGGAATACTACATACTTTGGAATTGTGCCGTTTCTTCAAGTTTCGTACTCTTGAATCCGAGATTAGCGCCAAATTGTTTCAATATTGCGCGGTGATTGAGTGAACTAAATAGGATTGGGAAACGACCCAAACATTGGCCAATAAGGAATGCCGATACAAGGTTTATAGGATACAACGAATTTGTGCTCAAGACTACGAAATCGCCCGACAACCAAATTGACATTGGAATCGGATCACGTTTGGATTGGTATTGTATTGTTTTCAAGAGTAAGCCTGCTGACTTAGGTCCGTATGTAGAGCGTATTACCACAGTATAAATATGGAACAGTACGGAAACTAAGCATAATTGACGTAATAATTACCTATGCTCCATTGAAGCAATAGGGTTGTAACTTTTAATGTTTTTGATATTGTTTATTTTTTTATTAAAACATTTTTGTTCTGTAGTGATCAATAAATCGAATAGAAATGACTAGTTTACAAATACACGGATACATTCTTTATTGAATTTAATTGTGTAAAAAATTCTCATTCTAATGAACAATTTTTATAAATAAACTGATGGGAAACAAGGACAGGGTACTATGAAACCGATTTTGTTTATTTATTTGTAAATTAGTTCAGCTACTTTGCAGTTACTACGCAATACGTTCGTGACATTTTTAAAAAGATCTTAGATAAACTTATACCTACGTGTCCACTCGTCTGGACGCGGCACTCAGTACTGACAGCACCGCGAAAACCGTTTAGGATTCTCATCGATGCGCATGTTTGTATGAGTATGCTGTTTCGAGCGTTTGTAGGTAGTTTTTGTACTGTTCCATATTTATATTGTGGTATTACTATGAACAGAGCGGGTAACAAGTATTCAGTAGTTAGTTTAAGAGATATTTAAATGACGAAAAGTTATAGGGTTTAGGTATAGATAACCATATTTAGGGCGAGTCCGCTGGGTAGGAAGCCAATAGGGGATAGGAGGGATAGGAGGGCGAACGAGCAGACGGATCGCGATTACCGCCGCCCATAGACACCCGCAACACCAGAGGACTCACAAGTGCGTTGCCGAACTTTTAAAAACGAGATTCGGCCTCTGATAACCTCACTCACTCACCGTATAAATTTTAAATTATAACAAACAAACGTTGCCCCACACTAGTATTTTCTCCTGTATCGTTGGTGCGTTTACAATCAGAAATTCTCCCATACCTACACAAACACCCAGATCCGGAACTACTGAAACTACCTGTAGAACATACAATATTTTTTTTTACAAATTTCGTTCCGTATGGGGATCGAACTCACAACACGTGGCGCAGAAGCCGATCGCTCTGCCGCTACGCCAAACGTGTTGCCATATTATATGTATATGTGAAGCTGAAAAAATTCAATAGTCACAGCCACAGGCCACAGGCCAAGTTCTTTTACCGCCGGTACTACAAATCAGTCAGTAGATTTGCTTACTAGAGATAGAATTTTGACATAAGGCCCATACAAGTAATGTCAAAATCCTATCTCTAGTAAGCAAATCTATCGACGGATTTGTTATTAGGTCTGGCCGTTATTTGGGAATCTGAAATAGGTACGCTTGATTTAAAACCAATTTATATTTTGGTACACCGGAAGCTTGTGTGGAAGCATGTCAATTTTCTCTTCTACAGCATCCATCTTATGGTGACGTCAATAACATCTATTGACAACACATACTCTTACTTTCAATTGACACGACTTACTTTACCATTAGTTCAACGACGAATAATGTTGTTTCAGATATCTAAGGTGGACGAAGTCAGCGAGATGGTGCGGTCGGTTCCAGTCGAGCAACCGGAGTCCAAAAAGGTGAACACTCCAACGCAGACAGAAGAAGAGAAACCACTGCTGGAGATATTTTACGAACAGCTGAGCTCCTTGCGAAAGATACTGTGCGAGCAGCTGCTACCAGCTCATGACGCTCAGCGCGAAGAAGCCCTGAGGTGCCTCGCCCGAGATAAGGAAGAGATCCTGCAGATGTCAGCCCCAAATGCACCAGATGGATATGCTAAATCACTACATGAAGAATTATCAGAGTTTGAAGCCAATCTTATGCTGCAGAAGAAACACGATGAAACAGCGATAAAGATGTTTGATCATTATGACACTGTAATCCAATCCATGATTCAGGAACAAAAAAATAAGGCTTAAACTGTTCCTCCTAAAGATATTATTTTATATTTGTATACCTAACATTCTTTTAGAATCTGTAATGTGAATTTCATCCCTGACGCGAAGTTTGTCCCGAACTGTGTTCTTTAAATGACAGAACCGATTTAATTAAAGATCATTCCCAATTAATCAGCTTCAAATGTAACAAACTGTAATGAAATCGGTTCATCCGTTTAGGAGTTACGATACAAGTCAGATACATCTTTAAATGTATAATCTTCACCTTTGTGGGAGTGAACAAATTTCGCATAAAATTTAAATAATATAACTTCGCATTAATTTTATAACATAGAATCAATTTAGACATTCCTAAAACTTATAAATAATTTTAGATTACCTTTATCCTTATTTAAGTTTAAAATTGACAGAGAAACAAACATAAAAATGTTACTTGCCAAAAAGTTGGTTTATTCTAACCAATACGAGTTAGAGATGATTTGAAGAGGAAAGGGTTTACCCACAGGACTTAATAAAAGAATCTAAAAGGTCACTATGGGGTACAAAAATGTATGTTACTACGAAATTAAAGGTGAATGAAATCTTTACCGATTTGACGTACGGTACTTTAAGATAAATATTGGGCGTCGGAAAACATCGGAAACAATCGCCTAACATAACAAATACAATTAACAAAATGTAGTTTGGCTTTAAAAATCATTTACAATTTCAACTTTATTGCAATGATATAAATGTCACCGTCATTTCTAAGAAGAGCAAATTAGTTGCAAGCAGTGCGAGCAGCGTGTCACTAATGAGTCAGTTGCAGATAGTATTGAAAGCAGGAAGGACATGCGCTACCGTTTTGTAGATCTATACAGAGCTGATATAACCCTACATTGTGTTTTGTTTTGATGTATTATTTGCAACTTAGGTACAAGGGCTAGGATAAGAGCAGCACTATATCATAATACTGCCTAGATGTGTCAGTTATCTTCGGAATCACGAAGTTAGCCGATGCCCATTATTTATCTTGAAGTACTTGTGGTAATCAATCTACTAGGCTACCATTGTTACCAATGGAGGACCCAGTTACCTACTGATGGTCGACCCGTGGGCTCTATTAATCTCATTAATCAATATAATCATTGTACTCATCACCATCGTCTCCTGATCCCAAATCATTTAGACTCAGTGTAGCATGTTCTATTTGCCATTCATCCCTATCAGCCATCTCGTTATCATATCATATCATGTCACATTTTCAATCATATGGATGAATTTCAATAAAGTTGTTTTTTCTTTCTTTCATTTCGGTGAACTTTCTTATTAAACATTTTTTTCTAATTTAAATGTGGTTTACCGCGGTACTTCTTTAAATAATTCATGCTTTTATTTAATGCCCTCAAGATATTTTAATAAACCTATGAAATATATATTAGACATACGATAAAAATTTTGATGCCACAAAATGAAACACTCATTCACCGAAATGAAAGAACCTATTCACGGAAATTAAAATCCATCGGAAATGTATGCTACTATTGAGCACAAGCTTGCCTCAACCATACACCTTACCTGATCAGCAGGCTTACTCTTGAAAACAATACACTACCAATCCAAACGTGATCCGATTCCAATGTCATATTGGCTGTCGGGTGATTTCGTACTCTTGAACACAAATCCGTTAACCTTGTATCGGCATCCTGATTGGCCAATGGTTGGGTCGTTTCCCAAACCTATTTAGTTCACACAATCACCGCGCAGTATTGAAACAATTTGGCGCTAGTCTCGGATTCAAGCGTACGAAACTTGACGAAACGGCACAATTCCAATGTCGATGTATTGGAATTGAGTTCAAGAGTAAGCCCCCAGTCTTAGCACGTATTTTTCTTATTATTATAAAAGGTTGGTAACTATACTATCAAGTCTGAATTACTTAATGTTAATCTACAGTACCCCCGACATAATAACGCGCACAGGTCAAATAACATTACGCGTTTTTATGTAAAAATATCGAAATCAGTAAGCACAATATTCACAAATGCGAAATAATTACGACTCCAAGGGTCTTCACACAAGAGGGTTTATATTAAAATTTACCACGGCAGAACCATTTGGGGTTAATTTTAAATGCGCGTTGTTATTTCAGGGGAACTGTAGTTGCTTATAGATGTTCTGTTAGATTTTAGGTATTCCACTGGGTACCGCACTGTATAATCTACATTATAAGGATAGGTACTAGAACATAGGTACATTTATTTTAACCAACGACTAAACTTTTAGCTTAGTTTCAATGATAAAATTACATGAAGTTCCATATAATTATAGGAACTCTTAACTACCCTTTATCCCCGTGTGGGGACGGGTTAGAATACTATTCCTCACTGCCTTTCAGATAGGCACCCCGTAAGAGGCGTGAAAATATCTGACTTGCTCGGTGGTCGAACCTCTTGGGGTCTGATTGACTGGCGACCACCCTTACGTCGGAGTCTGTCGTAAAGCATGTTAAATTTTTGAACTGAATTTTTTCTGAATAAACATTCAGAAAGAATTGTGAAAGTTGGAATCAGATTTTGTGAAAGTCAAATAAGTGAGTTATGGGCTGTAAAGGTGGGCCCTCAGTTCTCACATAGAGGATTGAGGGCTAATAGGTACCGGGTAAACTATGGACACTACAGAAAAAGTCTTTATGTTAAAATCTGTGGCAATGACAAACAACATTGATGGAAAGATGGTATTATCGCAAAACACTGTCCTACTTTATGTATCTTCATTCAAAATGGGCCCTCAGTTCTCGTACACGTAAAAGTTTATTACTCAAATAAAATGAAACCATTAACTTACAGCTGCTGTTTGAAATCCTATATGCTACTAAATAAATTGTGAAAATTTGTGAAAGCATGATCAGGTCACTACTTCTTGTTATTTGAAAGTTATGATCTTGATAAAATTCGGGCCCTCAGTCCTCCATTTTTTTCATTTTTGTTGCCATTACGCATATCGTGTGAAAGATAAGACAAATACAAAATTGTCTCGTTTTGTGAAAAAAAATGTGCAACAAATTGGTGTTATTTCTTACTAATAATAATTAAGGTAAAACTACAAATCTTAATAGATACCAAAATCGACTATTTTTTATTGTATACAAGCTTCTGCCCGCGATCTTGTCTGCGTGGACTTCAGGATTGAGTCCGACCTGTATAATAAGTAGCCTATGTGTTATTTCAGGCTATAATGTATTTGTGTGCCAAATTTCATCCAAATCCGTTCAGCCGTTCTGACGTGAACGACTAATAAACATCCATACATCCACCCATAGTTCCATATTCATAAACTTTCGCGATCTAGTATATTAGTAAAGATGTGGGTAAGATAACAATAATTTATTTTTACAAAGAATCGCCGCGATTCTTTGACGATTCGTTTCGGCGATTCGTTGTTATTTCTGGAATAATTCGATTTTTTTTTAATCGGATTAGTCCAGGGCTAAACAACGAAACAAATGAAAGAACTACATCTGCTCGGATGTATTACAGATCGTAATTTGTTATTACACCTGCCAAACATTTAAGGTATTCTGGGATTAATCTAGAGCTAAACAACGAATCACCAAAACGAATCGTCAAAGAATCGTGGCGATTCTTTGTAAAAAGAAATTATTGTCACCTTACCCACATCCTTACTAATATATTAAATCGTGAAAGTTTGTGAGTATGGAACTATGGGTGGATGTATGGATGTATGGATGTTTATTAGTCTTTCACGTCAGAACGGCTGAACGGATCTGGATGAAATTTGGCACACAGATAGATTATAGCCTGAAATAACACATAGGCTAGTTTTTATCCAGGTCGGACTCAATCCTGAAGTCCACGCAGACAAGATCGCGGGCAGAAGCTAGTATACAATAAAAATATAGTCGATTTCGGTATCTATTAAGATTTGTAGTTTTACCTTAACTATTATTAGTAAGAAATAACACCAATATGTTGCACATTTTTTTTTCACAAAACGAGATAATTTTGTATTTGTCTTATCTTTCATACGACATGTGTAATGGCAACAAAAATGAAAAAAAACGGAGGACTGAGGGCCCGAATTTTATCAAGATCATAACTTTCAAATAACAAGAAGTAGTGACCTGATCATGCTTTCACAAATTTTCACAATTTATTTAGTAGCATATAGGATTTCAAACAGCAGCTGTAAGTTAATGGTTTCATTTTATTTGAGTAATAAACTTTTACGTGTACGAGAACTGAGGGCCCATTTTGAATGAAGATATATAAAGTAGGACAGTGTTTTGAGATAATATCTTGTTTTCACAAATTTTGTTTGGCTTTACCTTAGATTTTAACATAAATACTTTTTTTGTAGTGTCCACAGTTTACCCGGTACCTGCTGGCCCTTAATCCTCTATGTGAGAATTGAGGGCCCAACTTTACAGCCTATAACTCCTTTATTTAACTTTCACAAGACCTGATTCCCACTATCCCATTTCTTCCTGAATTTTCACTAAATCCTAAGCACATTTTCAAAGAGTTTTAACAAATTGGCCCTCACACCACACGCACATCGTAAAGCACTGCGGTGTGTGTTTCTACAATTGCACGTAAGAGCCAGTTCCCCTCGGTTGCTCCGGCTCTGGCAGTCTGCAGTCCGTACATCAGCAACTCCTCCGGTGTTGCAGGTGTCCATGGGCGACGATAACTACTTACCACCAGGTGGCTCTTCAGGTCGTTTGCCGACATAATCTAATTTAAAAAAAATAATCATTTAATAAATAATAACATCAACAAAGTTTGTAGTTTTACCAATAAATTACGTTGTGGATTGTATTTAGAAGTCGTAGCAATTATACCTCATAATTACCAATAATGATTATTGTTTGAAGCACACATTTGATATATATAAATCACACATTTTATATACTTTCAACACGCTTTTAACCACCGGAACGTTACTTTCTAACCTAACCTAAGAACCGCAGCCTTTCTTCTCGCGTACCTATTTACCTACCTACCATATCTTGACTTAAGAGAAGAGTTTCTTCGCTTTTAACCATTTGTTTTCTTTTGTGTTCGTATAATCCTCTTTTTCCTTTCTCTCAACTTTGGTCAATACTCGCCTTAGCATTAGTTGGTAGTATTCGATTCAACTTTGAATTCACCTGGCACTTTCAAATAAATTAATCGGATTATAATTCAATCATATATTTATGCAGTTTGTTTCATTTTACCTACAATAATTCGCATAAGGGTGGATTTCCCAACAGCAAAATTGACGCAGCATGAATGAAATCGGTAATGCACAACGTTACTATACAGTTCTCATTATTTTTCTAGGTAGATGTGGGAGAGCCATGCTTCGGCACGAATGGGACGGCTAGACCGGAGTGATACCACGGCCTCACGAGAAAACCGGCGTTAAACAACGCTTACGTTGTGTTTCGCCGAGAGAGTGAGGTTACCGAAGGCCCAATTTCCTTTTAAAAGGTTGGCAACGCACTTGTGACTCCTCTGGTGTTGCGGGTGTCTATGGGCGGCGGTAATCGCTTACCATCAGGCGATCCGTCTGCTCGTTTGCCCTCCTGTCCCATAAAAAAAACGTGGCAATAAATATTTCTAAAATGTTTAAGCACGGAATTTTTCATTTCGGTGACTGTCCTAACAATATTTTCCAATGTCATTTACCTCGTACAACAAAAACTATTGGTTATTTAGGTTTATGGCTACTTTATCACAAAGTAATTTTATTAAAATAACTACCCAGTTTAATAGCTGGTAAGTAAAAACGTGTCCTAGAAAGTCCTTTAATTTCGGTGACCTAATGTTTATCAACAATATTTTTGCATGGAACGACTCTTCCTCCCCTCTTATGCGCTTAGAACTTACGTAGTAGTACAGTACCGCCTAAAAGCTTTCGTGTGAGGACGTGCGCCACTTGACTGAGTATTTCCGCTATCAACGTAAGTGTTTTGTATCGTCGTCACGGATGCATAACTTGTCTCCCAGTGCGCTAGTTCATTTAATTGTGCAAGTGAATTTTACAAATTATTTGTATGCATTTTCTGTCATAGGTACTGGCACTCATTTTCTGACACTTACGCGAATATGAGTCATTGAAATAAATTTACTTTTTACGGATTTTATCGCGTAAAAGTAGTTTTATTTCAATGCATTTTCTGACGTTTCCAAGACCTGTACTTTATGCGATATATTGTTAATTTAAATAAACTATAACAATATTTATGATTAAATATAATTCGAATTATTTATTTCAAAGTCCCAGGTGAATTGAAACGCGATCTATCTTCTACCATTGAAATATTTTTTTAAGAATGCCAACTAATACTCAGGCAAGCATTGACCACAGATGAGAGAAGATTTTACGAACAGAAAAGAAAACAAAGACCGAAATAAATCGTAATTTAAACATAATTTGATCAAATTCTGTTATTATTCGGATTCCGATACCGTTAATCTACCATCCTACTCTACCATTTCGTCCAAAATACTTCACTGGAAATAATCATAAGCGAATGCAATTTTTTGTAAGTTTACCAAGTTTGGAACGATTTTCCGGTCTTTTATTTTCAGTGAAGTAGTAGCAGACGAAATAGGACCGTAGGAACCTAGATTATCAGTATCTAAATCCGAATAATAATATAATTTGATAGAATATTGTCTGGATTACGATTTATTTCGGTATTACGTTTGCGGGCAATTCACGCTCTGCCGGACCCTTAAGAGAAGAATTTCTTACAAAAGATAGAGAGATACAAGAAGAATGGCTGCGGTTTGTAGGTTAGGTTTGAAAGATAACGTTTCGGTAATTAAAATGTTCAAAAAAAGTGTGATTTGATCAGTTTTAATTAAAAGGCTGATTATTGTTTTAACTGAGCTGGTAATTGGCCAAAATGAAAAAAAAAACACACAAACAGACACAAATAGACACTTTTAGAGAATTTTATCATTACGGTGGGTTTTTTATCATTTCGGTTGACAGTTTAGGCCACCAAATCAACCGAAATTAAAACCAAGGACAAAAAATGGCATTACAATAAAACTATTTATGTAATAAAGAATGTAATTAATGAATACTACACGAAAAAACGTAGTACAATTAGCGTATTCACGAATCAATGGTATATAAGTTATGAAATATAAAGAAATTTGTTCCGTGACACAGATATGAAATATTTACGTTGATGGTGAGAATACGCAGGCAAGTGGTGCACATCCTCTTACGAAATCACTTAGGCGGGACTAGTACGTCGTTTTAAGCACATGAGGGGAAACTAGTCTATTTATGTAAAAATGTTCTTGGTAAACTTTAGGCCACCGAAATAGATATAGATCCTTACTAATATTATAAACGTGAAAGTTTGTATGTATGGATGTTAGTTACTCTTTCACGCCAGAACGGCTGAACCGAGCTGGATAGAATTTGGCAAAGAGATAGATTATAGTCTGGAATAACACATAGGCTACTTTTTGTCCAGGTCGGATCCAAAGATCCTTTGTCCACGCAGACAGAGTCGCGGGCAGAACCTAGTATTCTTATAAAATTACTTTCTGATAATGTTATCACTATTTACAATTTAAATATTATACTGCTTTTAACTTTTAGCAGTTATAACTGTCTGGTGGCTTCGAGTTTTTTTTATGTGGCCTACGCAAATGTTCCGCCGATCGATATCGTCGTGTGACGGATTGTTGAGCTCCCTATAATTTGGTTGAGCTACACAATGACTGATGCATGCGTGCCGATGGATGGGACTGGTCTACTCAAAGCTATGGATTTTTCTTCAAAATGCCATTTCAGACACTGTCCTACATTATATCACTCACATATTCTGATACTATTATGTCTGGACTTCAAAAGAGACCATGATTCTCTGAGTTTGTTTCGGCGTTTCTTCTCAGAGGCTATCAGCTAGGAAATGCCGACACCATCTAGTACTTAAAAAACATGACATGTAAAAATATCTTGAGATCTATTTACAGGTATAAATATAATTTCATTTCATTTCAAGTAAAAGTAGCCATAAACCTAAATCACCAACAGTTTTTGTTGTACGAGGTAAATGACACTGAAAAATATTGTTAGAACGGCCACCAAAATGAAAAATCCGGTGTTTAATTATTTTTCCATAATTAACTGTTGGTAAGTACCTAATTCTAATCAAGAAATACTTATCGCCTCGTATAGGTAACTACATCATCTACCTACAAAAATGATCTGTATAGTAACGTGCACAATCGATTTCATTCTTGCTGCGACAATTTTGCTGTTGGGATCCACCCAAATGATGTTTTATTTCATCCAACCTTTCCTTGATACTTTTCTACCCCTCTATCCGTCCACATTCATATCGCTCTCTTCATTACGCGCCCATACCAAGACAAAATATGATACTCTATTAACATTTCTGGCAATACTTTCAGCCTTCTTTTAATATACCTACTTACCATAGTTATAGGGTTTAGGTATAGATAACCATATTTACGGCGAGTCCTCGCGGTAGGAAGCCAATACCTAAATCTTTTTTTATATGGGGTAGGAGGGCAAACGAGCAGACGGATCGCCTGATACTAAGCGATTACCATCGCCCATGGACACCGGCAACACCAGAGGAATCACAAGTGCGTTGCCGGCTTTATAAAAGGTGATTGGGCCTCCGGTAACCTCACTCACTAGGCGAAACGCAATGTAAGCGTTGTTTGACGCCGGGTTTCTGTGAGCTATTGCGTTGTTTTTTGAATATCAAATCCAATAATGATTTAAAATGATTAATGAATTCAATGCCCAACGATTGATTTATGATATCAAAGCAAACTTACTGCTAGGTACATTTATTGGTAGTGGTTCAAAAACTATTCAAACCAAGACCAAACCCAGAAGCAGTCTCCTTCAAGCAGGGCCTAGTGTGAGTTTCATATCCCCGACTTGATTTTACGCATCGAATGCGTTTGGCTGTCTGATTGGTGGAGAGTGGTGAAGGTCACGCAAATTGCCAATCAGCACGCCAAACTCGGTTGATGCGTAAAAGCGAGTCGGTGAAATGAATCTCGCACTTCCTCTGTCTGAGTAACAGCAGAAAACGTATGTACAGTCGACCAAAAAATTAATTATCCAGGCAACCAACGATATATCATATTGTGTTGTCAGATTGCCTATGGAGTTTTGGTCGCCACTGTACCTGTATTTATCTTCATTGGTGTTTCAGATGTTATGTCATATACTTAAAATTATTCAAGTTCGTTTGTTTTACGGTGGATTCCTGCGGTATGAAGGGCAAGCGGGGGGACATGTCAACATGTGTGTCGGAGAGACGCCAATTGACGTAGGTAACATAAAAGGTTGCGGGAAAACGGAAAGAAATTACTTGCGTTTTTATGCTTTAATTAGGTAGGTACTGCAGAAAGGTTCCCAATTAAACAATTAGACTAATATGAGTAACCAAGTACTTTTAAAATTAATCTATGGGTTTAGTACGTACCTAGATTATAAAATGAAATGAATAAATGTCATAAAAAAATTAGAATATATTTTTATTTTTTCTCCTATCTACCTTACGTATAACATATTATAGTATTCTGGGCATCGGTTTATAAATGACAGATAGGAATAATAAGTGGCTAATTAAAACTAGATTATATCAAAAAAACAATCAAACACCCTCTCACCCTAAACGCATGTACGGTCTCCGTTCCGTCGTGGCACTTGTGGCCCGTGGGTATTGGGTAATAAAAATAATGCAAAAATAAATTAGCGGTTTCGGAAGTCGCTGGTCGCTGCATTCGATTTGGTTTGAACTTTTGTTTTCGCCACCGACTTCCGAAACTGTTCTTTAGATATTTTGCATATTTTTATGTTTTTGAAGGCGGTTTTACTTTTTGTTAGACTTATTTTATTTCAATTTTTTTAGTAGCGAGTAAAATTTTACGCATACGTAAATGACGTTATCATTTACGTGTTATTGTCATTTTGTTCTAAATTTTGTGATCAGATCTTGACCAAATTCTTATGGGATCACCTCTAAAGTATGAGCTATCGATCAAAAAAAGAATCATCAAAACGTCAATTTTTCGTGCACATAGGTACATAATGCAAATTTATTCTCATGGATGCCATTGTCGGAAGTGGAAAAATGGGACCACACGGGAAACACCAACTTTCAAATAAAAAAGAATTATCAAAATCGGTTCACCCAGTCGAAAGTTATTAGGTAACAAACATTAAAAAACTAAAAAAAGAAAAAATACAGTGTAATTAAGAACCTCCTCCTTTTTGTTGAAGTCGGTTGAAAAGAAAAATAATGTTTATATAATTATTGATCAACGCCATCTAGTAGTAATTAGATTTATTTTTAGTTCGAGCAACTACAACGCCACATACCACAATATTACGAACTACGTACTAAAAGTACATAAGTAATAGTTTCAATAAACGATAACAGATGTCGCTGAAAACAAAAATAAGGCTTAGGTTTGCTGCCCTAAGTAAATTTAAGACTAAATACCATGTTATTTTATTAATTTGTATGAATATTAAGGATTACTAACCTTCAACGGAGCTTAAACTGCCTAACCGTAGTGGTCCCAACCGCAACTGCTGCTAGAGATCCTGAGTTCGATTCCCAGGTCGAGCAGTGTTAATGGGTTTTTTCTATGAAATTCCGAAGTGTGTGTGCCAGGTTAATGGTAATAGCCTCGCCTCCTACTTATTAGGTACATGGGACCTAAACATACCGGCGAACTGTGGGTGCACATTAGTACCACGCCTCTGCCTAACCCTTTGGGGAGCAAAGGCGTGATGGTAAAAATGCAAAAAAGCCAAGTAGGTACAATAACATATACGTACTCGTATGTAGGTTATAAATCCGCGTTTTCGATCAATAGGTAGTCCAATACTGGATAGAGTCACAAATAAATAGATATTTTTGAAAAAGTTGTTTTTTTTTTTTAGGGATCTTATGACCTGGTTACTAAGACCTTTAAGTCATGTCTTTTTTGTAGTTTATAACACATCACTTTATCCCCCGTAAAACAGTGGAAACTTCACTAAGGCTTCGATGGAGTTTAGGAGTGAACACAAAAATCACGATTTTCAATTTTATATCATTTGCCTACACTCGCGCACGTTCACGGACACTTAACGGTTAACTATCCACTATAATTACACATTAAACTTCGGGGAAACACAAGTTTTGGAAAATAATATAAAACCGACAAAGTGCACTTTACATTTTCCCGCCTAAACTCCTGAAAAAGTTGATGAATTAAAAATAATCAGAGGGGTACCTACTAAAGAATATAACGTACCTAATTTGTCTATGGAACCCAGCACCTCGCAGGAACTGCCCACCGTACAGCACGAGACATCATAAACTTCATAACTGCACTTTTTTTGACAAGTAGGTATATTCCAAGGAGATTAATGCCACTTACACCACAAAACCAGGTACCAACGTCAACGATCCTAAGTACCAACGTCAAAATACATCGAATTAATATAATGGTTTCTGACACTTACGCGAATATTAGACATTGAAATAAAACTACTTTTTACGGATTTTATCGCGTTGTATTGATATTATTTGATTCCCGACGTTTCGGATCCTTTACAGCATCCATGGTCACAGGTAGACTAAATTGTTGGACGTCTTAATATTACAATTACTAACAGCTACCTTACATTTTTGTTAATTATTGGCGATCCGATTCACGCAGAACGGGCTTGCAGTTTTGGACTTGGATTTTGATTTTATGAAATCTATAATGGGGTTCCAATGGGGTGGTAGGTAAAAGTAGGCGTAAAAAGTTGTTTTATTTCTACATCGAATTAAGATTAAATATATAACATTTTCGACTCACACAATGATATATTACGAGTATGCAAATTAGGTATATTGGTAAATGATAGGTAGGTACCAAAATATATGGACCAATAGGTCAATATACGAGTAATTTGTCCTATTTTACTATACATTAACTACGTGTAACATAGTTAGCCTTATTTTAGTAGGTACTACCTAAGTATGACAGCCGTAAGTCTGTTCAAAAAGCGTCTATAAAATAAACGCGTGCGCAATAGCTAAGAAAAAGTTAATTAGTTTAAAAAACACGAATTCTGTCCGTTCCGAGAGTGATGACAAGCAACCACGAGCCACGATGGCTCTTTTCCTAAATTCCTATTTAATATTTATACTCTTTGATGACGCTTTTATTACTAACTCGGTGATACATAACCAAATTGCATGAAATACTCATCAAAACGAATGCGGGTAGAAAAAAAATTAAATCAAATGCTGTGCACCCAGATTTGTTTTATAATTTAATCGGAATTATTTAAAATCTTCCGAACGATCCATCCATTTCTAGCCGAAATAAAAATTAGGAATTTCTACAGGGCCTGTTTTGATGAATCATCATATGATCCATATTTGAAAATTACTAAGGAGCTACAGCTATTGGGTTCTAAATATGAATTAGCCTAATTCCAGATGAATTGACAAATGTGGTGTGTTTAGTTCCAAGCGTATTGATTGCAAGCGATTGCGTATTGTAAGCTACATTATTATCTCCTATTAATTCCATGCGTTTTTATGTATGTAGGTACAGTCTAAGCTTTCTTTTGCTAAAATGCAACAATCATTTTAAAAACCTCTTAGTGTACGATTAGTGTATTATTTATATCCTTGTTTCTCCTTTGTAATCTGATTTTTTAATAATTTAAAAAGGGTAAAAAGTTTGAAACCAAATTTTAATACGTATTCAATATTTTTATTAATATTATGCTCACAATCTAAGTACAGTGTAATTAGCTACAGAATAAATTAACTTTCTGGTAATTTCTATCGAGTTAGAACAATTATAATTGTATTTTTTTTACATTAAACAATGTCGATACAATTCTCTCTAGAATATTCTTCGTAAAAAAATGTAAACAGCATTTTGATGGATAAATTATTGTAAATTACATTAATAATACGTAAAATAATAATAGTATAAAAGTGACTGTTTTTTACATCAATAAAGAAGGCCTTAGAAATACATGCTTATTTAATTAGTAGGGAAAATATAATTACATATTATTTTATACATTCATATTTACACGAAAATGTATATACAGAGAAAACACTAACAGATCATGATAAAATGATAAAAACATACCCACTGGTAAAAAATTCAAACTATAAGTACATTTTTTTTAAATATAATACAATCTAATGGTAAACATCACATTATTATAAAAGTAAATAGTTTGATTTTAATATTATTCACATATTTGATTTCCGGGCAGTAATAATCGTTCTCTTTTTTATAAAAGAAAATAACACAAAAAAAAAATTATTCCATATTCGAATTCTATTTTACAACATTAATTCTAAATACCTACTAATAAGTATTATATTATTACTGCTCAAAATCATTTTGATTCGATATTTCAAAGTAGTAAGGTAAAACTGACCAAGATATTGCAATTGAATTGAATTGAAACCAAAGGTTTGTACATATAAATTTAAATATCTTGCAACACTCAATGATTAATAGTTAACTCTAACGACGTAAAATAATAACAAAAACAACTGCCAAAACTTTAAATCTGCCAACATATCGAAAGTTTGTTTTTGTGGCATGGTCTATCCTTCTACGCTAACATCGGTCGCTGACGTCGAGCGTATAGATAACACAATTTTCTAGATATAAGACACCGCAAAGCGACGCTGACGTCCGCCGTAGATTTTCTGTTACAGAAGCCACTGTCGGTACGCTCGACCGACGTCAGCGACCGATGTTAGCGTAGGAGGAAATCAAGCCTTAGAGGGATTCAAATTGTTTACGTATGTTACATAATATATTTTTTTTCTGCTAAAAGTGGATACACTCTATGTAGTATCTCTATTTGAAATGGAAATGTCACTGGGTTCAGTTCCGATCCATTACAAGCCATCTCTTTACAAAAACACTGGACATTGGACAATCAATTGCTTTTAACGATCTGATCTGCAAGGCTAAAAAGGCCATTTCTCATGAATCATATTATGATTATAATTCGTATTAGAAAATTGTTAAAAGTCCGGCGGACCGAATTTCTCTTACAAACGTAATACCGAAATTAATCGTAATTCAAACACAAATTAATCAAATTCTGTTATTATTCGGATTCCGGTACCGTTAATCAAGGTTCCTACGTTACCATTTCATCAAAAATACTTCACTGGAAATAAATGTAAGCGAACGTAACTTTTGATAACTTTGCCAAGTTTGGAACGATTTTCCGGTCTTTTATTTCCAGTGAAGGTGTAGTAGACGCAATAGTATCGTAGAAACCTAGAGTAACGGTATTCAAATCCGAATAATGACATAATTTGATAGAATATTGTCGGGATTAAGATTTATTTCTGTATTACGTTTTTGTAGGCAATTCAAGCTCCGCCGGACCCTTAAGGAGCTGCTATGCGTTTGAATTGATTGAATTGATTACAGAAGAATTGCTTTATGTAGCCTTCTTAGCCCTAGGTCTTCAGCTTTTCATACAATTACCACTACTTAATAAAATATCAATGGTCTTAGGATCCATGGACCAATCGGATCGTAAACGTATGCTTCCATGCGTAAAATTCAATTTAAATTTGACATAATGCCAGCATAATGTGTTATGTCATACATTATGTCCGACTCATCTCTGAATCTAGGGCTTATTGACTTAGTTGCTTGAATTATATCAACAAATTCCTTGCAGCAGACAATATAAAGTTAATGCCAAAAATCCATTTGTTTTAGCGTCATATTGCGTCTAGGCCTTTTCACAGGTTTTTAGAACTCTTTAAAGTGACTACTATTGTTCGCACCAAGTCTTTCACACACGAGGTCTCTGTATTAGGAGACGCGGCACTAGGGCGAAGGGGGCAGCGAGTCGTCGCTCTCGAGGTACGTAACGTAGTTGTCCTCTCCGTGCGGCGCACGCGGCGGCGGCAGGTTGGGGATGTCGTAGCCGTGCATCTGGAAGTAATTGGAGTACTTTGTTACACATAATTATGCTGTCAGGATTCTAGTCAGGTGTCGGTTTTTACTTTTTGCGGTCTTGGTCCTAAGAGACGATAAAAGGACCGTTAAGATATATATATTTTTTCTTTTTTATTCTGAAATACTACAAGCAACAATCATATACCAACCTGATTCACGAGCTGCTGGAAAGCGGCGCTGTGCTGCGGGGCCCTGTCGAGGTCAGCGTGCAGCGCGAAGTCGGAGAGCGCCTTCCACGGCGGCTGGTAGGCCGTCACCTCGAGCGCCAGCGAGCCCGCCGCCTCGTGCCGCACGGGCGAGCCCGCTACCAGCGGTACCCCCATTGACATGTAGCCGAGACGTCGGCCTTCCTGTGGCAAAGGATAAGTTGGAACCTTCGACAATAGAGATTTTCTTTTGTTAACTTTTGATTGTGGTGCAATGGGATCAAACATTAAAAGTAGCAATGGTATGATGTAATACATTAGCCAACCCGCAGTAGGCTAACGTAGTAGCCTTTGATGTATTGATCATCAACCCATTAGAAGACCAAGTTATTAAACCAAGTAGTGATTAATATGAGCTAGAAATGATGAGCCTCATTTTAGAATTATATTATCGGAGTGTAGATATCGGTATTGCCTGTCAAGTTTAGTACTCAACTCATTTTATCGTTTGTGGCTGCCAAGTTTAACATTCAACTCATTTTAGCGATTCATTTACTATTATCATCAGCTTATTAGTGACGTAGGCCACCCCCAATATGCGCCATATCACCCTGTCCTCGCCTTGTCGCATCCAACTTTTTAGCTATGGTGGTTGCCAAGTACAACACTCAACTCGTTTTATTGATGTTCGCTGCCAAGTTGAGAATTCAAACCGTGCCTTAACCGTGAGCTAATCACATGACACTTAGTTTGTAAATCGTCACACAGGTAGACTTAATGCATCTATTCTAGAAAGATCAAAGAAGTACCCACCTTTTCCTGTTGCATCTGCATCTTTAGCTGGATGGTCTTCTTCTTGTCCTTGCAGCGTTTGTTCTGGAACCAGACCCTGATGACTCGTGGGCTCAGCCCTGTCATCTCCACTAGCTGTTCTTTCATAAGCGCGTCAGGACGAGGGTTTGCGGCGTAACAGGTTCTGTAATTTTAGTAAAAGTTATGATTTTTTTAATTTATATTTTTTAATGGGAGTTCATTGAACGGGCTCGCGGGTGTTGTACGATTATGTTTTTGAAGATAAATCAGAAGCCTTACCTGAGTGTATGCAGTTGCTTTTCGTTGAGCACGGTGCGCACGCGCGTCGGTTTTCCGTCTGCAGCCGCAGTCGTGCGCGCACGGCCGCTCTTGTGGGACCCTGACTCACTGCCTGAATCTAGTAGTACAAGAAACAGGTTTAATTATTTTTAAAAACATGTACTCTGAATGTATATTGAGTTATGTGACATCCAGTAAAAGAGGCCTACAATAATTAGAGATATCTTTTTTAAGAAAAATGTAAATTGAAAAAGAAATTCGCTCTACCGACTCGTGCGTAGGTTCACCTGTGTAAATTTTCCTATCTTAATTTCCAACATTTACGGTGGATATTCGAAATTGTATTTTTTATACATACGGCAATTGTTTTTCATTTAGGTAGGCATATAGATTAATTTTTAGTTAAATTACATATAGCATTCTGTCTGTATGCTTTATATTTGCGAAGGCCTCTCTCAACTGCCATTATTCCTCTCTTCCTTTGGCTTTGTCCAATTGCCTCTTGCTGCCATCTTTATTTCATCAACCGATCTTCTTATTTCTTTTTTCTATTACATGTGAATCAATTCATTAGCAGCTAGTTAAATATTTAACCAGCAATGTCCGAGACTATAGATATAGATCTAATCTCTACAAGTAATCTACAAAGATTTAGGGGGAAAGGGTCACTCTAATAACTGGATTAGTGCATCTGTCCTCTCAATCCCTATTTGACACCTTTATAATCCATTGACACCTTTGTACATTCATAATTAGTGATAATTATTTTAGCTTTAGGGTGGACGGTGTAGGGTGTAAAAGTATTGAAATTTTTCATCATGTATTTTTAATCACGGGTTCTCTGTGAAGTGACCAGAGGTCGCACCATCATCTGTTATTGCGATCGTTTTATAATTGAGAGAGAAAGGGATGTCGCTCTACACTTTAAATAGCACCATTTCTTTCTCACAACAGCCTCTATTATAGAAGAACAATGGTTTTCTAGGGGGATGGGAAAATAAGATTCTGGGTGAATATTTGAAGAACATTAAAATATCATTAACTTCATCCCAAAGTTAAGAATGTAGTTGTTTTAAACTACAATTATGATAGTGAAAACTTTAATTACACCACTGCCGTCAAGCTATAAGACAAGAATAAAAACAATCTGTACTATGAAAGGGAGAACTACTATGATGAGCAGAATGATTTGTCAAATAATGTTTGAATATTCACCCTTCTAAGCATTTCATACTCCTAGCCTTTTCCAAAGCTAAGTTGCGGTCGGCTCCAGTTTACCAGATGCAGCTAAATATTAATATTTTACATGAAATAGCTGCCATCAGACTTTCTAGGAAATACCGATATTCGAAGGTTGTCAGGCTTTTTGGGCTTCTGACTACTACGAAAGATTGTCTCTTGTACCGTAACGTAAGTGCGTTTACAAACGTTCAGCACTGTTTGTGGAGGCTAGTCTCTGGATGGGTGACTATTTTAATGATCTCCGTTTTGTCGTGCGAATATCTATGGCTGGGTAACAGTCGTTAAGCATTTATTTGAGTATTCTTTAAGAAAGAATAATATGGTCCTAATGTTTGGATGCTGGTATTGAAAAGTGGTCCTTTGTCTTTATATAAGAACTTTGGAAGATTAGAAGATTCGTTTTACTTCCTAAAACATGCTAACTTGAGCGAACTATGGGTCAGCACACTTCTACCTAACTTCTCATGGAATTCCTACAAGCGAGATAGTAGATTACATTTAAAGGGCATGTTTTGAACTTTATTTTGAGTTCACTACACATGCAATGACATTTTAAAAGGTTACTAGAGTAAAATAACAACGTATATAATTAAAGTAGGCACGTTTGAGTTAAACTGTGACTTCATTTAAAAAATTGATCATTAAAACAAAATAACTAAAAATTGTTCGCACATTACACATACTAAACCACAATTATCTCACAAAACCAAACTAGACTTAACACAATTTTTAATTAACCGATAAAAGATACAAGTCACTAACTTTGTTCGGCGATATCAAACGCGGCGGCGCCTTTGTCGGCTCACATCAAAGTCGTTATCGACAAATCACGGCATGATCGCGAAACGATTATCTATGCTCGAATTTGTAACGATAATATCGATAAGGCTAGTATCGATAAGTTCCAGTAATCGCGTGTACGATAGGCTAGATCTAATATTACTCGATGTAAAGTATGTATTATAATGTTATGCGTTGACTTCGTGCGGTATCACTATTTGTTGTTTGTTTTTACGTTCTATATGGAAATATTATTTGACGGGCTAAAAGATGGCTTTTGATATATCATAATATGATTCACATTAGAAAATAGCTAAGGATTGGAAAATAGCTATGGGCTCTAAATATGAATTGATATCAGAGGAATGGATAAATGTAGCTAATTGTAGCTGTCATGTAAAATTTGGTCTTTGGGTACGGAGTTATCGTCGACCCCTTTGCTTCTCTAGTAGATCAGGTTTTATAGTCAAGTAGGTACCTACTTACATTTAAGGAAGTAATAAAGAAGGGGGGCGATCCCTGATTTAAGTAATTAATGGATTGGTTTTAAACTTATTTAAAATTTTTGGCGGTTAAAATAAGTTATACCTACATATATAATAATTTATCGAATTCAATACGTCGTAACTTTAACTCGTTAACGGATAAGTTGTTTCCAACTCACTAATGTAAATTTTTGCCATTTTTCCATTAAAAACTTTATCTATACTTATAATAAATCTGTAGAGAGGTTTATTCTATACATGAAATATATTTCCAAAATAACTATCAGCGGGTGATTAGTGATCGATACTGACGCCAAAAATGCAATCAGTAAAATTTTGTCTGTCTGTCTGTCTGTCTGTATGTTCGTTATAGAAACAAAACAAAAACCACTCGACGGGTTTCAACGAAACTTGGTACAATTATTCTTCATACTCCTGGGCAGGTTATAGTATACTTTTCATCACGCTACGATCAATAGGAGCAGAGCAGTGAAGGGAAATGTTGGGAAAATGAGTGATTAATGAGAAAGATTTCAAGCTATAAAACATCACGCTACAACCCTTAGGAACGGGGCAACGCAGGTGAAACCGCGAGCGAAGAACTAGTCAAGAATAATTTTCCATCAGTATAATTATGTTTGGTGAGACTATTTTTGAGAAGGCAGGCCTTAAAAGCCGCTTTGAATTAATCATAGTATGATACACATAAAAAAAGTGTATTTCCTTGGGAATGTGGCCTTTTAACCGCTGTAGGTACCTAAATTATCAATCAAAATATATCGTGTTTATTTTTATTTCCTACAATACGGAACCTTCAGTACGAGTATCGAAACTAGCATTAAACTTGCTCATACGTATCAAATAAGTGGTTGCTTTGTTTACTATGTCAATAGTTTGTCGCCGATACGGCAGGTGGCGCTTGTTGGCGCCGGCTTCAAGGCTTTTCCAACACTGATTTTTATTATTGCGTTTCCTTGATTTTTTTTGCTCGAGCATTTTGAATGTAGTTCCTACATACATAATAATAAGTAAATATGCGGAAAATAAATACAATTCAGTTCCAGTACCAACTTGGTAGGTAATCATTATCAAGAATGTTTGCTTCACTAGTTCACTACATATTATAAAGCAAAGTTTCCCCGCCAAGTCTGTCTGTCTAGACGCAAGAAACTCAGAAATTACCGAACGGTTTTTCATAGGGTTTTCACCAATGGACAGAGTAATTAATGAGGAAGGATTAAGGTATTTAACATTACGTTACGACTCTTGGGAACAAGAAACCGCGGGTTACAGCAGTACAATATAATATTGTAGTTACTCTAAATAATTTTATTATTCTCTAGGAGTTGTTGTTGTGACACCATTCTGAGTAACAACATCACAACTTCAAAAAGTGTGTCGTTGTTGCTTAGGTTTACTATGTTATTGAATTCTAGTTGCGTCGTTGTTGTTTAAAGTTGTGCTGTTATTGTTCTGAGCGCAAAATAGAAAAATGACACTATACTCACCAGACATAGATCCAAGTTCGTGTGGGTGGTGCGAGTTGTTGTTGCTCAGAGTTGTGTTGTTGTTGCTCTCAGCGTTCCCGCTGGTGGCGCCGCTCGCGGTCGCGCTCTGAACACACGAGTTTCACTGTTTTTAGACAAATTCGTAACATGTTCGCTGGTACATAACGAAAATATTTAAATAGCTAGAAAGTCCATAGCGTAAGGGGTATATAGAGAAATTAAGGCGGATCGTTCAGCTGAGCCCGCGTGTAGGATGACGTTCTCTACACTTAAAAAATTCAAATTTCAAGTGATTTTTCGCAGTTTGTAGGTCTATAACAAGTTCTAGATTCATGGCAGTTGTAATTGCGACATTAACTATACAACATTCATAACTGAGAACTAAAACCTTTACTTATAAATCCTTATCAAGCCAAAAACTTGGCGAAATCTGTGTAATTGGTCAAAACTGACATTTTACACTACTTTTAGCTACATTAATGATTTTTAAGCAATGGTTTTAGATAAAAATTGTGAATTTTGTATAGTTAATGTCGCAATTACCTATTACTTATACGCAAGTACTTATTAAAGACCTACAAACTGCAAAAAACCACTCGAAATTTGAATTTGGCGGGCTCAGCTGAACGATCCGCCTTAAAGGCTTCGATTCCAATGCCTATAAGTGCCTACAACTACAAGAAAGATGTAGTGAATGTGGGTAATGTTTGCTAAACTTGATAATCAGACAATAAACGCTACTACGAAGTGCAGGAGCATTGAGGTATCGAATGTAGAGAGGGGAGATTAGTGGTTCTGTGCGTAGTAAGTACCCACTATTAATTATCCTGCGGCTATGTCTACATAAAGCACAGTACGATTAACATAGTATCTATCAAAAATATTATGAAAAGAGTGTCCAAACTACACTTAAAGTGTATAGCTATACGTTTGCCTACTCAGTAAATGAAATTACACCAGTTCACTAGCAATTTTATTGTCGGTCGCTCACTGTTGAACGCCTCGAGGTGCTTAGCCGTCGATTTGCGGCTCAGACTCGGCATCCGAGCCGATTATAACCAAGTAGTTTTATTGTATCGTCTATTCAGGTTACTAACCCTAATACAAGAGGATTTTTGAAGAATAAATTTTAGCAAACGATCAAACGAAATTGTCTCTTATCCTGAATAATCATTATGTAGGTATTTCAGTGACAAACCTTTTCTAAAACGTCATGGTCTTCTCTACAATATAAGGCGCCTCCTTCTCGTAACGCGAATTCGTCACCTGAGGAAGAAAAAAAATATAGATATTATTTTTTTATTTATTTAAAACACAAGCATTGGTAAAGAGGTTTAAGTAAGTAATTTAATTACCTACATTTATTTTATCTATATTATTCGTTTATCAGAGTGTAGGTAACTAATATTAATAAATAATTTAAAAATTAACTTAAAAAAAAAGACAACTGAAGCAACCAAAAAATGTGCGACTGACTAATATTCTATCCTTCAGTTTCAACCCCGAATCCCACCCGCTCTGCCTACGACCATGGCTGTATCACTTTAGCAAGGACAATGTAGAAGAGGAATTTGACATCACAGGCAAGGTTCGACATTACAGGCAAGTTTTGACATCATAGGCAAGTTTTGACATCACAGGCAAGTTTTGACATCACAGGTAAGGTTCAACATCACAGCCAAGTTTCGACATTACAGGCAAGTTTCGACATCACAGGCAAGGTTCAACATCACAGCCAAGGTTCAACATCACAGCCAAGTTTCGACATCATAGGCACGGTTCGACATTTCAGGCAAGGTTCGATATCACAGGTAAGGTTTGATGAGAAAATGAGAAGAAACGGATTGACATTTATCGGATTTATTAAGAACAAGTGACGTCACCACTCACCAGGTATAAGTTGTCGGGCGCAGGCGCAGCATCTAAAGCAGTCGATGTGGTAGATCTTCGTTTTGGCGCGCATCACGAAGTCGTTCTTACTGAAGGATGAACCGCATTTATCGCATTTTGTTCCAAATAACCTGAGGACAAAGAGATTAAATTCCTATTTACGTTTGTATCGCAACTTTACTTGTGTGGGGACGGTTTAGAATACAATTTCTCACTGCCATACAGATAAGCATCTCATAAGAGACGAGAAACTGACTTGCTTGGTGGTAGGACCTCTTGGGGTCTGACTGGCTGGTGACCACCCATACGTAGGAGTCTGTCGTAATGCATCTTGGGTCTGCTTCGACTTTTGCGCGTGAGCCAGTTCCCCTTCTCGTTACGGCAGATCTGGCGGTCTTCAGTCCATAAGGGCTCTTAAGGCTCGGCAAAGCATCAGCAACTCTGGTGTTGCAGGTGTCCATGGGCGGCGATGATTACTTACCATCGCGGCTCGTCTACTCGTTTGACGACATAATCGATAAATAAAAAGATGATATCAAGTATGCTGGCCGCCTGATTGTTAGTAGACACCGCAGCTTATAAACAGAGGTATTTCAGACAAGTAAACATGGGTAGATTTTGAAACAAAAAAAGAACCGAAAAATAAAATGGAATTTACATCAATAAACAAAGTTATAAAACCCGAAATAGATTGGGTAGCAATGGCGTGATGTATTTTTAAAACCCACCCCGTTGGGAGGGGTCGTCGACCCGCACTTAAGGGTGGGTACACCCCCGGCAATCCCGCTAAAAGCATCGCCTATAGACAGGGGTAGGTAGGTACCTGTACTACGTACTTTATAGGTAGGTAGGTTATAAGATATCGGGTAAACTCTGTTTAGTTTTATGTAAGCAATTTTCATGTTGGTTTTGGAGCAGTTCTTTATTGCTTTTGTAGGAAAATGAGTAGACGAGCTACCTTATAGTAAGTAAGTAGCAGCCCATGGATAACTGCCAAAGGAGTTGCTAATATGTTGTGCAGACTGCAAGAGCCGCAGCAACTGAGGGGGAACTGGCTCTCACACGCAAAAGTTGTAACACACCAAGGCGCTTTACGACATACTCCAATGTAATGGTGGTCCCGCCAGCCAGTCAGACCCCAAGAGGTCCTACCGGAGCAAGTCATATATTCTCGCCTCTAACGAGATGCTTACTTGAATGGAAGTGAGGAACTGTATTTCTATTTCTCTTTCTGTTCGAGGTCAGGGTTTGATCTCCAGAGCTTAAGTGCTCATTAGCTCCCTTTTACATGGAACGTAAGTAAACCTTCATTTTCTTTCCTATAAGTTCAAGAAATACCGGCTGGAAGTTATGATGTATAAAAATCATTAGCCTAGACACTAAGAGAGGTAGGGCATAGTCGAATCGAATAATTCTTCTCACAATTGGTCGCCAGAGCTCCGGAGGAAGCATTGTGTTGGCAGTGGGGGGGACCAGAGGGCACATTGGTGCCATGCATGATAGCGATGTTTTGTTACCGCCGCTGTCATGCATGGCAGCATGTCTCCTAGCTGCCAGCCCAACCATTGCTCCTTAATTTAAAGGGTTGGCAACGCGCGAGTGATACCCCTGGTGTTGCAACTTGCAAGCGTCCATAGACTACGGTAACCGCAGAAGTCCAAAAAGCCTTCACAGTCAAATGTATTAGAATTTCGGTTTAAGTAAAATCCGTAAAAAGTAGTTTCATTTCAAAATTTCAAATCTTTTTGTTTATGAAAATAAATGTAGACAGTTAAACATATTTGCTCATACATGCTGCGCTTAGATAAAAATCCAGGCCCAAAAATTATCTTTTTAGATTTATTACGTTTAAGTATGTGTTACAGTATTATGTATTGGTTTTCCTATCGTGCATACACAATAATTATCTACTTTTAGATATGAAAACATGAGAGAGGCTTATCTTTTTAACCAACTTCAAAAAGGAGGATGTTAGTACTGTAGTAGTAGTACAGTAGAAATCCGTCATTTATAAACCGTTTTGCAAAATTCTTTTTTTATTTGTAGGAGTTTACTCCTGAAGTGGTCCTATTCAAATTTGGTGAAGATTTGATCACAAAATTTAGAACAAAATGACAATAACATGTACCTACCAACCGAATAAACGATGACATCATCAAGTAAAATTCTACTTGCCACTCAAGATGTTGAAATAAAATAACTTTAACACTTTTTGGTATTAGTAGTGATAACATGCATAACTCATAACGTCTTCTGGAAGTGCAGAGTCTCCTAAGACAAGCAATTATTTGCTTAAAAGGCGACTTCCAATTTACTTTTTCGTTTACGCAATTAGGTATTTATTTTGAAATAAAAATTTATTGATTTTTATTTGATTAATTTATTTCGTTAATTATCACGCGCTTAAACGACGAAGGAAAACATCGTGAGGAAATCTGCATGCCTGAGAGATTTTCTCGACGGCGGCGTGTGAACTACCAACCCGCACTAGGCCAGCGTGGAGGAATATAGCGTAATCCCTCTCATTCTGAGGAGATCCGTGCCCAGCAGTGGGACAGTATAAGGGTTGATGATGATGAACAAAAGTCAGAGTTGCGTGGGTTCGAACTCGAGACCTACAACTTGGCAGTCCACTGATGATCACTATGCCATCAATGCTTTTTAACCGACTTCAAAAAGGAGGAGGTTCTTTTTTGTATGTTTGTTACCCGATTATTCCTCAACTGAACAATGAACCGGTTTTGATGTTTCTTTTTTTGATCGGTAGGTCATACTTCAGAGGTGATCCCATAAAAATTTGGTCACAATCTGATCACAAAATGTAGAACAAAATGACAATAACACGTAACGACTGAGTAAAAGAAAAAATAATAACGTCGTCTGTTGACGTAAATGTTGAAATAAAATAAAAATCAATAAAGGAAATCGGCCTTCGATTTGATCGGATCTTTTGGTTTCGCCACCGACTTCCGAAACTGTTTCGCACATAACATTATTTTTTATGTTTTTGAAGGCGGTTTTACTTATTAAAGCCACTGATGATGATTAAGATCAATCAAATGTTGTGCGAGTTGTGAGATGAATTAGTATGCCTCCTGCCACGCTTCTGTATACGTCAGGATCTGTAAATAGCGTGTAAACAGTAGGTACGTAACTAGATACCGCCGCCCGGTGTTTAGTTACGCTAATTGACTCGCCTTGCATGCGCATGCGCACGGGAGCTGAGCTTCCCCGATGAATCTTTATATTTTGTTTATTTGTAGGAGAATTGATTTGTTTAGGGTAATTAAGGGTATGGCGCGCGGACCAGATTGCCCGTAATATCAAAATAAATCGTAATTCAAACAGAATTTAATGAAATTGTTTTATTGTTCGGATTCGGATACCATTAATCTAGGTTCCTATCTTATCATTACGTGCAAAATACTTCAATTCTAAGTGAATGTGATTCTTGATAACTTTACGAAGTTTCGATGGGTTTTCAGGTCGTTTATTTTCCTGTGAAGTAGTATAGACGCAATGGTTGGTTGGTTATTGTAACCATAACAAACGCCTTTACTTTATTATAATGACTTAATTAATTAATTATTCGATTAATTCGATATTCGAAATAATTCGATTAATTAATTACTTGAATCGTGAATCGTGAAGCAAAGCATCTGCCAACCCGCATTAGGCCCGCGTGGTGGACCACAGTCCACCTCACCTTGAGAGGCAACCCAACGGTAACTATCTAACTCAACTTCTGACAATTAATTCTACAAAACAACTAAATGTGGGTATCTACTTAGCGGATCCAGCTGGATGTTGTAGGTACAGGTAGCTGTTTACAGCGTAATAAACAATCCAACTTCGACATGTACATATAAGGTAAGGTAAGGTAATCAAAACTTGTATTTATAGGTTTAAATAGCGTACATACGAGGCGAAATTCACGGCTTGAAGACAAATACATTTTTCTTATTGCGTCTAGGTACCTAGATACTTATAGTTTGTTACATGAAAAGGTGTCAAAGTAAAAAAACCAAAATCGTAGTGTGTGGCAATATTAAAAACAGCCAACAAAAACATAACCTTAAAATGTTTACCCTACAACATCCTAAGGGATATCCCTTACCTACGAATAACACTTCAATAACCCGATCATTTCCTCAAAATGACGGATGACGATTGCTCAGTACTACAAACAATATAATTTTGACGTTTTAACCCGTCAATGATGTATTTTCAGTTCATTTCCTATATTTACCGCGCGCTGAGAGACGCGGTCGTACGGACCGGTGATGTAAACAACCCGTTTCCGTCCTGCGCTAGCTTTTAAAGGGTTAATTATAAAATTCGACTGGCAATTTTTATGAGAGAAGTTTGTTTTGATTTATTGTTTGTTTATATGCTTGCGTGTCGCCAATTTGTTGGCATTATCCATACACATAGGATAAATTGAGAATATCTCCATTCTCCAAGAACTCAAGACTAAACGGACTTTCGGAAATTGGTCACTCGCGAATATTGAGTTACTTTGGTCACGTTATGCGTAAGGAAGATAACGCTATGGAGAGACTTGTTGTTCAAGGTAGGGTGAATGCTCAAGATCCAGAGGACGCTTCCTTTTGCGGTGGACTGATCTAGTGACATCTTTTACGGAGTCACCCGTACATCTGTGCGATCTAAATGCCTCGGTTGGAGAGAGATGGCGGGAGACAAAAAGAAAGGCCGTGCAACGACCCCCATGATCACGACTACTCAGGCAAGAGTATACGACTGAGAAGAGAAGACAGAAATAATATATAGATATTTATTTATTTTATTATTTATTTAGATTAAAATTAATTAGAAAGCTAAAATTACAACATCATTACAGTATACACCAAATCAATGTTATAACATAAATTACTATATCTATTATTTATTTTTTTCTTCATT
Source organism: Acronicta aceris (assembly GCA_910591435.1). Lineage (NCBI taxonomy): Eukaryota > Metazoa > Arthropoda > Insecta > Lepidoptera > Noctuidae > Acronicta > Acronicta aceris. The sequence goes on along the minus strand of OU342781.1, from coordinate 10,510,323 downwards.
TTTAAATCAATGTGGGTCGCACATTGCTAGTATTCTTGTTATCCCCTCGTGCTAAGCTAAATGCTCAAGTTACGAGAGGGTTCAAGTCAGTAGTATAATGGGTGGGTTTCGAACCGGCACATGACCATAAGTCCGACGCCCTAGCCATTAGGCTACCGCCGCTTCAAGCTATTTTTTGTTTATCTAGATTAAGTTCTTACCTAAATTTTATATCAATTTTCCAAAACCCAAGAAATTTAGATTAGTGTCTAGGAAAACCATATCGGAATTTATTCAGTGATTTCATTGATTAATGCAAAGAGACGGATAGAGGGCCGTCGAGGCGGCTTCGGCACCTTTGTCCCACAACAATTAATAGAGATAGTCAATACTAACACACATTCTAAGAACCGGCCTAACGGGTAGCCGCGTTAGAAATCTTATCGGTTTCAAGTGAACAGTTAAAATCTACATATTCTGCTATAGTTTATCAATATTTTTCTTAGAAATATTTGTAGACCTTGCAGCGTAGGTACGCGCAGCCGTATCATTGTGTACGCGGTTACTTGTCAATGTAATTACTTTATTGATTTCTGTAATTTACGTAAATAATAGTAGTGTCTGCGTGGTCTTCAGGATTGGGTCCGACCTGGATAAAAAGTAGCCTATATCTTATTCCAGGCTATAATCTATCTGTGTGCCAAATTTTATCCAGATCCGTTCACCCGTTCTGGCGTGAAAGTGTAATAAACATCCATACATCCATACTCCCAAACTTTCACGTTTAAAGATAAAAAAATAGAAACACGGATTTTATCGCATTAAAGATATTTATGTTATAGGTATGATTAAAGCAAAATTCCTATGACATTTCTTCTATCTGTATTTAAAAGTATTGATCAATACAGAAAACTTCAAGTGTTTTTTGAGGTAATCCCTGTTTATATCTATGTGGTATACATCATTTTATTGTATTGACAGGGTTCGAAACGTCGGGATTTAATAGTCTAATCTGAGTAAGTATCTACTTAAAAATAAATAAATGTAACACGCACGATACATATTTTTTTTATTAAAAAAAAACTTTGCCCCACGCTAGGATTTTCTCGATCTTGAATTTTCTTGATCTTTTTCTCTTTTCGATGATCTTATAACATGGTGCGTTTACAAACATAAATTCTCACACACAAAGATCATACAAATATTTGCTCCGTGTGGGGAATGAACCCACAACACTTGGCGCAGAAGCCGATCGCTCAACCGCTACGCTGATCGTGTCGTCTAAAATATAGCTATTATAGGAAGATGAGATGACGGTTGCTAGATAAATATGGAAGAAAAAGACATAAGTACTGCGCCGAAATCAAGCAACTTGGGATAATGGCAGGATGGTGATGATAATGAAAAATAACATGATAAAATCATTGAAAAATTGTTTTATTTCAACATGAGTCAATGTTCGTTGGCTTAACAATTTTCCGGTTTTGGTAATCAAATTCGGGATGATGTTTTGACAGCGATGCGTGCAACTATGGAACCCTTAGAGGAAAGGATGGTACGGGATACAAATTGACGGCTGACTTATTTCTTTTTCTTCTAATGATTATCTATGAAATATTTGACAGTTGCAGGGACTACTAAATTGTGCAGCCCTTTTTCGCTTTTAGGTTTGTTCGTTATTATGACGCTATGGAATAGCATGATTATCTCAGATGGCCACTGTCAACAATAAACTTGTTTAGATAATTAGGGTAAATTAGAGATGTAAATTCTTCATATAATGAACGGTTTACCAAATGCCTAAAACCCTAGTTTAAAAAAAGAATAGCATTACCTACGTCAATCAAAAGTCGGGCGCCACTTTGTACACACAGACACCAAAGATGAAATTCACTAAAATAACCTCTAATGTTTATCTTTTCACCCTTCCATTTCTCGCTGCTAAAATATAGTATTACACTAATACAAACAAGCACATGAAATTGGTAATAAAAATTACAATAACCTCAAAGTTTTTAACCCAACAGAAATAAGGACCAGAATCGAATGTGAAACGTTGAAAATATGTTGGTGAATAGTGAAAATGTGTTGGTAAAGTCTCACTGTGATGTGCCGAAGTGAAAACAAACGGAGCTCAACTCAGCATTATGTATTTTGGCGCCAAAACAAACGTCAGTTTGACAGCGCGGCGGGCGGCGGGAACACGATCCGTGTTTGTTCCCGTTTACACCGGCCGGATAAGCGGGTTTTCGATTACCGATGTTGTGTTGTTTTTAGTTCTCGATATTTTTTTTGGGAATGTGAAATCAGTGATTGCTCTTAGATTATTTATGAAACGCGGTTTGGCTTTGTCGTGTTCTAAAGTTTGGACGTGGTTTTAGTGAGATTATTCGTGTTTTCATTATTCGGAGGCAAATATGAAGAGTGAAATTCGAGTAGGCAGTAAAACACGGGCTAATTAGCGTAGATAGGCTTGGGACATCAGATTAGCGTGTGAGACGATCGAAACCTGCTGCTGCGATCGTGTGGGGTGGTTCCTTAGCATTGACAACATTTCTGCCGCTAAGTAATTATGTGAGACATTACAACTGTAGTTTCAAGATGAACAATGCACTAGTGATAAGAAGATAGGTAGGTACTACTAGGTGATGCTGGCGTATATCTTGTGGTTGCCGCTTACCACCAGGCGGCCTGTATGCCTGCCTGTCATCCTTACTAATATTATAAACGTGAAAGTTAGTGAGTATGGATGTTTGTTACTCTTTCACGCCAGAACGTCTGAATGCATCTGAATGAAATTTGACAGAGATTATAGTCTGGAATAACACATAGGCTACTTCGTATCGAGGTCGAACCCAATTCTGAAGTCCACACAGACAAGTCGCGGGCAGAAACTAGTAGATATAATTATAATTAAAAACCGAGATGGGAAGTAGGGTTGCAATCCGTCCGGGTTTCCCCGGATTTGTCCTAGTTTAGAGGATGTTCGAGGAGCGTTCGGGAGGGGTTTCATTTGTAGTCCGGGTCTAAAGGTTTTCTAGTCATCTCTTTCAAGTAACGCGCGACCACCGGGTCGCCACGCACCCAGTCCATGTCTAGGTTCGAAGCTCCAAAGTCCGGAGTTTTCACGCTTCTTGTCCTAGTTACCAGATTTTAAAGATGGCAACCCTAGCCGTATGTCAGTCACTTAAAAAGTATCTTACCTAGTATAATCTCGTTTGCAATAAGTCTTGCCATCCCTAACGAAGCAAGTACACGACTCGTCAAGGAATTGGCGGCACTCCTGGCACTTGAGGCAGGCGGCGTGCCACTCGAGGTCCGGCGCCACCCTCAGGATGTACTGGTCGTGGATCTGGCCGCCGCAACCCACGCATAGGGAGAGCCGGAGCTTTTCTGTGGAAGGCGTGTTATGTTAGAATTGTCTTTGTTCTACAGGTTTTATACTCACAGAGCCAATGTGTACTTAGTTCCTGGCTAAATAACAATTAATGTTGATCAACCGATCTGGACGGTAATCTGCGCCTGCCACGGTCAGTCTGTCGATGGGTGATCCCCTCGTTGCCTCAGAAAGCATGTAAAGCCTTCAGTCCCGATTATCATACAAATACCCATGATCATTATCTTTTTGTGATTTTTTTTGCATTTCTCCATGCTAAGATTATAAAGTTATTTATCATAATCTTAGCATGGAAAATACGTAAATTCAGAATGTGAAGGCAAATTTCGATCTAGCGGGTGGGTCTCGCGGTGGCTTAGAGGTCAGAGCGTCTGGTGTATCTAACTAGAAGACGTAGGTTCGAATGCTGCCCGCGATTAACTTTTTCCTTCACAAAAATAACTTTAAAATCTTAGCATGGAAAATACAAAAAAATCACAACTAACTGTAAAGTCGTGTCAGTTGACAGGCAAAGTAACTTGCTTTTCAATAGATGTCGCCAACGTCACCATATGACGTAAATTCAGAATGTGAAGGCAAATTTCGATCTAGCGCGTGGGACTCGCGGTGGCTTACAGGCCAGAGCGTCTGGTGTATCTAACCAGAAGACGCAGGTTCGAATCCTGCCCGCGATTGAATTTTTTCTTTACTAAAATAACTCATGATAATTGTTAGTGATATTTAGAAACCTGACAACCAGCCAATGCTTACAATGACGGTATTGCCCAGAAAATGGGTTGGGCGCTATGAAATTTAAAATAAAACCCCCACACCGCATCAAGACATGGATACCATGTTCATGCATTAGCATAGAAGTAACAGAATAAGTACTGAATTACAAATCGATCAGACCTGTGGAATTTGCTCACATCCCTTCATGAACCAGGTAAGAGCTGACAATCTTCAAACGGCTGGACAGATTTTCTAAAATAAGAACTATCGATCAAGTCACCTTTCAAACAAAAGAACTGTATCCAAATCGGTCCATTCGATTGGGCGCTACGATGCAGCAGACAGATACACACAATAAAAATATAACACCCCTCTTTTGCGTCGTGGGTTAAAAATCAATTAGTGGTTACTACTGTGGTTGAAAGATCATCACTTGGAAACGGCTCGAACCGATTTTTCTTTGCTTATGGGTCCGGCGGAGCTTGAATTGCCTACAAATATGTAATACCGAAATAAAGCAGACATCATAACAATAATAACATATCATGTTATTATTCGGATTTGGATACCTACGATTAATCTAGGTTCCTACGGTACTATTTCGTCTACTACTACTTCACTGGAGATAAAAGACCGAAAAAGCGTTTCAAACTTGGTAAAGTTATCAAAAATTGCATTCGCTTACATTTATTTCCAGTGAAGTATTTTGGACGAAATGGTAAGATAGGAATATTAACGGTATCAGAATCCGAATACTAACAGAATTTGATTAAATTGTATTTGAATTACGATTTATTTCGGTATTACGTTTGTAAGAGAAATTTCGGTCGAGCAGTGTTATTGGGTTTTTCTATGAAATTCTGAGTAGCAGCTCGGAGTCTGGATTTGTGCCCGGTTATTGGCGATAGACGCCTAATTACATGGGACGTAAACATACCGGCGAACTGTGGGTGTTTATTTGATCTACATATACCTCTGGCTACCCTGGTTTGGGGAATACAGGGATATGTAATAATTATGTGTATGGTATGTTACCTAATCTGCATATACTAGTCTAAAAAATATATTGATTCTGGTTAGAAGCCAATACAACCAATAAATTATTATCTGGTTCAATAATTATAGGTAGGTACTCGTGGTACATAACATAACTGGTACATTACTTTTTAAATTACAATGGCGATTAACCGTCCAGCGCCGCGACCTACAATATTATTCGAAACAGAACATAATAACAGAAATTATGAATAAATTATACCTCGCTGCGATCGATACAAGTGGGCGTGGCTTTAGGCGCCGCCTCCTCCGCCTAAGCATTACGATCATGTATCCGTCTCTTTCTCACGTGATCTCTCGCTCACTCATGTTTAGTGCTTGAGAATTTCAGTTAACATTGTAAATTGTCAAGTGGAAATTGATATGAACGTGTTATTTCATGTAGTTAGCAGTTTAACGTAAATCGTGCATGTAATACTGTTGCTAGACCACCCAAATATACTGAAAATTACTTTATTTAAGGGGCGAATAAGTTTATATTGAAGTTTAACATAACATACCATCACGCCAGTATTATTCTAAGGGATTAGAAGAGATGTAAAAATGTAAACTCACAGTTCACCGATAGGTATCTAATACGGAGGCAGCCTATTACCATTATCCATGCACGATCCAAACTCTGAACTGCTACTGAGAATTTAGTAGAAAAATCAACTAACAGTTTGCTCAATTTACTAGGTACTTAATCCCAGTGCAAGACCACTAGACCAATGAGGCAGTTATAATTTAATAGAATTATTAACATTTTAGAGTGGAGATCGGGTTTGGGCAAGCGTAGTGTATGAGACAATAGCGTGATGCTTATCCTATCTGCCAACACAACGCTTCCTCGCGGAGCTCTGGCGACCTTGCTCACCGTTAGGAACACAGCATAGCACGGAGCTATGTTATTTGGCTATGATTTTCTGCAAGGTGGAGGTATTTCCCCAATCGGGCAGCTCCAATTGTGAGTGGAATTATTCGGTTCCACTATTCCCTACCGCTCTCGTTTTGAGACCCGTGCCCAGCAGATGGACAGTTGATGTATGTAAATCGATCGGAAATCTGATCATGAATTTATATTATAGGTACCAAATATAGGTACTTCATTCTATTATCCTGATATGAAGTAATCAACGTTTGACGACACGATTGGCGTAGCGGTTGAGCGATCGGCTTCTGCGCCACGTGTTGTGGGTTCGATCCCCACACGGAGCAAATATTTTTACGATCTAAAGGTAGTTGTTCCGGGTCTGGGCGTTTGTGTATGTGAGAATTTGTGTTTGTAAACGCACCCACAGAAAATACTACTGTGGGGCAACGTTTTTTAAAAAAAAACACTGTTTCAGGTGTCCTGAAGCACAGGTTTCGGCTAGCTTAGGCACCAGTCTCCCACAATTTTGCTATAATGTACCTATACTTAGCTTACTACTAAGCAATACGTTGTTATTCTCTACAATGTTTTGGTGGAAAAAAAAAATTTATTTAACTACTTTATAAGCCTTTTAATGACATTATGCGAAATTACCAAACCCATTACAAAAATACATTCGAATAAAAAAACAAACGCAATAAAAATATCCATCGAAAGGATTAATTAAAATCATTAATAGAACGAATGATAAAAAATGTATTTTTCGCATAAAATTTAAACAACAATAATATTGTTTTTATTACAATATTCATACGGACGCAGTTGCAGTGTTAAATTTTACGACAGAAAGGATTTTATTATGCGAAACGGAACCGCGATTATTTTAATTAAAATCAATTGGATTAAGTAGCTACAGTTAAACAATTAAATTGAATTGATTCGAAGATTTACTGTGGATTGGCTTTTATAGACCATCGTAAGTAGGTACTTTACATATTTTTAATAATAGGAGTTAAATATACCTAAATTATGCTACATGCCTGAGAGATTTTGCCAGCGTGGTCCAGAGATCTCTAAACGTTTTTATTTTCTCGACCACTTGGCATCTTTTGCGGTTTTTGGTACGGTTTTGCCATACCCATTTACATTTCATGGGTCCATATTTTTTTCTCGCTTTGTCAACCCCTTGTAGATCGTTGTGGACCCCGGTGGGGTCGATATAGACTACTTTGGGTATTACTGTCTACGAGTTCTAAAGTACAACATTCATGAATACAACTTTATTAACCGAATTAGGCAAGTGTCAGTTCCTGAGTAGAAATTTCCAATTGATTCTTTGGGGAAGAAGCATTAGTTTTAATTTTCTTTTCTGCTTCGCTCCTTAGTGCGACTGCTACGCTAGAGGTTCGATTCCCACTATGAGCAAAGTGTTATTGGGGTTTTCTACGAAATTCTCAGTAAGGAGCAGCTCGGAGTTGGGAAATTGTGCCCAGTGGAAACGTGGGAGAGCCATGCTTCGGCACGAATGGGCCGGCTCGACCGGAGTGATACAACGACCTCACAGAAATCCGACGTCAAACAACGCTTACGTTGTGTTTCGCCGAGTGAGTTAGGTTACCGGAGGCCTAATCCCCTTTTAACAGGTCGGCAACTCACTTGTGACTCCTATGGTGTTGCGGGTGTCTATGGGCGGCGGTAATCGCTTAACATCAGGCGATCCGCCTGCTAGTATCTCTCTCCTATCTCATAAAAAAAATACGCTTGTTACATGTTACATGAGACCTAAACATACTGGCGAACTGTGAGTATAGGTACTTTACTAGTAGGTACCTACACCTCTGTCTAACCCATCGGGGAATACAGGCGTGATAGTATGTTATGTTATTTTTTTTAAGGTCCGAATTTCTCTTACAAACGCAATACCGAAATAAATCATAATTCCAACACAATTTAATCAAATCGTGTTATTACTCGGATTTCGATACCGTTAATCTAGATTCCTACGTTACCATTTCATTCAAAATACTTCACTAGAAATAAATGCAAGCGGATGCAATTTTTGATAACTTTACCAAGTTTGAAACGAATTTCAGGTCTTTTATTTCCAGTGAAGTAGTAGTAGACGAAATAGTGGATATCGTAGGAACCTAGATTTACGGTATCCAAATCCGAATAATAACATAATTTGATAGAATATTGTCTGGATTACGATTTATTTCGGTATTGCGTTTTTGTGTGCAATTCTATCTCCGCCGGACCCAAAGCTACGGCTACCCACGTAAACAAATACATCTGTTTGTTATTCAAAATCAACGTTGTGTATCGATATGTAAATAATCGGAAATCCTTTTAGGTACTTACCTATTATTCGAAGTTAGCAGATTTATTTAATCCAAAACCCGTTATTTGGTCGCACCTGATGTCTTTATTATCTAACGTAGGTAGATTAGTTGTATTGTGTCTTATTATGTTAGACGATAAGAATATGTGTGAAACTATTAGATACGATTATTAATTCGCATAATTTCTATGCTAAATATGGTTTTGTACAATTCGTCGTCGTGTGGCCACGTATATATATTTTTTAAGAGTCTGGCGGACCGAATATTCCATTCAAACGTAATACCAAGATTAATTGAAATTCAAATACAATTTAATCAAACTGTGTTATTACTAGGATTCAGATAAAATCGTCTCGTATCGTCTCGTATCATCTCGTCCAAAATACTTCACTGGAAATAAATGTAAGCTAATTTAATTATTGATAACTTTACCAAGCTTGGACTGAATTTCTGGCCGTTTATTTCCAGTGAAGTAGTAGTAAGTATGTACATAGATGAATTGTTACGGTAGGAACCTAGATTAACGGTATCCTAATCGGAATAATGACACGATTTGATAAAATTGTCTTTGGATTACGATATTTTTTGTGGACAATTCAAGCTCCGCCGGACCCTTAAATCGTTGCCTCACACTAGGATTTTCTCCTGTATCGTGAGTACAAATTCTCACATACACAAACGACCAAACCCGGAACAGCTATCTGTAGATCATACAAATATTTGCTCCGTATGGGGATCGAACCCACAACATGTAACGCAGAAGCCGATCGCTCAGCCGCTACGCCAAACCCAGATCATTGGTTATTGGATAAGTATTTCTATGAAGGTCGCAGTTTGTGTATTTGTGCTCAGATTATAGCAATAGGTTCGCCCCCTACCTATTATATGGGACCTAGGTAAATATAGGCATTTGCGTAACCCTTCGGCTAATACAAGCGTGATGGTTTACGTGTGTAATTAGCAACATATTGCATACTGCGGTCCGTCACGCTGACTGCCGGCACACAATGCGACATGCGCCGGCGCAGATTTGACCGATAGCTGCAGATTCCTTTATTTTTGTACCGAGGTTATACACCTTGGTGGAGAACCGAATAATAAAAATGAAGATGAGAGTTACCCTCCAGAGGATCGTGACAGTTGTTTTTTTTTCTATTGCGCCTGCTAATTATTTCTTTATAGATTTATTTATAGATGTTATCCAGTGTGGGGATGGGTCAGAGTAAAATTAAAGCAATACCTAAGTAGTTCTGTGAAAACTCCATCCAATTTTGTGCAATATTTTTTTACGTGATGCGCTCAAACAAACAAATTAAACTAAATATAATTGTTTTGACTGTTATTGCTCATATAAGGACGCTTCAAATATTTTTTCTTAAATATCTCCTATGTATCTATGTATTTGTCTAACCATCAGGTATCTATAGATATAATTTTTTTCAATTCTTACAGAAATCCGCGACGAGTATCCACCTCGGACGATGACGCCACCGGGCCATCGAGCCACTTAATTTACCTAAAGTCTCCATAAATTAAAAAGGTTATAAAATTTTAATGATTTCATTAATTTTAATGTTAATTAACATTACGATGTAAGCTTTGGCGGCGGTTATAATGTGCGGTCTTACTGTATATTATTATTTATCGGTATCTCTTTCATCTACAGATTAGTATACCTACCTACATACTTTGCTACTGATCTACATTATAAGAGACTGTTGATTATGTTGACAAACGAGCAGACGCGCCACCTGATGGTAAATAGTCACCGCTGGCTGACACCTGCAACACCAGAGGAGTTGCTGATGCGTTACCGATGCTAAAGAGCACCTACGAACTGCGAACTGCTAGAGCCGAAGCAACTGATGGGGAACTAGCTCTCGCGCTCACCAAGATGCTTTACGACAGACTCCGACGTAAGAGTGTCAGCCAGTCACACCACGAGAGGTCCGAACAAGTCAGATATTTTCTATCTGAATGTGAATGAACTGTATTCTAATCCGTCCCTACATGGGAAATAGACTAGCTGATTCCCGCGGCTTCACTCACATCCCAAAGGGTTTTTTGAGACAAAAGGTGCCCCATGTCTTTCTAGGATAAAAGGCATCTAACAATTAGAACTTAGTATTTTACAAATGTTGTAGGTACTATAGATCTACAGTTGCATGTGAGGGGAGAGCTTATTCCCAAAAACAGACAGGGAGAAGCTGTTGAAACAGAAACCCTCAATTTGCTCGGCCTGGGACTACTATGTCGATGACTGATGCATGCGTGCCGTCAGTTGGGACTGGTCTACTCAAAGCTGCTATGGTTCTTTTCTCAAAAGGCCATTTCAGACATTACCCTACATCGTACCACTCACTTATAAGTGTTCTTCCATGTCTGGACTTTAAAAGAGTTTCTTCTCAGAGGTCGTCAGTTAGGAAATGCCGAAGCCATCTAGCTAAAAAAAACCCAAACCATGACATGTAAAAGTATCTCTAAAGATCTACTTGCAGAATAAATAAATTCATTTCAATTTCATTTCATTTCATATGACATCTAAATAGCCACAGATTATTAAAGTTGCCTGTCAGTGTTTTCAAATGCCAATATTTACCTGAAAACTGCTTTTTATACGATGGCTAAATGGAAAACGACTGTTTTATGATTTTGTCTGGCTGCCTGTGAAACTTTCTTCGCAACGTGTTGTGGGTTCAATCTCCACACGAAGCAAATACTTTGTACGATCTACAGGTAGTTGTTCCGGGTCTGAGCGTTTGTGTTTGTAAACGCACCCACGATACAGGAGAAAATCCTAGTGTGGGGCAACGTTTTAATAATTAACGTGTATGTTCCATTTTGATACTTTGCAAGGTTTAGGGCAGTGGTCCCCAAACTTTTATCTTGTCGACCACTTGATATGTTTTCTGGTTTTGGGTAGAACTTGCTTACCTAAATTTAAATTTGTGCAAATTCATTTTACCTTACCCATTTACCTCACATGGACTTTTATTTTTTTACGTACATGGACCCCTTGCAGGTCTTCGTTGACCCCTGGGGGTCCATATAAACCACTTTGGGTATCACTGGTTTAGGGGATATGGATATAAATAAAAATGATCTTTTGGAGCCACAAGACACAGAACACGAGGCCCAGTACAGCTAGACTACAAATAAATAATGATTCGATCACCAATACATCCGGATGTCGTTACGTCATACCATTGACGTCACACGTGTGTCTGTGTGCGTGAATCGATCGACGTTCTACCGATAATGTGCGTGTATCGTTGTTCTACCGATCTTTTGTGTAAGTGTGTGTGCGTATCACACCTGATCTCGTTGTGGTGTGCCTGTGTGTGTCAGAGGCTGGTTTTAAAAACGCGTGCGTTAGAATTTATAGTGTCAATAATATGGTCGACGTCGCGTGCGGTAGGGTTGGCAAGCTATGTTTGGAAAAAATTTGGGTAAAATTAAATATACCTACCTAATTGAAGAGAAGTATTATTATCCTGTCGACGTTTCGAAAACTTTGGACTAATATGAGGCCACGTTAATGGCATTAGGTGTGGAACACGCCAGGAGATGGTTGATTGAATAGTAGAGTGACAGTGCCACTCGTAACAGGTAAGTTTCATGAATAATTTCATTGACAGAAATAATCAATCCTTCTCGTACTACTTTCAGTCTTATTTCAATGTCAATCTTTCTCACTAAGCTTTTGAATCTACCATTTTTTTTTCGTTTTCTACATTAAGATTAAGTTAATCAATTGTCTGTTACAACCATCCTATAGGATATTGGAAGTAGATTTTTATTCTAATTAAGTGCTTTTTACCTGACTGTGCCTAAAGAGGTTTTTTTATTATTTGTATTTCATTCAGAATTTGTTCGTCTTATAACTCGCATTATGATTAGCAATCAAGATAACTGGATTTATATGGATAGACGTTAACGTACAAGATACCTGTTAATTTATTATGTATTGAAGAAGACTGGAAACCTACTGACTCCATTAAAAAAAAAGAATACTTAACTTTTTATTTCACCAAAATTAGATTTTTTGTACTCGATTTACATTTTAGTGTAGGGAGGAATAGAATATTATATTTAAACTAATATTTTTTACGTTTAACCTATTAATTACTAAATCGGCTGTGACTGGCAGCCCTATGCCCAATAACAGAATCAGAGGCGGCGCGGCAAAGCGCCGTCGAGTCAAAGAACGCCGCGAACACGCACCGCGATATCTTCACGACACGGACGCAGGGAGCGGGCTGGGATACTGTACTGAAGACGGGACTTACCTACTTCTGTGTAGGTATTAAACATCACGCCTTTATACCACGACGGGGTAGGCAGAGGTGCGTCACGTCACTTACAAGTCGAGATAATTTGTTAAGAAAACCCTGTTCGATCTGTGAAGGTATTGTTAGGTATCGAGGTACGGTATCTATAGGTATCTATAATAAAATTATAACAGGCCGATGTCTGTACATTATAGATATTAAGGAAAAACTAATATGGAGGGTCTTAATTAGAGCAACAGAAGCCAAAACAACAATTTTTAGAATATTTGCCTGTCTGTATATTTGTACGCGCATCACGCAAAATCTACTCCATGGAATTGAATGCAATTTTCACCGATGTATTGTCAGAGGTCTAACTCAAAAACTGATGCATGTTTCATCTCGATATAAAAATCAAAATAAAAATGTTTTATTTCAATTAGACCACTAAAATTTTGAAAAGTCAAATCTAGTTGCACGGTTCCAAAAAGGACGCCACCTAGAATCGGAATTATAGTAAATATGTTAATATTTTTGGGACGTGAGTGAAACTGCGGACAACAGCTAGTTCATAATAATAATATTAATAATATTATTGAGCCTCGACTCACACCTATGGAGGCTCTCGTTAGACAGCAGCCTGATACAGAAAGCGGTACTCCTGGATACGGCGCGTATTGTTAGGAGGTTCCTTTCTTTGCGGCCCTGACCGCCGGTAGCTTGGACCCTGCTCCCGATACCGGTGGACTACATTTTTTTTAAATATTTTTAAATGATTTTATTATTATTTTTATAAAAATATTTGAAAAAGTACCTATTTAAATATGTACACAAATCTATACTTATAATAAATCCAAAATAACTGGTGATTAGTGATCGATACTGACGCCAAAAATGCAATCAGTAACATTTTTGTCTGTCTGTCTGTATGTTCGTTATAGAAACAAAAACCACTCGACGGATTTCAACGAAACTTGGTACAATTGTTCTTCATACTCCTGGGCAGGTTATAGTATACTTTTCATCACGCTACGATCAATAGGAGCAGAGCAGTGAAGGGAAATGTTGGGAAAATGAGTGATTCATGAGAAAGGTTTCAAGCTATAAAACATCACGCAAGGGCTTCATAAGGGTTGTACCCTTAGGAACGGGGCAACGCAGGTGAAACCGCGGGCGAAGAACTACGGAACAATGTAACTATTCCACGCGGACGAAGTCGCTGGCAAAAGCTAGTAATGAATAAAGGATATTAATAAGTACTTTATTTGCATAAATGTGGTTTACAGAGCTGGTGGAAAAAGGTATACCTAGTTCAACACATTTGTCATCTTCATTTTTATGATATGCAAATACATGAAGGTAGTTACAGAAGGTAAGAGGGTAAGAGCGCAATTATTTGAGGACAACTTCAGACATGCACAGTTATTCCGTCTGAAGAGTTCAGAATTAATTATCAAGGGTCCGGCGGAGCCTGATTTTCGCACTAAAACGTAATACCAAAATAAATCGTAATCCAATCAATATTTTATCAAATTTTGTTAATACTTATTCGGATTTGGATACCATTAATCTAGGTTCCTAGCGTACCATTTCGTCTACTACTACTTCCTTGGAAATATATGTACAGTCAGCGCCAAAAGTCGCTGAACACGATGCAATCTTCAAAACGTTTTTACATCATTACTAACCAAAAAATTCTGACCTGAGAAGTTAGTACCAGTTTTCTGCATATAAGAAGACTTTTGGCGCTGACTGTACGTCCGAAAAATCTTACCAAACTTTGTAAAGTTATGGAGAATTGCATTCGCGTACATTTATTCAAGTGAAGTATTTTGGACAAAATGGCAGACCTAGATTAACGGTATTGGAATCCGAATAATAATACAACATAACATACCATCACGCCTGTATTCCCCGAAGGGTTAGGCAGAGGCGTACTAATGTACACCCACAGTTCACCGGTATGTTTAGGTCTCATGTAATAGGGGGCGAGCCTATTGCCACTAACCGGGCACTAATCCAGACTCCGAGCTGCTACTGAGAATTTCATAGAAAAACCCAATAACGCTTTGCTCGACCTGGGGATCGAACCCAGGACCTCCAGCGTAGTAGTCGCTCTTGGGACCACTAGACTAATGAGGCAGTCTCAGTAATAGTCTCAGTAATAATACAATTTGATTAAATTGAAATTGAATAACTTACAATTTATTTGTATTGGAAATTCGGTCCGGACTTAAGTCATACTTGTGAAACGTAAACATAATACACGCGGTTTTACTTAGGATCGAAGCTCTAATTAACATCACGTTTTGAATAAGTAACCTAACCTAACTACTGTTCATATCTACAATACTGTCGACTGTTATATTAAGAACGAGCTTCTGCCTGCGACTTTGTTTGAGTGGTCTTCTGGTTTGGGTCCGACCTGGATAAAAAGTAGCCTATGTGTTATTCCAGGCTATAATCTATCTAGATCCGTTCAGCCGTTCTGGCGTGAAAGAGTAACAAACATCCATAGGTACTATCAGCCAACTCCATATCTAGTCATTTTGAAAACAAAATCCTGTGCACACGGTGGTGTTGGCTTTTAGGAATAACGCGATAAAATCCATAAAAAATAGTTTTATTTCATTTTTTTTTTGTTTATGTGTTTTAGATACGATTTCGACTTCATAAAAAGGACGGATGTTACTGGGTGATGAGCGTAGGTAAGCACTAGTATAGCAGCCGAGATAGTATAAGCTAATATAGCCCTTACGGTGGCTAGATATGGCATTGGCCGATCCAATCCACAAATCCACACATCCATACTCACAAACTTTCACGTTTATAATATTAGTAAGGACTAACTGTTTCGAGCGATTTCACTTGCATATTATCACAATATTGTAGGTACCAATGAATTTTGAATCCGTGCAATTAGAATCACAATGTTTCTTAGACGCTTGTAAAAGCTTATAAAAACGTTTGAACTTTGTCAAACGACTTTGACACAGGTAGCCTATATCCTTCTCCACGGTTCAATCTATATGTATACCAAAATTTATCAAAATCGGTTCAGCGGTTTATGAGTGAAAACATAAACGCACAAACAGACAGAGTTACAAAATTGGATATCTTTGTGTGTGCAAAATTCTCATGGATCCTCTGCTAGCTGGTGAGGCGGTGGCTTTTAGCCTGTAGGTTTTTTTTTTTAATTCTTGATAGGCTTACGCTTGATCACCAATTCGCCTGATGTTAAGCGACACTGCCATCTACGATGCAGTGCCCATGTCTAGAAGAAACCGATTCACTCGTGATTTAAAAATACCCATATTATATCTATCGTGGAAGCGCATTCCACATTTCAGCGGTACGCATGATAAAAGTGGACTTAAAGCGTTTCGTCCGGGTTTCTGGAATGTCCACCATTAAACGATGTCCCTTTTTCTTGCTTTTGGTTGTCCGATTATAGAAAGGTCTTCCAAGGGGGTTTCCGACATATTGCCTTCCCTTTCCCGATGTCATGGCTAAGAATAATATCCTGCTGATGTAACGATTGTCCTATCAGGACTGATTACCTTTCCAAGAAATAGATGCTTCATTAGTCAAGTTGTCCTAAGCACGACTGCTACGCTAGAGGTCCTGAGTTCAAAACTCAGGTCAAGCTCAAGTAGTAGCTCGGAGTTTGGATTTGTACCCGGTTTAATAGCAATAGGCTCGCCTATTACTTGGGACCTGAACATACCGGCGAACATTAGTATATTTCTGCCTAAGCCTTCGGGAATACAGGCGTGATGGTATGATGGTTATATTTATTCTCACTAACACATTTATCACAGCGCTACCGCCGAGGGGGCGCCACTGCACACATCTTTTAACCCGTTTACAACCTACAAATAAACCTCAGCGCAACACGACAATAGGGCCTTTTGGCCCGGCCATATTAGACCATGTATTTGACTTAAGCATTAGTAAAAGGAGTCTTTAAATTTCACCGCAGTAGTACTTGCTAATTTTAAACCTCCGTCCTTTACAAATACTTGTTGAATCAACAGGATACTCGGTACGGGTCATATTCGCCTACACTAATCGAAAATTGTACGTCCCAAATCTTTATGTTATGGTGGATGTTTTAAAGGAATTTGATCTTTATGCTGGTTTTGAGGTAAAGATAAATTGTTTGTCGAGTCATTAGAGTTGGGATTTCAATGTTTTTATTCCCTTTAGTTAAGGTTTCGCTGTGATGTTAATTTTACAGATTGTTGCCAGTTTAATTTTTTATTTTTTGGTGTTGCAATGCAATTAGGTCCACGTAGCGTCCGTAGGGTTGGGTGAGATTGATGCCATAAGGTTGGATCATGGATTCATATCTTGAAAGATTGGTATGTAACTAAAAAAAAATTATAAATAATTTCAAGCAATTAACAAAATATTTGCATTTATTTATTATGCAGATAGTTACTTTACTACGGGAATTCTTACTCTTATACCATTTTTCTATTCACGAGAAAAATGACAGTTGAACCGCACGAGACAGCTGCGCTTAGCTATCTACTGGCTACTGATACTGTATGATCTACGGGTTGTTCCGGGTTTGTGAATATGAGAATTTGTGTTTGTAAAAGTACCGGTACACAGGAGAAATTCCTACTCCAAGGCAATGCTCTTAAAGAAAAAACAAAGATGAGATGAAGTGACAGATGTATGCCAAGATCGTAGCAAGTAGAATTAATTGTAGAACCTATGGCATGGTATGGTATACCAATTCCACGACTGGGTACGTGGGTAGATTATAGTACCTACCTACCTATGTACCTATCTACTGACGTATAATTTGTATGCATCTATTTTCCTTAAGAGTCCGACCGAATTTCCCATACAAACGAAATACCAAAATAAATCGTAATTTAATCAAATTGTGTTATTATTCGGATTTCGATACCGTTAATCTAGGTTGTTTCTCTACTATTTCGTCCAAAATACTTCACTGGAAATAAATGTAAGCGAGTGAATTCTTGATAACTTTACCAAGTTTGGAACGATTATCCGGTCGTTTATTTCCAGTGAAGTAGTAATAGACAAAATGGTACCTTAGGAAATGTTTAGGTCCCATGTAATAGGGGGCGAGCCTATTGCCATTAACCAGGCACAAATCCGGACTCCGAGTGGGTCAACATTAGTAAGCCTTTGCCTAACCCTTCGGGAAATATAGGCGTGATGGTATGTTAGATTATAAAGTTATTTAACGAAAGAAAAATTTGACCGCGGGTATAATTCGAACCTGCGTCTTCTGATTAGATACACTAAACGATATAAGACCTCTAAGCCACCGCGAGTCCCACCCGCCAAATCGAACGATCTAACCAGAAGACGCAGGTTCGAATGTCAGCATTCGAACCTGCGTCGTCTGGATTTTCCTTCACGAATTTTTCCTTCACTAAAACAACTTAATGTCATAGAGAATTTAAAATTCACACACTAATTAAAAGCCAGTACCTACCTACATGGCTCGGATCTACAAAATACCACTTTTTGTATCACCAACCAGTATCCCTGACCTCGCAACCGCGCCTCAAGTATCCAATATTTATCCACATCGAAGTTTTTTTACCGCGTTTTACCGCCAAAGCGCGCCGCAGTAACACTGTTTACCGAACGCCGGTAAAAAGGCGTCCTTTGAAAAAATCTAATGGATTGAGTATTGGTATAGCTATTTGGGAAAGAAAGATGTTTGCGGTGGTTATTGAAGTTATAATCTAGTAGGAGATAGAAAGAAAATTGATTTGTGGCCGAATCGAATAACGAAGAAATAATATACCTACCTACTTACCTATTCAAAATCCATAGTAATATTATAAATGCAAAAGTAACTGTTTGTTTATTTTCTTTTTTCTTGCCAAATTTTATCGAAATCTGTTCGGCTATTTATGCGTGATGGAGTAACAGACAGACAGGTACTTTCGCATTTATAATTAGTATGAAGTTTGGTTGCATTTTACGAATGCGCGACTCGAATCTATTAAAGAGAGGAAGAGTTATTTAGGCTACATAATCTATGTTTTACTACGGATATGTAATATGTAACAAGATTTACTTAGAATTTGTGTGGGTACTGTTTTTCTAGTCCTCGTAATAACTACGTCTTTGCCTAAATAAAAAAATTGCAAATCTAAAATCACGCCCACGGTATCGAATTAATGTCTAGATTGAGGCTGTCAATCATTCCTAGATTGATAGCTAACTCAGAGGAGCGAGCGAGTCCGTGTAATTCAATTAGTCATAGCGTGGGAACACCAATTTGGAATGTCATTAGAGCATGTTATCTGTATGGAGTATGGGAATGCTACTGTTTCGTTTGGGGCTCCGAAATAAGCGGGTTTGGAGTCGGTATTGGATTTCGGTTTGATACTCGCACGTGCGAGTCCGTTCGTCCGTCTGATAAGAATTGACATGTAGAAGTCATTAGGAGATCTTTAAGAAAAAAAATGAGTTTTTATAAACGCAATAGAAGGCAAAACAATTTTCTTTAGCTTTTTTCTTAGACTGTCTGTTTTTAGGCGCGTCGCGCAATAATTACTTCATAATTGGATACAGTTCACAGTTGTATCGCTGGAGTTCTAACTTAAAATGATTGTTTTATCTTGATACGCTGCTTAGATTTAGAAGATGAGTTTATAGTAAGTAAATCCTTTTGGAACGCGAGAGAAACTGCTGACAACTACTAGTCTATGGTTACTAATACTATAATACTATACTTAGATGCGAAAGTAACTCTGTCAAAATCAAATTCAAACGTCAAAATGTTTTATTTCAATTAGACCGCTAAAATAGGTACTTTTGAAAAGTCAAAACTAGTTGCACGGGTACAAAAAGTGGGTCTTATGGAGAAGAGCCGCCAAGAAACTTCAAAGATACTTTTTAAAAAAAAACAACGTGAATATCTATTTATCTGTTAACTTATCATGTCTAAACTGTTGAAAAGTTTACGATAAAATTTGGCAAGGAGAAAAAAGCTGGGAAAGCACCTTTTGTTTAAAAAAAAAAGAATATTTACATAATATAGTCGTTTGGAGACGCCAGTAAAAACGCGCGTTGTTGCTCTGTAAATTCATAGTAACCGTCCCCGCATATTTCGTGACCACAAAAATTAAGACCACAGATAATATCAGTGCGTTCGTCTGACGTCTATATTCAAATATCGCGACGCCATCTTTGGATAAAAAAACTCTTCTTTATTAGTACCAAATGATACAAGATTATTCTTATCGAAATGTCTTTGAAATTGCATCTCCTTGTGATGTTTAGTTGGAAGCATGACACTTCAGTAGTAAAATGAGTTGGCTGTTTTAATGTTTATGTGAGGTTACTGCATGAAGAGCACTGGGAGCCTAGTGGTATGACAGTTAGACTGCCAAGTCAAAGGTCTCGAGTTCGAATCCAAGGTACGTACCTCTGTCTTTTGGAATCATGGGCGTATTAAGGGTCCGACGGAGCATGAATTACTACTACAGTAATATTTCGTCCACTAACTTCTACTTTACTGGAAGACCGGAAAATCGTTCCAAACTTGGTAAAGTTATCAAAAATTGCATTCGCGTACATTTATTTCCAATGAAGTAGTAATAGACGAAATGGTACAGTAGAAACCTAGATTAACAGTATCCAAATCCGGATAATAACACAATTAGATAATTTTTTTTTAAAAAAACGTTGCCCCACACTAGGATTTTCTCCTGTATCGTGGGTGCGTTTACGAACATAAATTCTCACAAACACAAACAGACCCGGAACAACTACCTGCAGATCATAAAAATATTTGCGATCGAACCCACAACACGTTGCGCAGAAGCCGATCGCTCAGCCGCTACGCCAAACGTGTCGCCAACTGTGTTTGGATTATGATTTATTTTGTTATTACGTTTTTGTGGGAAATTCAAGCTCCACTGGACTCTTATTAATTATTGTTAGTGGTATTCAGAAGCTCAAAAAAGCCTGACAACCACTCTACCCTCTGGATATCGGTATTACCCAGAAATTGGGTTTCGGAGGTCTGATGGCAGTCGCTTCGTGTAAAATATTGATATTGAGCTCCATCTGGTTAGAATGGAAGTCGGCTCAGAGGATGATGACGATGCTAGTACTCGTAAGCTTTAAAAAAAATGGCAGCAGTTTTACCACTTCTACCTATAATGAGACGGAGGCTGACAGAGGCGCCTGGATGTGACCGATCCAATGCACTTGTTAGTCGATCGTCACAAAAAGTGTTTAATAACGTCATACGTCGGATTACTCGGATTATGAGCTTGGTAGGGTATTTAGTGAGGATAGGGGTACACAGAGAGATGACAAAGTGTCATGAATTAAATTTTATATCTCCTTTATATTATCAAAATTTATCAAAAAAGGATAGACTAAAGAAATATTTAATCAATGATCAATTTTATATTGTTAAAAATAGAAGAATGAATTCAGTACAAACATTGATAGCTGGATATTATAAGCCATTATCAGTTCTGATAAATTTACATACATTTTTATTATATAGATATAAATTGGACCTTTTACCTTTTGCCTTCATAGGATAAGTAGAAAATTACACAAAAAAAAACATTGCACTTTGTCGCCAGGACTCAATTGATTTAGTGAATTTATTTTGTTTTGAGATTGAACTAAAAGAAAAAAAGATTGTAATAAAAAAATAGGAATTAGTTAGCAAATTTTTTTTAGCTTTAGTCTCAAATCAAAACCAATTTATTTCAATAAATTTCTTTAGGGTTTCTTATTCATGAAACATCATTCAATAGTGACCTAAACAGCTCTCGGCAACAAAACTAATAACCATCCCGGTGTGCCACTAACCGAACCATAAAAATAAAAAAGTTTTGACAGCCCCCACGCTACTGTAAAGGGTTTTTGACAATGGACGGAGGCACAAAAAAATCTCAAAATCTGACCCGGTTATATTTTGAATTAATTTCTTATCTTACTTTAAAATATTATAAAAAGTGCTGATGGCCCAGTGGGTAGGTACAGCAACCGCCTACTTTAGATAAATACTAAGTATTCTATTACAGTTCGGAATTCGGGAAAACTCAACATCGCTCCTGAACTCACATTTATTTCCGATCTGCAGCAAATTGATCTGCTACGGGAAGTTGGCAGATATTTTTTTTATGGGTTAGGAGGGCAAACGAGCAGACGGATCGCCTGATGGTAAGCGATTACCGCCGCCCATGGACACCCGCAACACCAGGGGAGTCACAAGTGCGTTGCCCACCTTTTAAAAGGGGATTGGGCCTAAGGTAACCTCACTCACTCGGCGAAACACAACAAAAGCGTTGTTTAACGCCGCGCGCCGGTTTCTGTGAGGCCGTGGTATCACTCCGGTCGAGCCGGCCCATTCGTGCCGAAGCATGGCTCTCCCACGTAAAAAAGTAAAAAATTGTATTCTATCTAACCCGTCCCTGCAGGGCACATACTTTCTTCGCTGTTTAGATCATCAATGCGTCTCACAGTAGATTCAGAGAATTCCCATGATGCGTGACATTTTTAAAGATTAAAATTTCCCACACCATTACAAATAGGTATAGATATAGTAATCAAATCTGTTTGTCTATCGTGTGAACTCTACTTACCTCCCACGTACTCGGTAAGCGTGAAGGAATTTGTATAAAACAAATACTCAAATATAATCCGATATTGATGGGTTTATATTTGCGAGCAAAGCCGGGTTTGTGTTTATAATCAATTTATAAGTTTTCACGTGTGATGTGACGTCGTAATTATATGTTTGATTTTAATTAAGAATTTTATAAGTAAAGTTAAAGGTTCGTGATCAAATAGCAGCTGTGTAGAGTGAGTTCCGACTGCCAAGGTAGTATTGTGGATGGGTCACCATTCCTTATCGAGACATGTTCATTTTATTATTTTTTAAATACTGTGACGTTTGGTAGCATAACCCTTTTCCCTCTACGATGAGACCCGTACCCAGCAATGGACATGCATGGGTTGAAAAGTTTTTTTTTTTAATTTTAGTATGCAATACGTAATTCCTGTTAGGACTAAATTTACTTAGCAATCAATTTGTGTAGGTTTTTTTTTGTAAATACAATATACATTAAAAATGTAAAGTATCTATTCTATTGGTCCTTAAAAAGTAGTCAACACAGTAGACCATGCTAATTAAAAAAAAACATTTTTTTACCCGAACCCCACTTAGCACGTGCAAACTCTTCTACTCCTAGGCGCCAACAAAATGTTCGAACTTCCGAATAAAAAAAATACAGCGCACAGTGGGACAGCCTATAATAAATCATTAGGGGACCCGTACATCAGAGCTTTGGTCAGTGCCCTACCGAACGTGAAGAAAAAAAAAACAAAAAAAAACTTTTTTTTCTTTTTTCAGTCTTCACCGGATATCATCGTCGCGACATTACGTTGGCGACAAAACCATGGCGCCTTGTATTTTTTTTAATTGTGGATCGTTTTAATTTGATTTGTACAAAGTGGGAATAAGGTTGAGTTTACGTCCTCAAAAGAAGCATTATAGTAAAATAGTGTCGAATTACTGGTGACAATGGCATTAGTTTTTGACTATTATGTTGGTGTTAAGGTCATTGTAAATTAAACTTTTTATGCAAAGAAATAAAGTCGGATATCAAATGGGGCGTGTATACAGAAATCCCTGCGTATGAGTGTAAAGTTGGTATATTATTTTATCTCTGTCTCAGAAAGGGTCAGTTTGTTGTTAATTTACAAAGCCACCAATGTTTGTTTTGCTAAATTTCTTTGAGAATAACATTTTGAGCTGCTAAGTTCCATTCCAATGCAAATTTATTGTAGATACATATATAAAAAAAAAATGTCCTTTTTTAACAGCACGTTTTTATGCCTCATTAGTCTAGTGGTCCCAAGTGAGACTGCTACACTAGAGGTCCTGGGTTCGATCCCCAGGTCGAGCAAAGTGTTATTGGGTTTTTCTATGAAATTCTCATTAGCAGCTCGGAGTCTGGATTTGTACCCGGTTAATGGCTATAGGCTCGCCCCCTATTTTATTTTTTATTTATTTATTTATCATTTATTTTTAGGCATCTAGGGCCCATAGATATATACCTTACAAGCTAACATATATAAAATATATACAAAATAACATGGGACCTATAACATGGGACCTAAACATACCGGCGAACTGTGGGTGTACATTAAGTACACCTCTGCCTAACCCTTCGGGGAATACAGGCGTGATGGTATGTTATGTTGTGTTTTTATTCTGATTTTCGTGTCGGCTGGTCCACTGCGAAAATTTATACCTACACTCTTACATAATATTTTTTTCCGTTGGGAAAAACTTTCTACTTAATAAAAGGGTTAAAATACCCCCCCCCCATGTAATCATTCTTAATTTATAATATAATTTTATTTACTTATAAGATTATTAAAAACTTGGTAAATATCTTACATTTTTACTAAATATTTCTAATTACGTAATTATGGTAACCGAATAGACATACAAAATCCTTAGTACAAAAAATAAAAAAAAATATTATCACCACCAGAAAGGCCCTTTAATAATAAAAACGTCACGAACGATGCCAAAAGGCGCCAACATTGTCCGTTAGTTGAGATAACACCAAATACACAGCCAAATATTTTGTCGACACGTCATACATACAAGAATCCATGCTTAAGGAATTTTGCAAAAAAAAGTCCTTTGTCACCCTTATAAGTAGAAAAAGTAAAAAAAAGTGGCAAGTGAGAGTTTTGAAATTAGAATTTAGAAACGAAAATTTTATTTGAAATTGGAGTATTCTGTTTTTTTTTTCAAGGAATGTTTTAATGTCGTATTTTTAATCACAGATCTTAACTCACTTTTCGCATTTAACCCTTTCCCGCCACTCTGCCCTTTTATGGTTTTTTGTTTATTATGTGGCCTCGTGTTGTCACAAATTTTTTAAAGTATCGTTTTATTGGTTAAGTCGACAAACGAGCTGATGAGCCATCTAGTGGTAAGTAGTCAGCATCGCCTATGGACACCTGCAACACCAGAGGAGTTGCTGATGCGTAGCCGACTCTTAAGAGCCACTACGGACTGCAGACTGCCAGAGCCGCAGCAACCGAGGGGGAACTGCTTCTTCGTGCAAAAGTCGAAACACACCAAAGATACTTTACGACAGACTCCGACGTAAGTGTGGTCGCCAGCCAGTCAGACCCCAAGAGATCACGAGATACCTATCTGAAAGGCAGTGAGGAATAGGTACTATTCCATACCCACACGGGGAAGGAAAATCTAACAATATTATGACTAATAGACAGATCCTGTTATAATTAGAACTGGCTCTCATGCGCAAAAGTCGAAACAAACACACATAATTTGTTTCCTTCATAATTTTAATGCAGATTGGGTCCAATTATGTTCGGCAGCGGACACACCAGGCTAATGACACAAATACTAGTCTATGTTTTGACCAATAAAAATTTGGAGGTTATCAGCGACTACTTCTTCAAACTGGTTTAATCAAGTTACTCATTAAATAAAACATGTAAAACATTTTGTAGTCATAAAATTAGCCACGAGCAGCAAAGTTAAGTACCTACCTACTTTTATCTAGACATAAAATTGTATTGACTGGGTGCCATCAAAGATTAGTTTCATTATGTTGTGGTAAATATTTCTTAGACCACACAAGAATTTAATTCGTATCTTTAGAAGCTTTACGTACTTTGTAGAATTATGATTGTTTATTCATTTAAATAAATACCTAAATACATTTTATATATATACAAGTATGTATTTATAAAATTCTACTTTGCTTTTGTTCTTAGTGTTACGTACGAGAAAAATATTCTATCTAGCAGCTAAGACCATATTCTTGCATATTTTCAATAATCCTTAGGTTTTGTGGAAATAAAATATGAAAAATAATTAATTTCATAATATAGCATTTGTTTTAAATAAAATAATTAACAACAATATTCAAGTTTACACAAATTGTCATTTGAAAATCACAACTCATCTTCTTGGTGTTGTAATCAGGCAAAAAATCCTTCGTCCAAAAAAAGAAACCAGCCGGCAACGCAGTTGTCAACTTAATATGACATCTGTCAAACGGGCGGGTGTTGTCAAATTGAGATTGACGTACAGATTGAGTTTTACCAAAATATTTTGTAATTTTGCGGTCGTTATTGTACCGTCAATTTTTTGTTATCATTGTCTACCTGGGAACTAGCTCTATTTGTGTGTTTGAGCCGTGTTTCTCAAGATCTTTATTAGCCCACTAATTAGGTACAGCGATGATTTTACGGGACTTTAATAGTTGTTTAAGTTTAAACAAAATATACCAACTTATCTATTTACCTATTTAGTTGTAATTAAGGAAGTGCAATTTATAAACAGTTATTAGGCTTATAAATTACTTACACCAATTAAAAACCTGTAGGTAATTCATTAATAGTAATATGTTGTTAAATTGACACTATTAGATTAACCAAAAAAATATATTTTCTTTTAAAAAACTTGAAAAAAAAATGTAGGTAATGCTGATTGTAACATACATAAGGCGCTGGTTATTTTTTATTTTCGAAGTAGTTTCATTCTAGCCCTTAAATGTGGAACTAGCTTTATACATATTAGCAAGCAATCCATCATCATTAGTCATCTGTTCAAGTGAAATAATTATTGTAATACTTAAAGATAATGTACTGTTTTAAGTTAGGTACCTAATTCGGTTCCAATAATGCTAATATGCCTCATTGTACCTAAACAGTACTATAACCTTTTTAATATACGTTTACTGGAGGTCTGCCTACACATTCCAGGGTCCATGTTAAAGAGTTCGAACTCCCATCCTTATCTGGTGCGTAAATTCTGTCAATTACGAAAAGAGTCTTTTGAAAAAAGTCCAAATTTCTTGCCACCGGCGCCATCCTTAGATAAGGCGGGTCGGAATAAAACCTTTTTTGTTTTCCTTTTTTAAATCCAGCCTTACTTTTATGGGGACATTCGATAAGGGACGTCGAGATTTTTTTTAATCGTATCGACTTGGTTCGTGTAATTATTTTCTGTGGCATTGGAAGGGTTAGGCGGGTTTTCGTCAGCTTTTGATCATGTTTTTGAAATGAATAAAGCTTATTGACATCAGTGGCTTATTATTATATATATTTATCATTAGTCTAGCAAATACGGTTGCTAAGTTTTTTTTTTTGGGATAGGAGGGCAAACGAGCAGACGGATCGCCTGATGGTAAGCGATAGCCGCCGCCCATGGACACCCGCAACACCAGAGGAGTCACAAGTGCGTTGCCGACCTTTTAAAAGGGGATTGGGCCTCCGGTAACCTCACTCACTCGGCGAAACACAACGTAAGCGTTGTTTAACGCCGGTTTTCTGTGAGGCCGTGGTATCACTCTGGTCGAGCCGGCCCATTCGTGCCGAAGCATGGCTCTCCCACGTAATTGCCACCGGGCACAATTTCCAAACTCCGAGCTGCTTACTGAGAATTTCATAGAAAAACCCAATAGCACTTTGCTCGACCTGGGGATCGAACCCAGTGAGTGTTTGAATTCATGCCACTGAATGGTAACTAGTCCATTTCATAGAAGTTAAAAACAAATTCATATTTTCCACGAACTGTGGAAAATCAGTATGTAATTTTTTCCTCAACTTTCAGAAAAATACAGAGCTGACTCAATATTTATGTAATCGTAAACACGACTGCTATGCTAGAGGTCCTGCTTTCGATTTCCAAGTAGATCAAAATGTTATTGGAATGTCCTATGAAATTCTGAGCAGCAGCTTTGAGCTTGGGCATATCTACGCCCGGTGAATGGCAATCGACTCGCCTCCTGAATTTTGTAAATAATTAATACACTTCTGGCTAACCCTTCGCGGGGAATAAAGGGTAATATAAAAATTAGCAATATTTTTACCTTATGAAAAATGCAGTATTTTTATTTACTGTCCGAATCTAATACATGTAAGTTCCTGATCTTAAATTTTTTTTGGGTTAAAAATAACTTCAAAAGTAAAAAAAAAAAACTAACCTGGCACAACACTTGAACTTTACGGATAACATTGAGGGAGATGAAACGCGCCGCCCTCTCTGAACCGCTCTCTTAGGCGTTCGACAGTTCACGCGGTACTATTGATCCCACTACTCATCTGATCCACTGTGACTTCCGATATCCTATACCAGTTCAAGGTAACACTTTAATTATCCTAATAATATTAAAAACGCGAGAGTTTTTGAGAATGTATGGATGTTTATTACTCTGTCACGCCAGAATGCCTAAACGGATCTGGATAAAATTTAGCACAGAGATAGATTATAGTCGAAAATAATACATAGGCTACTTTTTATTCAGGTCGGACCTAATTCTGAACGTTATAGTTTTGTATGATAACATAAAAAAGCCATATACCGTTACGTCAGTAATCCTGAAAGGTCAGGCAGAGGTGTAGCTACTGAGCCTGCAATTCATCTAAATGTTTCAGGAAACATGTAAAGGTGAGACAAATAACTTAAAAAACAATTGCTCGACCTGTGAATTAAACCCAGGACCTCACAATCGGCAGCTGCGTCTGCGCATTCTAGGATTCAGACGGGTTTCACGTAGATATGAACCTAAAACTTTACTTCTGAAACTCTGTGCAGACTCATTTTATTTTTTATTATCTATACTTATAATAAATCTGTAGAGAGGTCAATTCTGTACATGAAATATATTTCCAAAATAACTATCAGCGGGTGATTAGTGATCGATACTTACGCCAAAAATGCAATCAGTAAAATTTTTGTCTGTCTGTCTGTATGTTCGTTATAGAAACAAAAACCGCTCGACGGATTTCAACGAAACTTGGTGTAATTGTTCTTCATACTCCTGGGCAGGTTATAGTATACTTTTCATCACGCTACGATCAATAGGAGCAGAGCAGTGAAGGGAAATCTTGGGAAAATGAGTGATTCATGAGAAAGGTTTCAAGCTATAAAACATCACGCTACAACCCTTAGGAACGGGGCAATGCAGGTGAAACCGTGGGCGAAGAACTAGGGAACAAAGTAACTATTCCACGCGGACGAAGTCGCTGGCAAAAGCTAGTACGTAATAAGATGACAAACAAGCAAACAAGCATTCCTCCTGATGATAAGCAGCAACCACAGCCTATAGACGTCAGCTACATTAATCTAGATTCACTCATACTTCTTCCCTCGTGTGGGGAGTGTTAGAATACTGTTCCTCACTGCCATTCAGATTCAAGCTTCCCGTTAAGACCGGGAAAATATCGGACTTTCTCGCGGTAGAACCTCTTGGGGTCTGACTGGCTGGCGACCACCCTTACGTCGGAGACTGTTATAGTGTGTAAGGTATATATCTATGGGCCATAGATGCCTGAAAATAAATGATTTTGATTTTTGATTTGATTTGATAAAGCACCTTGGTGTGTGTTTCGACTTTTGCGCGTAAGAGTCAGTTCCCCCTCGGTTGCTGTGGCTGTGGCAGTTTAGGTGTTGCAGGTGTCCATAGGGGACGTTCACAACTTACCATCAGGTGGCTCGTCTGCTCGTTTACTGACAATCAATAAAAAAAAAACTTGCGTTGCCTGAATTGCCCCGCAAAGACGTAATACCAACTTATAAATCGTAATTCAAACATTATTATATCAAATTGTGTTATTATTCGGAGTCGCATTTATCATTTCGTCTACTACTACTTCACAGGAAATAAACGACCCGAACATAGTTCCAAACTTGGTAATATTATCAAAAATTACATTCGCTTACATTTATTTCCAGTGGACTATTTTGGATAAAATCGTATAGTAAGCACCTAGACTAACGTTATCTGAATCGGAACAACAACACAATTTGATGAAACCGTGTTTGAATTACGATTTATTTTGGTATTACGTTTGCATGGAAAATTCGGTCCGCCGGACTCTTAAGGCGGATCGTTACGCTGTGCCCGCGAAATTCAAATTTCGAGTGGTTTTTCGCAGTTTGTAGGTCTATAACAAGTTCTAGATTCATGGTAGTTGTAATTGCGACATCAACTATACAACATTCACAACTGAGAACTAACCTTTACTAATAAATCCATATCAAGCCAAAAACTTGGCGCAATCTGTGTAATTGGTCAAAATTTACATTTTACACTACTTTTTGATCCAATAATGATTTTTAAGCAATGGTTTTAGATAAAAATTGTGATTTTTGTATAGTTAATGTCGCAATTACCATTACCATGAATGCAGAACTTATTATAGACCTACAAACTGCGAAAAACCACTCGAAATTTGAATTTTGTGGGCACAGCGAAACGATCCGCCTTAAGCGTTGTCATTCCCATATGCCCAGTAATTTTACTGGCTACATTACCCTTCAAACTGGAAGGGTAATTAACATTATAATGGGGCGGGAATACCTACAGGTGTGATAATATCCTCAATGATTCAAACTAAGCCCTTTATGTCCCATTCACCCACTTTCCAAAATCCTTACTCGCACCAAAACTAAACGAGTAAAATCAGGACGTCACAAAAAAAAGAAGTTAATTTAAGACCACTTGTAGCTAATACATTAACCGTTCGGCGGCGATCGGGTACTTTTTGATCATTATCTCAACATTTTTGGACTTCCGAACTGTGGTCATTTGAATGTGGTCATTTGGAGGCGCTAAGCGGTAACTTTTGATCATAATCACCGGAAGCGGTACGGTGATTAAAATTTTCTGACACCGGCGTTATAGGGTTGGTTGAATACGAATTGATTTTAATAAAATAATTATTATAAATTAATGTAATATATGGGTACTTGTATACATAAAAATTGGTTGGCTGTTAACTGTATTTATTCTATGGACCCATAAGAATATTTACCTTATATATAGAGCTCATCAACAAAAACAAAATTAAACTCCGTCCAAAAATAAGGAAGTTAACATTGTAATTTTTTACTAGACAGAGAACAGGACTTTACATAGAGAAGAGGTTAAGCTTATAGTGCGCCATACAATAACTCTGATCAAAAATAACGAAATTAGAATTTTAATTTTTTGCTAGACAGAGAACATAGAACTTTACATAGAGATGACATTAAGACCAAACTGCGCCATACAATAACCCTGACAAAAATAAGGAAGTTAGTATTTAAATTTTCTGTTCCACAGAGAACACAGGACTATACATAGAGATGACATTAAGCCTAATGCCTAAGCTCCATAGAAATTCTATAGTAACACTCGTTTTGCGGGAAAGGGAAAAAGCATCTACTGTCAATCGCCAACAAAAACGTTAAACACATATTTTAGAAATGTATTGATAATATCGTTCGTTTGAAACGTAGTAACTCAAAATTTTAACCTATCACAAATAAAAAAATATATATTTTTTTATAAATTTCTACTAAAAACTTTGCAATCTTTACTAATGAACAAAGTTCGATATGACGTCAAATTATCGGGGGGCTGGGTTATATTTTCGTTAATAATTATTTCTAGCAATTGAAATATATTTGAAAACACTCTTCTAAAAATAGGTCTTTTTGAGTTAATACCCTGTACATCAAGACCGACGATATTGGCTTTTGCTATCGTCGGCGTTCCAACAATGGAATAACTAAGTTGATCCCTATCCCTATATGATAAGTCCTTATCGTCTCTATTTTCAGCCCATAGTGCCTAATCGTCCACTGCTGGTCTGGTCTCTCTTAGTGAACGCCATTGTACCCAATCATTGGGTCTAGCCGCCAACCGGTCCTTTACTTAACAAGTAACCATTCAAGGAGCGTGACTTCTATCTAAATTACCAAGACCGCATGCAAATCAGTCGAGCAATTCTTGCTATGTAAACACACATATATTTATGATGCGTAAAAATGTAAATTTTATACATGGCTAAAGCACTAGAATCGTAGGTACTTATCCATCGAAGTATAAGTAAATTGGATAAATTAACATTACTTATGTACAAAATGACGTTTACATATGTATAGAGCTAGATTAATTCTAGATTCTAGGTATCTTATCTATGCAGATGAGTTTTAGATATATGGAGGAAAATAAAAAGATACTTTTGCGTCTGAGTTTAACAGTTTAGATTGGTAAATGCTTACACTGTAATAAATATACGTTTGTTTGTTTAAAATGTGTTTTATCTCTTTCTATTGGCATGTAAATGACAAAGACAGGGATACCGCTAGAAAATGTAAAGTTTCTGTATAAGATTCTTTTAGCAATTCAATATCTTGTGTTATTTATATTTGATAATTTGTAATTTGTAAGCATAGCGATAGATTTGATTTTACGGTCATACTAACTGTTACCCGCGGTTTTACTCGCATGTTAAGGGCATAAAAGATAGCCTATGTTCTTCCCCAGGAAACAATCTACCTTCTTGCCGGTAATCCATCAAAAAGGCCAGGTACGTAACACTCGCAACCGGCGTGTATGTATGAGAAGATGTATAATGTGGAAGAAGCAAAAGAAGTATGCAAGAATCGTAGCAAGTGGCAGTCTATAGTTTCTGCCTACCCCTGTGGGAGAAAGGCGTGAGTGTATGTATGTATGTAGGTATGTCTGTTCAGCGGTTTAGGCGTGAAATGGTAACAGACATACAAAGTTACTTTCGAATTTATGAATAATACTAGCTACTGCCCGCGACTTCGTCTGCGTTCAAATTCAAGTTCAAATGTTTATATTTCAAATAAGCTTTTACAAGCGTTTATGAAACGTTATTAAGTCTAATTGCACGGTTCCAAAAAGTTGATCCTATGGAGAAGAATCCGGCAAGAAACTCCATGGACACTCTTTTAAATTAAGAGGTATTACATTCTTCTGGTACAATAGTGCGAACAGGATGTGTGGACACTGAAGGTTATGTCCAAGTTAACACGAAGTCGATATTATGAAAAAAAGGTTCCCAGCATTAGAGAACTCGTCATTATAAAAAAAAAACAAAAATGAAAATAAATAAACTATGTGGAAGACACACATCGTTCAAAGATTACAGCTAGATGTCCACTTAGACATGCTGCAATGTACTCACATTTACAATTGCGTGGACTTCAGTATTGGATCCGACCCGGATAAAAGACGAGATTAACATCCATACGTCCTCACAAACTTTCAAGTTTATAATATTGAAGTGGCAAAGGGATCTCTATAGTAACCTAAACTTTAAATAACAAAATGGCAGCGCACGTCAAATCATGACATTTCTAAGCAAATTTTGGATACCTTAGTTTACATTAATGTAATTTCCGTAGGGATCTCTAATAAAAAAAAAATACAGCCTATGTTACTCGCTGATAATGTAGCTTTCTATTGGTGAAAGATTTTTCCAAATCGGTTTAGTTGTTTAGGCGTGAAAGCGGAACAAGCAAACTCATTTTCGCAATTATAATATTACTGAGGATAAGTACCTATGAAGTATGGATTTTACAAAAACACGTGTATCATTTGAATTTGAACCTTATACTCGTGTCCTTATTAGTCAAATTACATTCAAGCACAAGCGTAGCTGATGATGATGAAGTCTTAGCTTCGAGTTTGTCTATTGTTTCTTAGAAGCAGCTTTGAATTGGTAGGAAAATTTGTAGACTAAGAATGTTCCGGAGAACTAAAGATGGATATCTATCTAACACGTCGGGGATTACAAACGTCATGTAATATAAGAGCTGATAAGACGGCCCATGACACTGTTCTAATCAACTCCCAATTACCATACCGTGAAGATAGTAAGACAGTTAATAACACAACATATGTGTTAGTAACTGTTCGTTATCTAAAACAAATACATTCAGTAGTTAAGTTTAACTTATGCAAATAACTGTTATCTTCACTAATATACTTAACATATGTAGGATGTTTATTTGTCCACCTGTTAATAGGCGGGCATGTACGAATGAAATAATCCAAACTAATATTATAAATGTGAAAGTAACTGTCTGTTTGTTACGATTTCACGATTAAACTGCTTAATCAGTTTTGATGACACTAGGATTTTCTACTGTATCATAGATGTAGACAGTAGATGTTACAATGTTACACGATACAGTGTAATCCTAGATCCGGAACAAGTACCTGTAGGTCATACAAACATTTTTTTCCGTGCGGGGATCGAACCGACAACTCGTAGCGTAGAATCCGACCATTCAGCCGCTACGCCAAACGTGATTGTACCTGTCGCAAATTTGTATTTGTATCAAATCAGAATTCGCACGACGGCCAATACACAATATTTAAAACAAAAGTTAATAAGTAGGCAGATGTTTTTAGATCGATCGTGGACCTTATGTACGAGATTGGTAATTTTTGATCGAACGAAGCATGAACGAAGAGTAACCCATATATGAACTAGCCACAATATAAAACAATCCGCGTCACAATTAATAGTGGGCGATTATGAATGATTTGTATAATCGAATTACTTTGTAATATTAATGTTGTTAATCGATTATGAAATTAGTAACTAATATATTTTCAGAGCCTCGAGGTTGCTTGAGTTCAAATATGAATAAATGGTTAACGTTACAATATTTTTTCATCATAAAAAGAATTACTTATGTCATATTGACTACTCTGCTCTGCATCGACTTGCGACCGCGACTAGTAGTTACTAATCTGTATAATTGAGATATCTCGAGACATCTTCATAATCGAATGATTTCATTAGTATATCTCATAATCGCCCACCGCTAGTCACAATAATAGAGATGAATAAAATTACTTTTGGCCCAAAAATCGTACCTTGCGGCATTCCTAACAAAAAAGTTATGGGCCCTAAGATATAACCTTGCGGTCTCACCTCTAAAACTTTAAGCCCGTAAATTAACACAGTACGATCGCATATAAAAGTGATTGTTAATATGTAATGCGGTGATCATAGAAGCCGACACGTGCGCGCGACTGTCCATTGTTCCGACACGTACGGTTGGTAACTTTAAAATAGTTTTTTGACAAACTTAATCGTAGGTACTTGTAGATTGTAACAGTTAATGTAACGAACGGGATGAAGAAATGGGAAAGACATTTGATGAAAATTTAATTGGTCTAATAATCTAATCCTAATCTAATAAAGGAAGCCATATAATATTAAAAGTACGTATTTACATCAAAAGAAGCGCCATTGCTAACAAGATTTCAACCTAAACATTTATTAATACTCACGTCATTGTCACATTTATTAATTCCTCATCTTCGTACCTATTAATAACGAACTTATTGCGGAACGGATTCAATACGAGTAAATTAAATCCTCAGAAGGGTTTAATTACCGACACATTTTTAGCTTTATTCAGGCCAAAAGATTGTAGTCAAATTCTAAAGGTATAAATTGTTTAAAAAATAATTTTCTTAACTAAATTTTAGTTTGTAGTCTTAAGAGTCCGGCGTGGCGGCGGACCGAATTTCTCTTACAAACGTAATACCGAAATAAATCATAATTCAAACACAATTTAATCAAATTCTGTTATTATTCGGATTCCGATACCGTTAATCTAGGTTCTTACTCTATTATTTCGTCCAAAATACTTCATTGGAAATAAATGTAAGCGAATGCAATTTTTGATAAGTTTACAAAGTTTGGATCGACTTTCCGGTTTTTAATTCCAGTGAAGTAGTAGTAGACGAAATAGTACCGTAGGAACCTAGATTAACGATATCCAAATCCGTATACTAACATAATTAGGTAGAATATTGTCTGGATTACGATTTATTTCTGTATTACGTTTTTGTGGACAATTCAAGATCCGCCGGACCCTTAAACAGCAAACGACACAAACCTCACGTTCAATCGCCATATTTTTTTTCCTAAGTCGACAGCATTGGAGAACAGGTTCCCGTCTAAACAGCCCGAAGGTGCGAGGCTACTGACTTCGCACCCCCATAAAACGTGCCATGGTGGTCTATCGTAGGCGATACCTTTTAGGTACCATAAAAAAGTACCATTTGACGGTATTTTTGTGCCACCGAATCGGGAAGTTTAAAACGATAAATACTTTTTGAGTGAAACTGTTTTGTCGGAGACTATATTTGGTTGCTTTCTATAACGTTTTGGGAGACACTTTTGAAGTGTAAAGATCGAAGCAAATACGAGATAGATAGAGTTATATAATCATCATTGAGCAGCCTTTCCCCAACTATGTTTGGATCGGCTTCCAGTCCAACCAGCTGTGGTTCATTGACCAATAATTCTCACGGTAAAATGTCGTAGTAAAACTTTATAAGGCTGAGATGGATGTTAGCGAAAATTTACTAAGACGACACGATTGGCGCAGCGGTTGAGCGATCGGCTTAAGAACTACTTAACGGATTTTCATGCAGTTTTCACCAATGGCCGGAGGGATTCATAAGGAAGGTTTTAAGCTATTAAACATCACGCTACAAATGTTTGGAACTGGGCAAAATAAATAATAATAATAATAAAAACGTTTATTTCTCACCACAAGCCAAAAATATTTTAAATACAATGATAAATAACACAGTTATGAGCTAATAGTTGATACATTTTTTGTTTGCGGATCACTGGTGCCTGTAGGTAGAAACACCTGTAGTACAGGTCACCAAGTCCCCATCTCTGTCAAGTTTTAGAAATATTAACCTACACTCTTTAGCTAGTAAGGAAATAAACGGCAACCTTTTGTTTCTTTACAGACAGCGAGTGTAAAATTCGTCACCATATTGTGCCAATGTGTGCATATATCATTGGCATATGTCTAAAAATATGCCTCGTTTAGGCATAAACTATTGTGTTGACACGTTATCATTTAGCACTGATCTGACGGAAAACTGAATGACGGATTCACGCGTCAAGCGGTCCCATAGGCAGTTTTGTCGTCAAATTACTATGCCTAACAATCACTATAGTTTATAATCAGATTACTTGCTTCATTAGCCTATTGGTCCTGAGCGCGACAGCTACGATAGAAGTCGTGGATTCCATTCCCAGGTCGAGCAAAGTGTTATTGGATTTTGCTATGAAGTTCTCAGTAATTTCTGCCCGGTTAATAGCAATAGGCTCGCCTCATATTTCATGGGACCTAAACATACGGGCGAACTGTGGGTGTTACCTACATTAGTACGTACATAACATAAAATAACAATCAACCCATTATACTGTCCCACTGCTGGGCAGGGATCTCCTCTCAGAATGAGAGGGATTAGGCTAAAATCCACCACGCTAGCCTACTGCGGATTGGCAGACTTCACACGCCGTCAAGAAAATCTCTCGGGTTTCCTCACGATGTTTTCCTTCACCGTTTAAGCGCGTGATAATTAACTATTAATACGCAAATGACTTCGAAAAGTCAGAGGTGCGTGCCTTGGATTTCAACTCGAGACCTTTGTTAGTACCTACGCCTCTGCCTAACCCTTCGGGGAATACAGGCGTGATGGTATGTTTATATCCAGGATACTTATTCACATCGACTACATGTTTGCATCTTGCCTGTTCTTATGAATACAATAAAATTATGAATAACGAGCTTCTGCCCGCGACTTTGTCTGCGTGGACTTCAGAATAGGGTCCGACCTGGATAAAAAGTAACCTATGTGTTATTCCAAACTATAATCTATGTCTGTGCCAAACCTTATCCAGATCCGTTCAGCTGTTTTGGCGTGAAAGAGTAACAAACATACAAGCTTATGCGTTTATAATATTATAGTAAGGAAGTTAGCAGTCATGAACAAGAACACTATGATAAAAAACAGAACTTGTGAAATGTGTCAGGGATAAACAAGAGAGAATCCGTAATAGATATAATTTAAATAAAGATATAAATATTCATGGAAGAAAAATTTGGTCTCAGGCAGGGTTCTAACTGGAGTCTTCCGGTTGGATACAGGTCGCTTTAGCCAACTACCAACCACTTAATATCATTATACATATCTTTGGGAATATTCAACATACGTTAATGCAAAATAAAATAAAAATTACTTCTTAGGTAATTTAAATGTTAATAATTTTGTAACAAACGCATTTCTTAGTAGGTATTTTAGCTAACTCGTTAGTCCAGTTTCCAGAATTTTAGGCTTTTAAACAAAATAAAGATTAAAATAAAACTCAGCAACATCCGCATGGTTATCTAATTGATGAGTTTTAGAAATTTTTAAATAGTTGGATGCATATTTATATTGAAACCTTTATGTAAATCTATTCTGCCGTAAGAAACGCGACTCATAGAAGGAATTACTAATTTAGTAACCTAACTAAGAGCTTTTAGCCAAATATTATTTTTTCGTTTATTTTAATATGATAATTGAAAAATTGTGAGTGATTTTTCTGTGATCTAAGGCAGGTTGCTGATATTCGTGATATCGCTCAAGCCCCTAGCAGAATACCAGCGCTGCGTCATATTGTGTAATGAACTGGCATAATTATGCTGAGCTAGGATCCTTTTTTGTTCCCACAAATCAGCATATTCAATTTTTATTCAATTTTAATTAAATTTTTTATTATTTATTCAGTATTTTCGTTTTTTTTTTGTATCTACTTATAAACTATTATGTTGTGAGGACAAAATTAATGTATTTCTTTCTTTCTTTCATTTCATTTAGAAATTTTGACGAAAATACAGAGAAGATACAAGAAACAACAACCGGATATGCAATCGGGCCTTTGGTTTTAGGGGTCCTCAACTAAACTGAAAAGTTAATAAAAATCTTAACACAGCGATGTTCCAGACTTTGGAGTTTAGCCCGGACAAGGGAGTCGTTGCCCATAAGCTTCTCGGCGCGTTTCTCGACGGATTCCAACGCCTCGAGCTGGTATTTAGCCGATCCTTTCCCAAGGTGCGAACAGTACTCCCTGCACGACCGAACTTGTGCGTGAAGTAACGCCGCTCCTTCGAGAGGATACATCAGGCGAACTGGGGGTCAAGCGTAAGCCTATCACGAATAAAAAAAAACATTATCTATAAGACGAAATATTTTTGCAAGGGTCTTGTTACTGGCTATCAGACTTGGATTACTTGAACATTGAAAAATTCATGACAATTTCCTGATACATATCTATACTAGCATATTTATAATATAGCATAATCATACCTCTATTTCACTCCTGCACAACACTCGCAACCAATCACACACACCACACAAACACACATACCTCACTCTCATCACTTCCACACCACACTCTCACCACTTCCATACCATTCTTTCTCCACTGCCACACCCCACGCACTTTAACTAACAACCAGCAAAAAAAAAGAATTATCGACACATTTTTAGCTTTATTCAGGCCTGGAATATAAAAAAAATGTAGTAGTAGTAATTTTCTTATCTAAATTTTAGTTTGTACTCTTAAGAGTCCGGCGGACCGAATTTCTCTTACAAACGCAATACCGAAGTATATCGTAATTAAAACACAATTTAATCAAATTCTGTTATTATTCGGATTCCGATACCATTAATCTAGGTTCCCACTGCACCATTTCGTCCTAAATACTTCACTGGAAATAAATGTAAGCGAATGCAATTTTTCATAACTTTACCAAATTTGGAACGATTTTCCGGTCTTTTATTTCCAGTGAAGTAGTAATAGACGAAATAGTACCGTAGGAAACTAGATTAATGGGATCCAAATCTGAATAATAACATAATTTGATAAAATAATGTCTGGATTACGATTTATTTCGGTATTACGTTTTTGTGGGAAATTTAAGCTCCGCCGGACCCCTAACAGCTTTTTTGAACTTAACTTGTATACGATTAATTAAATTGTTATAAATCTGGCGAACGAGACTGGATCTCACAACACAGAGTATCCTAGTGTGAGGTTCAGTTTTATTCCTAAGCCTTATGTAAAAATCTTATAAAATAACTAAATAAATGAATATACCTACAAGAAACATTTAAAAATATTAGTATAGTTGTCCTTATTAAAGGGAATTAAATGTCGAAGTTCAAATAGTATAAAAAAATATTAAAAATTTAAATAAAACTACTTTTTTCGGATTTTTTCGCGTTGTATTAATATTATTTAATTCGGATCCTTTACAGCATCCATGGTCACGGGTAGACTAAGTTGTTGGACGTCTTAATGTTACAATTACTAACAGCTACCTTACATTTTTGTTATTTATTGGCGATCCGATTCACGCAGAACGAGCTGACCGTATCCTTCGGTCTTGCATTTTGATTTAATGGAATCTATAATGGGGTTCCAAGCAGGTGGTAAGCCCCAGCCATCTTCTCTATTGAAATATGGGTCTTTTTTAATTTCACAACGCGAAAAAATCGCGAAAAGTTTATTTCAATGTCTAATATTCGCGTAAGTGTCAGAAACCAGTAGATATAAAATATGAAAATTCAAATAAGACCTTGAAAAGTCCAAAGTCGCCGTTTAAATAGTATAAAAAAATAGAAAATGTAAATTGGACGTATTTATTTGCTTACGAACAGAAGAACTTCCTCAATAAGCGCGCTATGTCAAGGAGTACCGCTTTCTGTATCAAGCTCTTGATCTACCCGACAAACGTCTTTATTATCAATTATTTATTCTATAACTCAATTATACACTACTTAATTTTTATTTTATTATGGCAATTATTCCGCTGCGTTACCTTTTAAGTTCGTATTATGTACCAACATTATAATTTTAAGTAGTTAAATAGTTATTTAAATATACCTACTTAACAATTATTATTAAACGAATTATCTACTAAAACAAATTAAAACATTAGGTAACTAATACGAAACTAGAATGTTTATAAAGAAAACGGAAAAATAGAATGGGTTATCAAAAACTAGCAATACTGATCCTCTGGCCTTTCATTATTTTTAAAATTCTGGATATTTTTTTCTGATATTGTCTTTGACTTTTATTTTATTGTGTATAATAAAGCTGGCAGATTATAAAAAAAATACTATAAGAATTATAGATGTATTTATGTTTTCTTTAGTTTTAGTCTAGGTTCGTCCGTTTTTATATTTTTCATATTTTACTGATTAGATAGATAGTGAATAATATTTTTAATTTTTTTATTAAGAATAGGAATTTACTTGGGAACTTTATACGAGTACCTACTTATATAGTCAGGACCAGTGTCAGTAGTAGGCTGGAGATTTTTCTCAAGACAGGGTGAAATGGCGCACATTGGGGGAGGTCTACGGTCAGCAGTGGACTGAATTTTTTTAATGGATTAAGACGGCAAACGAGCTGACGAACCACCTTGTGGTAAGTAGTCATTGTCGCCCATGTAATACCAGAGGAGTTGCTAATGCGTTACCGACCTTTTTGAGCCCGTACGGACTGCAAACTACCAAAGTCGCAGCTACCGAGGGGGGACTGGCCCTTACGCGCAAAAGTCGAAACACCCTTTGGTGGGTGTTTCGACTTTAAGACAGACTCCAACGTTAGGGTGGTCGCCAGCCAGTGAGACCCCAAGAGGTCCTACCGCCGAACAAGTCAGATATTTTCTCGGCTTTTAACCAGATGCCTATCTGAAAGGCAGTGAGCAACAGTATTAGAACCCATCCCCACACGGGGTATACTGATAATGATAAGCTGATGATGATTATAATGATGAGAACTTTATTGATTTTTAGTGATTTTTGCAAAAAAAAAACACAAAAAGATAATAATTAATAATAATAATAAAATAATATTTCTTTATAATCATTTCGTTAATTATAATAATAATATTTTTTTATTATTATAATTAACAATAATAATTAAAAATATTTTTTTAGTAAAGGTGAAATTTTTTTCTTTTACTAAAAAATAACTTCATAATCTTAGCATGGAAATTGCAAAAAAAATCACAAAAAGATAGTTAAAAGGTAAGGTGGCATCGTACGACACTGAACTAACTGTAAAGTAAGTCGTGTCGGTTGAGAAGTAAGGTAACTTGCCTCTCATAGATGTCGCCAACGTCACCTTATGACGTAAATTCAGAATTTGAAGGCAAAATTTCAATCATGCGGGTAGGGTTCGCGGTGGCTTAGAGGTCAGAGCGTCTGGTGTATCCAACCAGGAGACGCAGGTTCGAATCCTGCCCGCGATTTATTTTTTTCCTTTACTAAAAAATAACTTTATTATTCTTTAATAATACAAACATTTCTAATGTATTATCGTGGTATGTCTATCTTGTAGCTGAAGAAACAGTCTTGTTAAAACAGACTGTCTCGACGTGGCAGCTACTTTCTTTAATTTGTTAACTGTTTAGCGTACAGTGAAGGTTTTATAGCTTCTGACTTCGAAGTACACTGTTAATTATCTGTGTAAATCTCAAGTTGCGTTTACGCTAAATTTTTGCTTGAAGACGCAATATTTTCTGTTAAAAGTGCGCTTACATCTTACTTTCAATTTCCCAAAATTCTTTTTTAACCGTTAAATAGATAAAATATGTTTCTTTCTCCGGTATAGGGTGCCTGTCTGTAAATATGATATGCCTTATTTTAAGATTTCGTTAAATACAATTTTAGTCATATTTTTATAGTCTCTATAGTAATATCTAAGGCTTGTCATTGGCTTTCGAAGTTATTGTTATTTATCTTTTAAATAAGCTCTAAGTTTTTAGACTAAAACTTAATAAATTATTGTGAATTAATTTAATGTTAAAACAATTTACTCGATATTTTTTTATATTCTGTTTTAATTTTTTGAAATTCGATTGATGGGTGTAGATTTTTTGCAAATAAACATTTTATGAAATTGTTTGTTTTGTTAAAACCGATTCTTTTTTTATTATTTAGTTATTATAGATTAAAAGAGGAGGTCGTAGTAAAATAGGCGCTACACAAATCGACAAAGGACAGACTGTCAATGACTTTTTTACATGGAGAGATCCTTCCGCGCCTCGGCGAGCTTCAACTGATGCTTCCGGTTATTATGAAAAATAGTTACGACAGTTTGGTATAACAGCCGCTTTGAATAGTGGAATTGCGTTATACAGGTCAGATAGCAATCAATTCAAATAAATGACACAGATTGAAATAAATAATAGAGTAATAAAGGAAAAAAAAACGACATTGAAAAAAAATACAATACTACATATTTATTCTGTGGTTACACATCAAAGGCGGAAAAACTCAGCTCAGGCCATTTTGTTTTACGATTACAAAAATGCTTTTATAATGAAATACTTACAGTCAAATATATTAACCTCTGCTAATTCTAATTATATATCGTTTAAAATTAGGTAGGTACTGTTTTTTTAGATTGACATTTTGTAATTCGTTATTAAATTAATAGAATTCATTAAATTTATGAACAGATAACCGACAAAAGAAAAACGCCGCTTATCCACCTAATTATTTCTAATTCCTATTCTTATTATTTTTGTCTCAACCTTGAATGGCAGGTGTTTATAATAATTTTACCATTTGTGTATTTAAATAATTCTATCTGTAATAGGTACCTATGAAAAAATCTGTGCGTCTGTAAGTACGTCCGTTGAAAAATTAAATAATTGTTATTATCTTATTGTATTTTTTTGCAGTTTCTATGCTAAGATTAGGTATAAGGTTAATTTAGTGAAGGAAAAATTCTGACTTCAACTTAAAGACTTAAATTCAGAGTTGAAGGCAAATTCGACCTGGTGGTGAAACTCGCGGTGGTTTAGTTGGTCATAGCGGCTGGTGTATCTAACTAGAAGACGCAGATTCGAATTCTGCCCGCTGTCGAATTTTTCTTCACTAAAGTAACATTAGCAGTGGGATCTTATAGGTTAAAAAAAGTAACATTACCTAGATAGTGTTATTTTACTCTTTGCGTGATTTATTTTCGTATTTAGTGACTCCTTTATTGTGGCACTTACTATTAAACATAGGCCTCTAAACATATAGATTTAAGTTTTTAACAATATTGTTTGTGATAAGCACAAAGACAAATCCGTTATCCGGTCCGGTTTCGTACAAGTGCAATGCAACCTTTTGGAAGAAATTCTTTACATGATATTGAAAACCGTATCAAAATCCGTTGTCAATTAGAGAAACTAACCAGACAAACAGACTCGGTTAGTGACATTATTGATGTCAAGAATAGACACTGCATCGTCTGAATATATCAGTTACTAGCGACCCGCCCGCGGTTTCACCCGCGCTGCTCCTCTCCTATTGGTAGTAGCGTGATGTTATATATATAACCCTATAACCTTCCCCAATAAATGGACTATCCAACACACAAAGAATTTTTCAATTCCACCTAGTAGTTCCTGAGATTAGCGCGTTCATACAAACAAACAAACTCTTCTTTTCATATTAGTATCTATAGATAAAAACCTTTCATACTTCGTATTCAAATCAAAGGGCAAAAATTAAATCATCAAACTAAAATCCAAGCAAAGTCGTATGCCAAACTAATACTTATTCAATAATTCTTTCTATCGCATAAATTTTGTGAGTAACCCTCTAATGGGCAGTTACGCTTGCACTGGTAAAAATAATGCCTTGGTCCAAAAGACCCCGCGATTTATAAATCTTCCCCCTTTGTCGCAGGATTGGATGGAATCCCCATTATTTGATTAACCGAATGCACTAAAATTTTCGGCATGCGAAGTTTAAACGTAATTTTTAGTTTTTGTTGTTTTAGTTTTTGTAATTTATGCTGATTTAGTTTTTAGTGCGGGACGATTTGCGTTGTGTGAATAAAATAAAAATTAATCATGTTTGTATGTTGTTTTTGCCCTACTATACATATAGATAGCAGATATTTTAATGTTATTTTATTAATATAAAATGTAATCTATACTTATAATAAATCTGTAGAGAGGTCAATTCTGTACATGAAATATATTTCCAAAATAACTATCAGCGGGTGATTAGTGATCGATACTGACGCCAAAAATGCAATCAGTAAAATTTTTGTCTGTCCGTCTGTCTGTCTGTCTGTCTGTCTGTCTGTCTGTATGTTCGTTATAGAAACAAAAACCACTCGACGGATTTCAACGAAACTTGGTACAATTGTTCTTCATACTCCTGGGCAGGTTATAGTATACTTTTCATCACGCTACGATCAATAGGAGCGGAGCACAATTAAAAAATGTTGCAAAAACGGGAAAATTATTTGATTATTTTGTTCTGGGAAGTGACATGGGTCGTTGATAAAGCAGGCGTAGCCGCTGGCGGAAGCTAGTCATGAATATGGAGACGATTTTATTGACAAA
The DNA here is from genome assembly GCA_910591435.1 of Acronicta aceris. Taxonomy (NCBI): domain Eukaryota; kingdom Metazoa; phylum Arthropoda; class Insecta; order Lepidoptera; family Noctuidae; genus Acronicta; species Acronicta aceris. The sequence continues at coordinate 10,465,634 of OU342781.1, read as the reverse complement.
AAAATTGGGTATTTTCAAACTATTTTAAATAAAATAAAATATGTTTTTTTTTTAAATGAAAGATATCAATCAACGACAAGTTAATGTAAATTACAATTTCACAATACTAAATCTATGTAGGTATATAAAAGAATAACCTGACTGACTGACATCCCATGATCCCAGATAGTTTGCAGGCTGGTTCCTTTTGCACTGTAGACGAGTGCTAAGAAAGGAATTTTGGAAATTCAACCCCTAAGATGGTGAAAGGGGGAGGTGAAGGTGAAATACAGCTAGTACAATATATAAAGTTACAAACAATAATAATAAAGTTAACAACAAAATGCTTTATTGAAATAAATCCACTTTACGGATTTTATCGCGTTACAATTACATTAATTAGTCACTGCCTCATTAGTCTAGTGGTTCCAAGCGCGACTGCTACACTAGAGGTCCTGGGTCCGATCCCCATGTCGAGTCGAAAGTCGAAAGTGTTATTGAGTTTTTCTTTGAAATTCTCAATAACACTTTGGGGTACATTAAGTACGCCTCTGCCTAACCCTTCGGGGAATAGGTACAGGCGTGATGGTATGTTTTGATGGTATGTTTAATTACATTAATAAATAAAATTCGTGAAGTGGTTTTATTTCAATTTTTAATACGTCAATTTATCAATGCGTAAGTGTCAGAAACCACTAAAATATAGGCATTTTTTTATTTCATCATCATAATTCATAATCATCATCATACAGCTTAAATCTACTCACTGCATAGTGTAGGCCTCTATTATTTATTGCCACGACTGAAAGCTTGTGCAACTGGTCCCAATCGCCACCTTTTCAACCTTGAGGCAAATGCAACACCGATCATGCTGCACGATTCGTGAAACCTTGATGTCGATATTTTCTAAATATTTACTTATTTCAACGTTAACACCTAGATTTTGAGGTTATACCGAGCTAAAAAAATGTTGTACAGTGGAAAAAACCAAATAGATACCTATTGTGATACAATTATCCTGTGATTTGGATACAGGTGTTAACGACACAATAATTTTATGAATTTAAAAAATAACGTCTTTATTTAAAAAAATGGTCAGTAACAAACAACGCATAGACTGTCATCATGATTATATCCGAAGGGTTAGGCAGAGTTGTACGGATGTAGGACCTCTAGAAATATAGTAAAGGGCAGAAAAATTAAATCTATTGGGACCCTTGGAACATTCTCAAGTATTATGGAGTCTGGATTTGTGCCCGGTTAATGGCTATAGGCTCGTCCCCTATAACATGGGACCTAAACATACCGGCGAACTGTGGGTGTACTTTAAGTACGCCTCTGCCTAACCCTTCGGGGAATACGGGCGTGATGGTATGTGTCATTATGGCCCTAACGCTTCAAAGTTTGGAGACCCCTGGTGTAGATAATGGGATCTAATTATTAATTAGATCCCATGTACTCAGAGGCGATCTGTTGCCATTAACCGGGCACAAATCCAAACAACGAGCTGCTACTGAGAATTTCATAGAAAAACACAATTACTCTGCTCAACTTGGCTATTGAATTCAGGACCTCACGCTCAACAACCGCGCTGAAATTGAAATTGAAATTATTTATTCTGCAAGTAGATCTTTAGAGATACTTTTACATGTCAAGGTTTTTTTTTAGCTAGATGGCTTCGGCATTTTTTTTTATGGGATAGGAGGGCAAACGAGCAGACGGATCGCCTGATGGTAAGCGATAACCGCCGCCCATGGACACCCGCAACACCAGAGGAGTCACGAGTACGTTGCCGACCTTTTAAAAGGGGATTGAGCCTGAGATTGATTGTGATTGAGAGTGCATCAGATCTCTACGATCTTATTTATTCCCGCTAGCCTTTTCTACTAAGTATCGGACCAGAAGCACGAAAAAGCGACACCGATTCTTGGTGGACATTTCAAAAAACCCGAACGAAATGCTCTTTTATCATGCGTACCGCTGAAATGTGGAATGCGCTTCCCGAGTGGGTTTCCCCCGATAGATATACTTAATCTGGGTGTTTTTAAATCACGAGAGAATTTTCTAGGCAAGTGCGCTCCATCGTAGATCGCAGTGTCGCTTAACATCAGGCGAACTGGTGATCAAGCGTAACCCTATCATGAATTAAAAAAACTTCTTTCCCACAAAAAAAAAACAAAAATACAAACATAGGTACTTAATCGGTTACAACAAGTAGACGGGTTGATAATTGTCAATAATTGTCACCTTTCTCTTATGGCCTGATCAGAATCGAACCGGTATGCAGCCGGAGTCGAGTGACACCGCTTACGGACATACCTAATTAGATTAGCACTTACCGATCTAACTATGTGCTGAGAAAATAGAGAGACCTACGTAACATACCACCACACGTGTATTCCCCGAATTGTTAGGCAGAGGAGTAAGAAAGAAAGAAATCTGGCACAGCTTTACGCAGTTCACACCATAATACAAGTACCTACCTATAGAGACAACAGACAAAATTGTTGCATATTGAGACAAAAGAATTTTAAGTTATCGAATTTCAATCGATCCGTTATTGAAAATAAATAGTTAACGTATCTACTTATTTAATATTATCAGAATTGGCGACCAGACGAAATCCACCGGAATGTAGATTATAAAAATGTATTAAATCCAAATAATAATGTTCAATTCAATGCTTGGCAAGTTAAAAATACACCTGCCTAAGCTAAAACTTACTTTATGTAGTACAGAAACACATTATTTAAGACTTATAGGTAGGTTACTCGTAAATAAGGCAAAAAAAAATTTGATATTAAATTTTGTAGAAATATCACCAAGTTCTGTTTTTAGGAGCCGTTGAAAGTAGACACGAAACTCTTTTTGCATTATTCAAAAATCGATAAATTAATTAAAGTAGGTACTCACTGGGCATCATTTCGACGTGTGATGATGTGTCCATGATATTGTGGTGGTGCATCATGTCGGGTGGGGACTGGACCAGCCCACCACCGCCCCCACTGGCCATCACCATCACTGATGCAGATATATCTTCACCGGTGATCACTTTTAATACTTTTTACAAAGAATCCTTTTCAAAAACCGCGTTTCACCCGAGATTAATTATATTTTTTACTATTTTCTCCCTTTCATTAGGTTGATGGTTCACGGAAACTGATTTAGTTGTTTATTTATTGTAATGACATCACTTTATTGATTTAAATGTATATAATTAAAGTCTTTATTACACACGCAAAAAAGTTTTTTTAACACTATAGTTCTATCACAAACGGAATACACCAAAAATGTTGTTAAGCCTACATAAAAAATCCACTAATTACTCTTAGGCACTTCGACATGATTTATTTCTAAAAAAAATAAAAATTGTTCGCTTGTCACGCACGTCCTTTCACCGCGCCGGCCAAGCCCACACTGCCGTATTATATCTATAATTCTATGGATTGACTCGAAAGCGCATGATCAGGCCGTCCTCTTCTCCCATTGGTTAAGTTTTAGAACGCCCATTTAAAATGGTAGAGCTGATTGGTTGATAGCTTCCCATTTTCCCGCCCAAATCGACGGGGCCCTTACAAAATGGCGCTCCCTATAGCCTTTTGATATTTTTTTGAACATTTTATTCGGTAAAAAATAATCCGGTTTGGATATAATGAGCATGATTTATGATTTTGATCCGTAGACTTGGTATTTTTTTTACTGTTTTTTATAATCTTGCCATGTTAATCTTTCGTGTTTCGTGTTTTGTTTTTGATTAATCGCGATCCGATTTTTATTTGATCCGACCCGTGTGTAAAAGGTATTATTTGTGCTTCGTTTTAGCTGTTCCGTGAATTTTAAGTAAGAATCGTGCAGCATTCATTATGCTTAGAATTTTTTCGAGGGAAGCAGAAGCGTTATATCTAGATATTAGTGTGCGTTTTAAGGCAACATTTTATCGGGAGATTCTCTATTGAATATTTTGAATTTCTTTGCTCGCTTGGGGATGAAACAAGGGTGAATAAACATCAGCTGTTCGCGAGTGCGATGTAATTGAAACAGATAAGTATCCGTTAAAAATATTTCAGTGCCTGACAAATTATAAGATATTTTTAATTTATCTAGGTAGGTACTTAATATAATTTTTCATTTAAAATATTTTTACCCAATTTGTCCGATTTTCACAATAGTGATTCAGATTCAGTAAATCGGCTAAATAGAATAAAAAGTACCTGCCCTACTTCAAATTCAAATTTCAAATTCAAAATTCTTTATTGTGGATCATAGGTACATAATACAGATGTTATTCAAAGTTTTGCGTTCGGCTATGTCCCGCCCTTTGGGCATACAATTATTACAATTATGTCAACATTTAACAATATAAATATATTCATTATTAAATAGTCAGATTATGTTAGTAAGATAATTTAAAGAAAAATATTAATCCATTTAAATTAGGACATGTATAGTCAGTTATTAAAATTTTACGGACAATATAAATTAATGTCTTGGTGGAACATTGAACGCATCATGACTGGGGTAAATTGTATTGCAACAGTGATTTGTCTGATAAGAATTGCTTTACAGAGTAGTAGCGCTTATTCACTAATAAGTCATGAAGCCTCTTTTTAAATGTTTTAATTTCTAGAATAGTTCTAATAGGCCCCGGGACATTATTAAATATACGCGAAGCTGCGCAAAAGATACTTTCATGCATTAAATGCGTCTTGCTAGCAACCATATGCAATTTATCCTGATGCCGTATACGCGAACGATATTTGAATAGATGGATATTATTTTTAACAAATACAGCGTGCATACATACTTACTTAATTGAAAACTATAAAATTTATAGCATTGATATTTAGGTACCTACTTACGTATAACCGTACAATTTGATAACGTACTAAGTAGGTAATAAGTGTCAACCGCATAAGTAGGTACCTTCGTTCGACATCCAGAAGTTCAATTGTCTTAGGTAATTTTTTTATAAAAAATGGATGTAAAGAATGGAAGTAAATTGAAGTAAGTAGGACAAAATATTTAACACACGTTATTGAACTTGGCAGGGCTCTCTACCTTACATATAATTTTAAAATTCGAGATAGGTTGATACATAAAAATTACCTATACCTACTTAGGTATATATCTATACTTAGGATAGGTTAATAATTGGGTACATATTTTAAATTGGGTATTTTTCTTTGAGTTATAAATTTTGTGAAAGAAATACTTAGGTATGAAGTAGGTGGGTGAATATTCGACAAGTAGGTACTTAATTCTTCTGTTATAGCTTGACAACAGTGGTGTAGTTTAAGTTTTCACTATAGTAATTTTTTTTTTAAAGCTTACTAGCAATGTGTATCGCACATTACTAGTAGGTATTCTTGTTAACCCCTCATGCTAAGCTAAATGCTTGTGTTACGAGTGGGTTCACGTCGGTAGTGCAATGGGTTGGTTTCGAACCGGCAACCACATGATCGCAAGTCCGACGCCCTAGCCATTAGGCTACCGCCGCTTGTAGTTTTCAACTTCTGCATTCTTAACTTTGGGATGAAGTTAATGATGTTCTAATGTTTTTCAAATATTCACCCACATACGACTTAGACTTAACCCCTCGATACCCTCTGGTTTGATACACAAGACACTTTATTTAAGTATTATATTTTTTATTATTAGTTAAGTATATAAAGCATTTATTGAAATAACGTTCAATAAAACTGAATATCTAATAAAAGAAATACTACATTAAGAATGCAGTCTTATCTCTTTATCTACTTACTTCGGTGGATAGATACAGTAAGTACGTAAGTACTAACAATTTGTTTTAAACTATTTAGTAGATTAGAGTAGTTAGGTTCCTAATTTTAGTTTGCTAGTCTGTAATTTTTTTAGGCAGGTATCTGGATAGAGGATAACATAACATAACATAATCAACCCATTATACTGTCCCACTGCTAGGACCGGGTCTCCTCTCAGAATGAGAGTGATTAGGCTATAGTCCACCACGCTGGCCTAGTGTGGGTTGGCAGACTTCACACGCCATCGAGAAAATGTCTCAGGCATGCAAGTTTCCTCACGATGTTTTCCTTCACCTTTTAAGCGCGTGATAATTAACTATTTAATACGCACATGACTTCGAAAAGTCAGAGATGCGTGCCTTGGGTTCGAACTCGAGATCATTGACTTGGCAGTCCAACGGTCATACCACTAGGCTATCACTCACTGTATATAATAGAGTCTCACTGTGGATAGAGGATATGTTTAAAATAATCTAAACAACTAAAAATAATTAACTAACCTAGGTACATACGAGTATATCTCAATGAAACGAGGGATGTTTCAAAATACACTGCAACTGCTGTCATTCAGACATGAATTTTATTCCATTGAGATACAATTGAATTTCTTTAGTTTAATAGATACTTTTACTATCGAATAACCTAGGTCTTCGAGATCAATGGTATCAAGAGTCTACAAGCAATCCTAAGGCCTTTGCTAATAGGGAGCTCACGAAGGTTAAGTGGCGCCAATATCTTCCTCCACGCTGACTAAAGTGCAAAAAACACCTTAGAAACTTAACAAAAACCTATAGAATTTTCCCCTTAATTACTTTATCAACGATGTGTGAGGTTGCGCAAAAAAATGGCGCCAACTGTTCGCGCCAAAAGTCGTTAAGCACAGATAAAATAGCGCCACAGATAGCGTTATCGTGCAGCAGATGTAAGGCAGGATGGATTTTTAAAAGATATTTTTGGCATTTCCTTTTCCTCTCTCTATTTTTAGTATTTAGAATTTGTTATTTATGGATAAGTTACGAGGTCTTACAGTTTTAAAATGAGCGCCAAATTAATTTAATCATTAGATACAATAATAGACTGGCTTTTACCACCCGCTTCTTCGTCTCAGTGGACTTCAGAATTGGATCCGACCTGGAGAAAAAGCAGCTACGTGTTATTCCAGACTGTAATCTATCTCTGTATCAAATTTCATCGAGCTGCCTCTTTCCGCCATCGTTCTACGCGGCAGCAGTTCCATCCCCATCATCTTAACGGTTGGCAGTCCACAACAGTGTGTTTCTCTAGAAACTTTCTGCCTCGCACAACAAAACTGTGGAATGAACTTTCGCCTGCAGTATTTCCGGACCAATACGACCTTCAAACCTTCAAGAAAAGAGCGTACTCCCGGCCGGCAACGCACTTGTGACTCCTCTGGTGTTGCGGGTGTCCATGTGCGGCGATAATCGCTTACCATCAGGTGATCCGTCTGCTCGTTTGCCCCCTATTCCATAAAAAAAAAATACGTGTCAAATAAAGTGTCAAAGGGATCCTAACCTAACCTAACCTAACTTTTTTTAACAAATAACAAAATGGCGGCGCTCGTCAAATAATGACTTTTATAGTCAAATTTTTGAGACCTTGGGTTACATTATGGTACCTAATTTTCGTAAGGATCTCTAATTAAAAAAACAGCTGTTACTCGCTGAGATAATGTTGCTTTCTATTGTGAAAGAATTTTTAGAATCAGTTTAGTCGTATGGGGAAAGCATTAATTTATTTATTTATTAGGTCTACCAACAGTTATTACAGTGGAACGTAATTAATATATATACAATATTGGGATTAGCAATACTGCACAACTAATTATAGGTAAACACAGCATGCGATGCGTTTACAGCATTCAAAGCATAACAAACAAACTAACTCACTTTCGCATTTATATTTAATAGTTAGGATGTGACTAGAGATGGGTTTATGCCAGGGCATTTATTTTTTTCGCCCAAAATGCCTTGGCGGAAACCCATCTATAGATGTGACAGATAAACCACAATTAATTAAGATGTATATAAATTGCGCAATGGCATCCATTTCCCAGTAAAAGTTGCTGAAAAGTAACTGAGATAGGTTGATCTTTGGTACAAATAGGTTTAAAACAAAATTGTAAAGATTAATATTGTAATCATGTTTTTTTAATAGGAATGTCTATACCTATAGAGATTCTTGCTGGCTCTTCTCCAAAAGACCAACTTTTTGGAACCGTGAAACTAGTTTTGTCTTTCCAAAAGTGCATTTTTAATGGTCTAAATTGAAATAAAAAAAATTGACTTTGACTTTGATATTCACTAAAATCGATCGATACAGCCATTCCCGAGATGCACACATTAACATCCTTACACAAAGAGAATTAATATTCCCCATTCTCGATACTTTCCACCGGAACCGGATACGGGGGTCGGCAGGAAACGGAAACGTACGGAAGCGGCTGACCGGCCGGATGTGACGTCGACGTCTTATTGATTGCGGCTAATTCATTTTGTTGTCTCGATTGAGAGTCCTTGAAATATCTGTGTGCATGATGTTAGTGTCAAGTGATTCCGGGTTAGATTCTCACATTAGAAAAAATATACCTAGTTATTCGCGGATAGAAATATTCGGATCGGTCACAATTTTACCCGACATGGCGTATAGAAATGTATTTATCTATGTCTAATTTCTAATTAAATTCTGCCCGCGACTTTGTCTGCGAGGACTTCAGGAATTGGGTCCGACATTCTTTTTTTTATACCACTAAGGTGGCAAACAAGCATACGGCCCCCCTGATGGTAAGCGGTTACCGTAGCCTATGGACGCTTGCAACACCAGGGTACCTATCACTCGCACGTGTGGGGACGGGTCAGAATACGGTTCCTCACTGCCATTCAGATAGGCATCCCGTAAGAGGTGGGAAAATATCTGACTTGCTCGGTGGTAGGACCTCTTGGGGTCTGACTGGCTCACGATCACCCTTACGTCGGAGTCTGTTGTAAAGCATCTCGGTGTTTGTATCGACTTTTGCGCGTAAAAGCTAGTTCCCCCTCGGTTGCTGCGGCTCAAGCAGTCTGCAGTCCGTAGGAGCTCTTGTGGCTCAGCAACGCATCAGCAACTCCTCTGGTGTTGCAGGTGTCCTTGGGCGACGATGACTACTTACCACCAGTTGGCTTGTCAGCTCGTTTGCCAACTTAACCAATAAAAAAACATGTTTCATGGTATGTTTATTGTTTTTATGTATTCAGATGAATTGAGAAACTCCGCTATTTTTGAAGTAGGCTAATTAAAACAGTCTTCCTAATCCTAGTGTCATTCAACACCATTATACACGGTGATACATTGGTGTCTGCACAGGCGCCGCTCGTGTGCGGCCCACCCTTACGTTTTTTGCTCGTAAATGTTCCACATTCCTTTGTAGTGATAATACTAATTGGTAGTTGACAGTTTAGTTTCGATCTAAGAAGTATTTTTGAGTCTTTGAATTGACTGGAGAAGGCATTTTCTTTTATCAATTTTTATCAGACTTTAAAAAAGGAGGTTCTCAATTCGCTATGTTTGTTATGCGATTACTCCTTGATGATTCTGTGTTGTTAATTAAAAAATACTGTGATGTGCAAAACAGTTTCGGAAGTCGGTGCCTTCGATTTGGTTTAATATTTTGTTTTTGTCACCGACTTCCGAAACTGTTTTGTAAATCACATTATTTTTTGTTTTTGAAGGCGGTTATCCTTTTTACCCGACTGCGCCAGGAAGAAGGTTATAGTTATAAATTATTCATATCATCACGCCTGTACTCCCCGAAGGGTTAGGTAGAGGGGTAATAATATACACCCAAAGTTCGCCTTGTATGTTTAGGTCCCATGTAATAGGGGGCGAGCCTATTGCCATTAACCGGGCACAAATCCAGACTCCGAGCTGCTACTGAGAATTTCATAGGAAAACTCAATAACACTTTGCTCGACCTGGGGATCGAACCCAGGACCTCCAGCGTAGCAGTCGCGCTTGGGACCACTAGACTAATGAGGCAGTCTATAAATTATTCAATTTTAACATTTTGAGTGGCGATTAAAATTTAACGTAGGTACTGACCCTACCAAGACGAGAACTTCATTTATGCGGTCAGTAGGTACCTACGTGTTTTTATATTGTTTTCTAAATTTTGTGATTAGATCTTCACCAAATTTGAATGGGACCACCACCTTAGGAGCTATTTTTGAACTCGGTCTACAACTGATGAAAATATCGGAGAACATACCTACATAAAAAAATAACAAAATACATCAGACGAACATAGAACCTCCTCTCTTTTTGAAGTCGGTTAAACATAGATTTATTCGGTACATAAAAAGAAAAAATCAAACCAAAATGATCTTAATAGTGTAATACATAACGCATAAAAATATTGCAGCGTGCTCGTAATTACTGAACAAGTTACTCACTTGATATATATATTATCTCACTAGATATTTTTTTTTTTCTCTTTATTTGGGAAAACCAACAATTGTACGATGAGTATTACATCTAGTTACATTTACAAGTCACATAGATTATTATATTATTATTATATTGATTATTATATTACAGTGAAGTATAGTTATGTCCAAAATTATACTATACTCATACAGAACATAATTTCAACGTGATTGCTATTTTAAGTTTTCAATAATTGCATTTCTAAATTTTTCTTTTGTTAAAACAAAAATATCTATTTTATTGCAATGTTGGTTAAACAACTTGACTATTCTGCGTAGAGGCGCCCGCTCACCCGCATTTGTACGACATGTTGTCGTGGCAAAGAGCGGGTAAGCGCGCGACTCTCTTCTTAATATAGTTCTAGGCACCAAGTAGAATATATTATTAATTAGTTCGGGGCAATCAATTTTATTATGCACCAGTCCATGAAGCATCATGGCATGAAGTAAGAGACGTCTTGATTGCAAAGTTAGCAAATTAAATTTTTTCAACGAGTCCTCATAACTCAAACGGCTTATATTACATCGGTACTGCACAGCTCTTAAATATTTGCGTTGTATTTTTTCAATTTCATCATTATATTTAGAATAGAAAGGGTTCCATATCGTACACGCGTATTCTACTTGGGGCCTAACAATGGAGTTATATAGATAGAAGAATGTCTTTAGATTTTTAAAATCACTTGTTGCTCGCATTACAAGATTATACATTTGAAAAGCTTTAGTCGTAATTTTTTCTATGTGTAAATTTAAATGTAGCTTGCTATCTAATATGACTCCAAGGTCGGTGATTTGCAATTCCTTCGCTATTACTTCGGTGCATAGGGTGTAATTAAAGTGTATATGTAGGAAAAAAATCTCATACACACATCAAAATCATCAATCAATTCACGCTGCCATTCATCTCGAATTTCTGTGTACTTAAATAATTTATTAGATTATTGAACTTGCTACAAGCAATGAAATGTGAATGAAACACAAACAAACAATACAAAATTTAAAACCCAACACGTCAGTGTGACGTCACCAGCGTCAACACGATAAGTCGTATGACAATATACCAAACCTGTACTAAAATGTATAAATATTAAAACTAAAAAAAAAAAATTTACAATATTTTGTCCTGAATGACTGACTGACGAATCAACGCACAGCCTAAACCGCTGATCGTAGAGACCTGAAACATGGAGGGTGTTTTCTTTGTATGACGTAGGTGTCCGATAAGAAAGGATTTTTGGAAATTCAGGTCCTAAGGACCACGTTAATCTTAAACCTTTCAACCTCCTTTTCACCAGGAAAAGGGGGTGAAAGTTTGTATGAAGTCCGTCATTTTTTAGCGTTTTTAGCATTTTTAGGCCTACAGCTAGTATTTAGTAAAGAAGGATCCTACCAAAAATATTTTATGTAAAGTAACATTGCCAAGACTCAAAAGTCACTAGATCTGATGTAGCACACGGCCTAACTTCAAAACTTAATATCTTTGTTAAAACTATGGCTTATGGCCAGTCCCAAAAACAGCCAGTAGATTTGATTACTTACTAGAGACAGGAATTTAAATAACATACTAAGAAACTCTTCAAGCAAACGAATATAGCGCTAGGCTCGTCTTGGCAAGGGCACTACCATGTGCATGTGCAAAGCTATTTTATTAAGTAACTAACGACAACTTTCACCCGCGTTGCTCCATTCCTAAGATTCGTAGCGTAATGTTAAATAGCTTAAAACCTTCCTCTTGAATCACTCTATCTATTAAAAAAAACCGCTTCGAAATCCGTTGCGTAGTTTTAAAGATTTAAGCATACCTAGGGACGGACAGACAGCGACAGAGACTTTGTTTTATACTATGTAGTGATTTGACGACACGTTTGGCGTAGCGGCTGAGCGATCGGCTTCTGCGTCACGTGTTGTGGGTTCGATCCCCACACGGAGCAAATATTTGTATGATCTACAGGTAGTTGTTCCGGGTCTGGGCGTTTGTGTATGTGAGAATTTGTGTTTGTAAACGCACCCACGATACAGGAGAAAATCCTAGTGTGGGGCAACGTTTTATTTAGAGAAAAAAAAAGCAGCTTTAAGTGCAATTCATTAACATTAATTCTTTGTAATTTACAAATATTTAATTAATTATTATGCAATGTAGCCTAAATAACTAACTAAATTATAATAAATAAATTATTAAACTAACTAAAATAAAACTAAATAAATATAACTAAAAAAGGGCATCAAAAAGAAGGCTGGCCGAATTGCCACGTTGGATGGCAATGCTGATTCTCTGACCTAAGTATAGGCCAGCCATTGGGTCGTGAATTTTTCACGTGAATCACGTGAAAAAGCTTTAAGTAAATATAATAATTGAAAGGTAATACAATTTTGTATGCCATGAGGCAGAATATATATATAAGGATTCATCAATATTTGTAACACCTAATTGTACCTATGCATCAGTCATTTCACATCTAGGCTCCTTGACAGTGTAATGAATATTACTGACCGGGTTAAAAACCTAGAAACCTAAAAACCTGTTATTCCAGACTATAATCTATCTCTGTACGAAATTTCATCTAGAACCATTTAATCTATGTAATTAACATCCATACATCTTCACAAACATTCACGTTTATAATATTAGTAGGATGTAAGGTATCTGTAAGTCTAATTATGTAAGTATATCTAATCGTATTTATGTAGTTTATTTACTTTTAATCGCTATGATTGTTTCTGGTTGGTACACCATGGATTACCCTTAATCTCCCGCTTTTTCATAATTATCATTCCTGTCCATCCAAAGGTTATCTGGTAGATATCGCCATATAAGACCGCCATTGTACCCTTAGTTTTAAAAAAAATCTTTAATTTGTTTTCTCATATGGTGTGCAATAAAGATTATTATTATTAGACAGATTATTGCCATCATTATTACCTATATCCGCCTTTTCGTTGTACGCGTATCTGGCGCAGACGTCGATGAGGACTGCTCACCACATAAGGGCAGAAGCGTGATGATATGTTTAGTAAATAAACAGAAAATTTACATGTACCGTGATCTCCGGCCGTGTGGAAAAAATATGACCGAATGGGTTCTGTATAGAATCTTGAATCGCTGCAAGGCTATTAGAAACGGTTTATGTTTAACTAACCGCCAGATCTAGTAAAAAATAACTTTATATATATCTAAAAATATTAAATCACCAAAGTAAATCCCTATTTTAGCGTGAAATTAAAACCAAAAATTGCAACAACTTGCAATGCTACATAAAGCAACCAACTCCAAAACTAGATTGTCTAATCAAAAAAATATCCAAATGAATTCACCAAGTAGGTATAATAGGTAGAATTCGGCTCTAGCGAATCTGGTGGTCGCAGTTCTAACCTGACCTAAACCTAATATTTGGTGACCATTTGTCTATTTTGGTAAGCATTTTGATCAATTTACTAAATTTGGTGGTCATTATATTTATCCCCATTAGAAACTAGATGATAGTGGTCGAGGAGGAGAAAGAGAATTGCACTCCACTAAGCGTAAAACAAGCAGTGATATCCCACTGACAGATCCACAGGACTGTCAAGTCAAAGGTCTCGAACTCTCGAGCTCAAATCCAAGCCACGCACTGCTGACTTTGAAATCATATGGGCATTAATAATATAATGAAAACATCGTGCGGAAACCTGCATGCCTGAGAGATTTTCTCGATGGCGTGTGAAGTCTGCCAACCCGCACTAGGCCAGCGTGGTGGACTAATTCTAATCCCTCTCATTCTGAGAGGAGACCCGTGCCCAGCAGTGGCTTGCATGGTGTTCAGTGAATGAAGCATAAAACAGCTTGCGGGATGCATATCTGAAAATAGTAAAGATCTATTTACGGAGCTCCCAAACAGTATTAGAACCAGTCCCCACAAGGATGGCGCCCCTTCTGGAGACGGATTAGAATACTGTTCCTCATTGTCTTTCAGATATGCATCCCGTAAGAGGTGTGAAAATATCTCATTTGGTCGGTGGTAGGTCCTCTTGGGGTCTGACTGGCTGGCGACCACTCTTACGTCGGAGTCTGTCGTAAAACACCTTGGTATGTGTCTTGACTTTTGCACGTGAGAGCCAATTCCCTCTAGGTTATTGCGGCTCCGGCAGTTTGCAGTACATAGGGACTCTTAAGGCTTTGCAACGCATCAGCAACTGTGCAGGTGTCCATGGGTGACGATGACTAGTTACCACCAGGTAGCTCGTCAGATCGCTTGCCGACTTAATCCATAAAAAAGGTAGGCAGCGACTGCATAAGAAGAGTTGAAGATCCGTAGCATTGACAGGAAATTTCAACGATTTTTCTTATTTATAATTCCAGTGTGCATCTCTAAATGGAACGCACATACATTACATGTACTGTATATGTACTGCAGTTACTACATTGAGCGTGTGTGCGTGTATGACGTTAATTGACTGTAGTAGGAACTAATTCAATTAGAACTATTTGACGCACAGGTTGGTGAGTGAGACGTTAAGCGATTGGGGTTCTGTGGTCAAATAATAAATCCTTGAACGGTTTAATACTTTTCTGACACTTACACGAATATTAGACATTGAAATAAAACTAGGTTTTTAAGGAATTTATCGCATTGTATTGATATTATTAATTTATTCCCGACGTTTCGGATCCTTTACAGCCTCCATCGTCAATAAATGTTCGATGTTTATGGTAAGCATTTTGTGCTCTCGTAAAAAAATATTACTTATGTATATTTCGGGAATATTTAAAATTCTTAATTCAATAATTGTTTATTGTTAAAACAATTGTTGTCTCAGACACAAAGTTAAATTACATTACAGTCGATCTTTAACTCGTTATAATTATTAGGTAAACCTTACTCTCCTCTCAACTAAAACCTTATCTAAAATATATAGTCTCTGCCTACCCCAATGGGAGACTTGTATGAAAATATGCATGTATGTACAATAAAAGAAAACACTGGCAATAATACTAATAAATTTATTAATAAAAAAAAAATATCACGCATTTAGGGGTAGTTAGGTAATTACGAATTAGGACGTGATGTCCCTGCTATCGTTCGCAATATTTAAACGTTTTGTGACCAAAACAAACGTCACTACAGAACCCTCACTCATATCACACTGATCAATCTTGACCGATATTTTCCCACTCAAAATGCTAATTATTTAGACAATGTTCGGCGTATTTTAAACTAGTTAGAAAATAACTTACGTCAATATTATTGAAACTAACCCTGGAGGCGAACTGGTTAAATGTGGTGCTCATGGAATTGATAACTTTAAAAAAATATAATTTTCTGTAAAAAATTAAACTGTCTTCTACTCCGTGTGGGGTTAGAATACAGTTCGTCACTGCCATTCAAATAGGCTTTCGTGAGAGGCGAGAAAATATTTGACTTGCTCGGTGGTAGGACCTTTTGGGGTCTGACTGGCTGGCGACCACCCTTTTGTCGGAGATTGTCGCAAAGCACCTTGATGTGTGTGTCGAGTTTTGCCCGTGAGAGCCAGTTCACCTCGGTTGCTGCGGCTCTGGCAGTCTGCAGTCCGTACGGGCTCTTGAAGCTCCGCAACGCATCAGCAACTGGGAGGATTTGAACGTCCGGCTCAGTACACCAGATGGTTTAAGGCGGATCGTTCAGCTGAGCCCGCGAAATTCAAATTTCAACTGATTTTTCGCAGTTTGTAGGTCTATAATAAGTTCTGCATTCATGGTAATGGTAATTGCGACATTAACTACACAAAATTCACAATTTTTATCTAAAACCATTGCTTAAAAATCATTATTGTAGCTAAAAGTAGTGTAAAATGTCAATTTTGACCAATTACACAGATTGCGCCAAGTTTTTGGCTTGATAAGGATTTATAAGTAAAGGTTTTAGTTCTCAGTTGTGAATGTTGTATAGTTAATGTCGCAATTACAACTGCATGAATCTAGAACTTGTTATACACCTACAAACTGCGAAAAATCACTTGAAATTTCAATTTCGCGGGCTCAGCTGAACGATCCGCCTTAACCAATTAAGCTGACGAGATCACTGTCTGCGATATTGAACTTCTCTTCCAAATTCTCCGTTTTAAGGTCACGCTTTTTACAAAATATATACCGGGGTTTAACCCCGTATAGGGATGAGTTGAAATACAGTTCCTCACTGTCATTCAAATAGGCTCTCGTGAGAGGCGAGGAATGTATCAGTTGACCTCTTCGGGACTAACTGGTCTAACTACCACTTTTATTACCTACGTAGGAGTTTGTCGTTAAAGACCTAGGTGTATCTTTCGAATTTTGCGCGTAAACGCCAGTTATAGCTCATCTTCAAAAGCGAAAATACCAAAAAAATTAAAGTGACAACTTTCGACAAAGAATATTATGAAAAAAAATATATATTCTATCTCCATTTTGATCTAAAACATCTTACTCAGCATCGAAAAGGCGCCAGCGATGTGTTAAACGTGCCCATATTTTGACAAAAGAGGTTTTAGTTTTTTTGGATGACAAAGGCATCTTGCGTTCAGCTTTGTCGGTGACGCATTATTGTGTCATTTATAAATATACTTTTTTGGAAAACCTTTTTTCTGAAATAGATGTAATTTGTCGTTTTTTTTGGGGATTATTGAAAGCCTATTGTGAGTTGCGCTTTTCGGGAGTGGCAATGGTTATAATATAATGAATAGATATCTACGTCATACAAAATGGTTTTAATTTTCAATATGTTAAGATACTTACCTAATAGGCCCAATTTGGAACGGATTCCTTATTGGTGTGATGATACTAATGAGAGCGAGGATGCTAAGCGTCAGGTATTCGGTGCAATTCCAAGGTAGGGCAAAGTGCCATTGGGTTTCTCTGTTAGAAAATTTTCAGTAGCAGCCCGGAGTTTGCATTTATGCTCAGTTTATGGTTATAGGCTCGCTTGTTACAAATGTACAACAGTAGGTACACCTCTACCTTATCCTTCAGGGAATGAAGGCATGATGATACCCAATATAATTCGTCAAACATCGACAATCTCCGTCATCTTTCGGCTTCACCGAGTTTCTCTAAAAGTCTGCACACATCGCGCATTAGGCCGCGCACAAAAGGTGCGGATTTCACGCCGGCCGCTGATGCGATTATCCGCAAATCTGTTGCCGCCCTTACAGTGTTGCGTTGTTGACAACAAACATTGTTTATTATGGAATGTTTGTTGCTCATTTTGTTGTTATAGGTACTTGGTTTTTAAAGGCCATGTTTAGTTTTAAATATCTTTTGAATGAGATGAGGCATTTTTTACATAAAATCTGTAAATATAGCTTTGCCAAATGCGTGTCTTTTTGTTATCCGATAATTACAAAGAGAAGTAGTGTCTAAGTACATCTTAATATATATAAAACTTAAAGGTGACTGACTGACATAGTGATCTATCAACGCACAGCCCAAACCACTGGAGGGATCGGGCTGAAATTTGTCATGCAGCATGTTATGACGTAGGCATCCGCTAAGAAAGGATTTTGATAAATCCTACCCCCAAGGGGATAAAATAGGGGATGAAAGTTTGTATGAAACTTTGTCAATTTTAAACCGATCGGGCTGAAACTTTGCATGCATATAGCTACTATGACGTACACATCTCCTAAGAAATAATTAATAAATTTCGACCTATGTAGGGGTGAAATAGGGGATGAAAGTTCATATGGAACCAAGTAACTATTCCACGCGGACGAAGTCGCGGGCAATAAGCTAGTTAAACATATTTTCGAAGTGGAAGAGCCATGCTTCGGCAGGAATGGGCCGGCTCGACCGGAGTGATACTACGGCCTCACAGAAAACCGGCGTGAAACAACGCTTACGTTGTGTTTCGTCGAGTGCGTGAGTTTACCGAAGGCCCAATCCCCTTTTAAAAGGCCGGCAACGCACTTGTGACTTTTTTGGTGTTGTGTCCATGGGTGGCGGTATTCGCATAAAAAAGGAGGAGGTTTCCCGGATGTTTCAATTTTTTGCAAAAGTTAATACCTATGTTTTATAAGCATTTGATTTCGAAGTGTGGGGTGCTTTATATGTAGATACTCGAGACCAATTTGGCAGTCCAATAGTCATTATTATCAACAGGTTATCAGAGGGAGCTTCGTTCGTCATCTTATTACATAAAAAAGAACTTTTGATATGAACCATTCTTTAATTAACAAAAATGTAACGTGACTTATTGATTTCTGAGATTTACGCGAATATTCTTTACCATCGTCCATAGACCATGGACGCTGAAAAGAGTCGGGATTAGGTAAACTGTTTTTTTTTATATTTAAGGTGACTATTAGTAATTTTAACATTATGATGTTCAACTCCTCAGTCTACTCGTGACCATAGATGAAATAAAGGATCCGAATCGACAGGAAATAAATAATATCAATATAATAACGCCATAAATTCCATAATAAGTAGTTTTATTTCAATGTGTTCGCTTATGTGACAGAAACCAGTAGGTAAACATTTATCTTTTATACAGAAGATGCACGACACAGTCTAATAAACTAGAGATTTATAAAAGAAATTATGAAGATACTGTCCAAAAACTTTGTCGACACGAAGCGCGACATACATACGTCACTGTGCAAAAAGGGCCACTGAAGAAAAATTCTCAATACAAAACACGTTACCATGTTACATGACACAGTTGAGGACTATCGTGTCGTGTCACGAGACGGATCTACCGCCGGCGGCTGTCGCCTTGCAGATGCAGTCGTGCGTAAGCTCTTTAGAACGGTAGCCAGCTTATTACGCACTAGGGAGAAAAGACGCGGCTGTTACTCTACCATCGAAATAACAGCCGCACAACTTAAGGGTCCGGCGGAGCTTGAATTGCCCAAAAAAACGTAATACCAAAATAAACCGGATCCCGACTTCAATAATGTCCACCCGTGCGAAGCCGGGATGGGCTGATAGTAATAAAATAAATTCATAGTAATGAAGTCCATTTGTATTTAAATTGGCGGCCATTTCGAAACGTTATCATTAACTGTACCTAGATATTACTTAAAATATTACCATCCAGTATCTACAATAAACTGCATTGTTTTATAAACACATTTTAGTTTTGGTAACAGATTATTTTTATTTTATTTATAGTATTTATGTTTATTATATAATATTATTATAAAGTAAGTATAAAGCCTAACAGTTTGGTTGAACGCAGTAACCTCAGGAACTATCCATTTGAATTAAAAAAATATTTTTGTGTTGGATAGTCCATTTATTGAGGAAGGTTATAGGCTCTATTTAACATTACGCTACGACCAATAGGAGCGAAGCATTAATGAATAATCTTGCAAAAAACGGGATTAATTTGAGCTGGGAAGTGTCATGAGTGGTAAATCATAAAGACTCAAATTCCACGATAGCGAAGCCGCGGTTTAAAAATAAAAACCATGCTGCGAAAACGTAGCGTTCTCCAACCCAGTGCGTATCCAAAGAGGATTACGCACCCGACCCGTCATTGTGGCTGTAAGTAATAATCGCCTTTGCCCCAACTTTTTTTTTATTGTTAATTCGTGTGTGGAATTCCTATGTGCATTTTAAATCGCCGAAGCGGAAAAGCGTAATGGCCGCCACATCGCTACTGTTGTACAAGAAATACATTGTTACTTTTATACTATTATGGTGGAACTTTTCTCTACAAAAGTGGCAATGAATGTCATGTTGGTGGCATTATGTTATGTAATCTTTATTTATTTGGAGAAGAATGGCTTAACGTAAGGGATTTTATTTTTGTTTGCTTGCTCTTTTAGCTTGGCGTTGAGGCAGAATTTTAAGTAGGACTTTATTCTTGATACTTAATTAATTTGGTTTAAATGATACTTGTTTCTGTTATAGATCTTTTAAAGACGACACGTTTGGCGTAGTGGCTGAGCGACCGGCTCCTGCGCCCCTTGTTGCAGGTTCGGTGCCCACTCGGACTAAATATTAGTATCTATGATCTAAAGGTAGTTGTTCCGGGTCTGGGCGATTGTATATGTGAGAATTGGTGTTTGTAAAAGCATCCACGATACAGGAGAAAATCCTAGAGTGGGGTAACTTTAAAAAAAAATCAAAATAATTTCTGTAGGTAAACAGATCTTTTAAGGACTAGTTAGTGTTAAGTTTTACCCCGTGTAGGGACGGGTTAGGTTAGTTATATTATTCTTCACTGCCTTTCAGATAGGCATCCCGAAAGAGTCGTGAAAATATCTGACTTGCTCGGTAGTAGGACCTCTTGCGGTCTGACTGGCTGGCGACCACCCTTACGTCGGAGTCTGTCGTAAAGCACTGCGGTGTGTGTTTCGACTTTTGCACGTAAGAGCCAGTTCCCCTCGGTTGCTGCGGCTCTGGCAGTCTGCAGTCCGTGTGGCTTTTAAAGATCGGTAATGCACCAGCAACCCTCTGGTGCTCATGGGCGACGATGGCTACTTACCACTAGGTGGCCCGTCAGCTCGTTTACGGACTTAATCCTTAAAAAAAAGACGAAATTGTTAATTTATTGAAGGCAAAATTCGACCGCGGGCAGGATTCGAACCTGCATCTTCTAATTAGATACACCAAATCAAGTTAATATTTGTAGGTAATATTTAACCAGATGACATCGGTATTTCCTAATACCACCGAAACCAACTCGGAGAATCATGATCTCTTTCAAAGTTACATATTTCTGAACATTATTTTTATTCGTGATAGGCTTACGCTTGACCGCCAGTTTGCCTGATGTTAAGCGATACTGCGATCTACCATAGAGCGCGCTTGCCTTGAAGAAACCGATTCACTCGTGAACGTACCATCACGCCTGTATTCCCCGAAGGGTTAGGCAGAGGCGTACTTAAGTACACCCACAGTTCGCCGGTATGTTTAGGTCCCATGTAATAGGGGGCGAGCTTATTGCTATTAACCGGGCACAAATCCAGACTCCGAGCTGCTACTGAGAATTTCATAGAAAAACCCAATAACACTTTGCTCGACCTGGGGATCGAACCCAGGACTTCTAGCGTAGCAGTCGCGCTTGGGACCACTAGACTAATGAGGCAGTCCACTCGTGAAAGTGATTTATGTGAAATGGCAAGAACATTGTAACCCATGCCGTGATGCTGCGAGGTTTAAAATTTTATTTAAGCTTCTAAAACCCGTAATCTGTCCTATGCGAATGACATCTGGCTCCAAAGGTTGAACGTTCTCTCCAAGGCACAGACTCGGAGGAACGAGACAAAGCTTTACTTTTATTATAGGTACGTAGATATCGCGACAGTAAAGGTCGGTTAAAATTTATTTCGTTGATAAGTGCGACGCCGCGCGGGACAGGAATGTCGTCTGTCCGTCCGTCTGTCCCTAGCCGGGTTTATTGGTAGCTTGTACATTGCCCGTGATGTTGAGTTTTTTTTTAAATAAGGTCCAGTAAGCAGTGGTAGCCTAGTGGTATGACCGTCGGACTGCCAAGTCAAAGGTCTTGAGTTCTAACCCAAGGCACGCATCTCTGACTTTTCGAAGTCATGTGTGTATTGAATAGTTAATTATCACGCGCTTAAACGGTGAAAGAAAACATCGTGAGGAAACCTGCATGCCTGAGAGATATTTTCCATAGCGTGTGAAGTCTGCCAACCCGCACTAGGCCAGCGTGGTGGACTATAGCCTAATCCCTCTCATTCTGAGAGGAGATCCGTGCCCAGCAGTGGGACAGTATAATGGGTTGATTATGTACATAATCACAACCTAATCGATATCGATGGAGCAGACAAGTGTCAGAGTGGAGACCGCATTTCGGCAAGCGTAGTGTGGGTCCTGCGACATTATGGACCGACGATTTGAAGAAGGTGGCTCGCAGCGGAAGGATGAAATATAATCTGTTCCAACAGCGACTGCGAGGCTAGAGGTCCTGGGTTAGATATCCAGGTCGAGCAGTGTTATTGGGTTTTTCTATTAAATTCTCAAAAGCAGCTCAGAGTTTGACATTCGTGTCCGGTTAATGGCAATAGGCTCGCCGTCTATTACATGGGCCCTTAACATATTGGCGAGCTGCGGGTGTAGGTATATTGGTACGCGTCTGCTTAACCCTTCGGGGAGTACAGGCATGATGGTATGTTATCCTAACTAATCATAAAACGTGAAAGTTTGTGAGTATGCATATATGGATGTTTGTTACTCTTTCACGCTAGAACGGTTGAACGGATCTGGATAAAATTTGGCACACAGATAGATTATAGCCTGGAATAACGCATAGACTACTTTTTATGCAGGTCGAACCCTATCCTGAAATCCACGTAGACGAAGTTGCGGACAGAAGCTAGTCTGTATATTTAAGCAGTCATAACCTAGTGACATGACCATTGAAATGAAATGAAATGAAATTATTTATTCTGCAAGTAGATTTTTAGAGATACTTTTACATGTCAATGGTTTGGGTTTGGGGTTTTTTTTTAGCTAGATGGCATTTCCTAACTGACGACCTCTGAGAAGAAACACCAAAACAAACTCAGAGAATCATGGTCTCTTTTAAAGTCCAGACAAGGAAGAACACTTATATGTGAGTGGTACGATGTAGGGTAATGTCTGAAATGGCCTTTTGAGGAAAGAACCATAGCAGCTTTAAGTAGACCAGTCCCAACTGACGGCACGCATGCATCTGTCATCGTGTAGCTCAACCATAATTTAGGGAGCTCAACGACCATTGGATTGCCAAGTCAAAGATATCGAGTTCGAATCCAAGGCACGCACCTCTGACTTTTCGAAGTCATGTGCGTATTAATAGTTAATTAAAACGCGCTTAAACGGTGAAGGAAAGAAGCTGCAGTTATCGTTTACCATCAGGCGGCATCATCACTACATCATAGTATAAAACAAAGTCGCTGTCGCTGTCTGTCCGTCCCTATGTATGCTTAAATCTTTAAAACTACGCAACGGATTTTGAAGCGGTTTTTTTTAATAGATAGAGTGATTCAAGAGGACGGTTTTAAGCTATTATACATTACGCTACGACTCTTAAGAATGGGGCAACGCGGGTGAAACCGCGGGCGGGTCGCTAGTAAAATATAAAAATACCCCATTTTGAACCTTATAGCCGAGAGCCGTCCCATTTTTGTAATCGTTATACGTCATAACATAACCTCTCTCCGTGCAATCGGATAAATACTATCAATACGTAAAGATAAAAGAATGTTTACAAAACGTCCGACTAAGTGTGCGCCTAGCCTTATCAGCGATCGTGTAATGTGCGGTCTGCCTTATCGACCTGATATATGTAACAAATTTATTTATTCATCCCTGTTAAAGAAATTTGATCTTTATTGTAAAGAAAATAAGTTGTAATAAAAGTATGTGATAAGTTTGTTGCTGTTTGATAATATGTGTTAGTATGTACCTATGTTGTTGTGCTGCATGTTCTCGAGATTATGTTGAATTGATGAGATTTAAAATATAGCCGGTTTGATTCCTGTGTTGATACTTCATCGTTCTACGATAGAGTAGGCAGAGATGTAATTATGTTTACTATACTTACATCACACTGGTGCATATAAGGCGCTATTAGCCCTCATATAATTTGTTTTTTTTTGTTGTTACTGTCATAAAAAATCGTGCAGTAGTTTTTGCGTGATGCGCGTAAAAACACACAGACAGACAGACATTCTAAAGATAATTGTTTTGGCATGACAATGACTGCCTCATTAGTCTAGTGGTCCCAAGTTCGACTGCCACACTAAAGGGTCCTGGGTTCGATCCCCAGGTCGAGCAAAGTGTTATTGGGTTTTTCTATGAAATTCTCATTAGCAGCTCGGAGTCTGGATTTGTGCCCCGTTGGATGGATATATGCTCGCTATAACATGGGACCTAAACATACCGGCGAACTGTGGGTGTACATTAAGTACACCTCTGCCTAACCCTTCGGGGAATACAGGCGTGATGGTATGTTATGTTGTTTTGGCGTCTATTAGGTAGGTAAGCACTTACTCTTATAAAAACCAAATTGTTTTGTACAGACTCGCAGATATCGAGATTTTAATTATGTACTAGCGACCCGTTCCGCCTTCACACGGGTGGACATTATTGATGTTTTAGTAGGGATCCCTAATGGTAATGAGGAGCTGTATTCTAACCCCTCTAGTACCCACACGGGGAAAAACGAGGATAATTTAACTAAAATGAGAACTATACAATTATAACATCACTACATAGTATAAAACAAAGTCGCTGTCGCTGTCTGTCCGTCCCTATGTATGCTTAAATCTTTGAAGTAGTTTTAAAGATTACGGATTATGAAGCGTTTTTTTTAATAGATAGAGTGATTCAAGAGGTAGATTTTAAGCTAATTAACATTACGCTACGACTTTTAGGAATGGGGTAACGCGGGTGAAACCGCGGGCGGGTCGCTAGTAAAAGATACAGGAAAATTGTCACGTCTAGGCGTCAAGATACTCTTCCACATCACTGTCATCTGTTAACGTACCCAGAAGATTGGCAGCTTTGCCACGTTGAATGGCACTCCAGTTGACAATTAAATACATACTTACCTACTTAATTGGATCTATTAAAGATTTATTATCTGAATTAAATCAAATTATTTTACTATATACACTATTTACATAAAATACATGAACGTAAAAAAAGCTATATATATAAGTCTAAAAGACAGGCGTCACTAAGCGTCAAAGTATTCCTCGGTATCGCTGTCGTCCGGGAAGGTGCCCAGAAGACTGGCAGCATTACCACGCTGAATAGCAATGCTTAT
Source organism: Acronicta aceris (assembly GCA_910591435.1). NCBI lineage: Eukaryota > Metazoa > Arthropoda > Insecta > Lepidoptera > Noctuidae > Acronicta > Acronicta aceris. Next base: position 10,440,683 of record OU342781.1, on the reverse strand, counting down.
GCGCTGTCCTAGGAACAAGCCAGCCCTCTGGTCACCTACTTAATTATGTCAATATCCTCGTACCATGCTTCTGTTGCTACATAGATAAAATGAAACACATCGGCCATCTTCAAACACTTGACATTTGTATGGACTCCTTGTTCCACACAACATATGCTTTCATTGGGTTCACGATACGTGTCGTGAGAATAAAAATGTACTTCAAATGTCAAAGCTAGCCCCAAGTCTGTTCATAACCCGACTTCAAAAAGGAGTAGGTTCTCAATTCGAGTGCTTTTTTTCGTAAGTTTGTTAAGCAAACCCGTCAATCCCGTCGATGAATCGATTTTGATGGTTCTTTTTTTGATCGGTAGTTCATCATACTTCAGATAGTTCCATAAAATTTGGTGATGATCCGATCGCTAAATCTTCTATACTTATAATAAATCTGTAGAGAGGTCAATTCTGTACATGAAATATATTTCCAAAATAACTATCAGCGGGTGATTAGTGATCGATACTGATGCCAAAAATGCAATCAGTAAAATTTTTGTCTGTCTGTCTGTCTGTCTGTCAATCTGTCTGTCTGTCTGTCTGTCTGTCTGTCAATCTGTCTGTCTGTCTTTCTGTCTGTATGTTCGTTATAGAAACAAAAACCACTCGACGGATTTCAACGAAACTTGGTACAATTATTCTTCATACTCCTGGGCAGGTTATAGTATACTTTTCATCACGCCACGATCAATAGGAGCAGAGCAGTGAAGGGAAATGTTGGGAAAATGAGTGATTCATGAGAAAGGCCTCAAGCTATAAAACATCACGCTACAACCCTTAGGAACGGGGCAACGCAGGTGAAACCGCGGGCGAAGAACTAGGGAACAAAGTAACTATTCCACGCGGACGAAGTCGCTGGCAAAAGCTAGTTTAGAATAAAATGACAACCACGTAACGACCGAATAAATGATAACGTCGTCTAGGTACCTACTTACGTAATATTCTACTCGCTACTCCAAATGTTGAAATAAATAAAATAACTTTTAAGAAAAAGTGAAACCACCTTCAAGAACAAAAAATAACGTTACGTTTATGCGAAACGGTTTCGGAAATCGGTGGCGAAAACAAAAGATTCGATCAAATCACGACACGTTTGGCGTAGCGGCTGAGCAATCGGCTTCTGCGCAACGTGTTGTGGGTTCGATCCCCACACGGAGCAAATATTTGTATGATCTGCAGGTAGTTGTTCCGGGTCTGGGTGATTGTGTTTGTGAGAATTTGTGTTTGTAAACGCACCCACGATACAGGAGAAAATCCTAGTGTGGGCAAAGTTTCTTTAAAAATAAAAAAAATCAAAGGCTTCCGAAACCGAACCGACTTCCGAAACTGTTTCGCTTAAAACATTTTTTTTAGTTTGGCACTGACGCATAAACATTTTTAAACAAAAATTTTGTTACTGCCTCATTAGTCTAGTGATCCTAGACTGTTACACTAGAGGTCCTGGGTTCGATTCCCAGGGCGAGCAGTGTAATTGGGGTTTTCTCTGAAATTCTCTATAAAAACTTGGCGTTTGTGCCCGGTTAATAGCAATAGGCTCGGCCCCCATTATGGACCTAACATACCGGCGAAATGTGGTTGTACTTACGCCTCTGCCTAACTCCTCGGGGATTACAGGCGTGATGGTAGATATTTCACTTATTTGTTATTTTCTTGCTTATTTAAATAACTACATATAAATACGAGGTAGATAGTTTTAGCCGCCATATGGCAAATGGTAGCTATCGCTAATGCAGTGGCTTCACAAATATTTGCTTTATTTAGATAACTCGCCCACAATTATGATAAACTTGTTCGTTTCTATTTGCATACTCATCTATAAAACTGCGGTATCTATTTCGATGTATGGCTTTCCATTATGATAAGCGGGTGCGGGAATTGTGTTTTTCTAGAAATATAGATATGTGTTGAAAGTTTAATTCTGTTGAATGTAATCTAAACCAAAAAAGATGTTCAAAACATAACGTACCATTACGCCTGTATTCCTCGAAGGGTTAGGCAGAGGTGTAGGTAGTAATGTACCTACATCTACAGTTCGACGGGTATTTGTCGAAGTTCCATGTATTTAATATGAGGCGAGCTCGGAGCTCGAGCACGGCCTCACAGAAAACCGGCGTTAATCAACGCTTACGTGTGTTTCGCCGAGTGAGTGAGGTTACCGGAGGCCCAATCCTCTTTTAAAGGTTGGCAACGCACTTGTGACATCTCTTTTGGTGTTGCGGGTGTCCATGGACGACGGTAATCGCCTACCATCAGGTGATCCGTCTGCTCGTATCCCATAAAACCCATAAAAAAAGCCTTTTGTCATTTACCGAGCACAAATATTAACTCCCAGCTGCTACTGAGAATTTCATAAAAAACCCAATAATTAACACTTTGTTTGAATCGAACCCAGGGACATAGTAATTAGTCAGTCCAAAGATCCAGAATCATAGATAGAATATGGATCTTTTCGTAGATTTTTTTGCATTTCACCATTTCAGGAATATCCTAACCAAACCAAAAAAAAACTTTTACATAATTATATTTATCTTAGATTCAATTTTTGTTTCACAAAAAATTATGTTATTTTCGAAATTATTTATATTTATCTTGCACGCACCAGGAGTTAAGTTGCTGGAGGTATAGCAATTCAAATGTAGTTCGTGCATTAGTTCTTTTCTCCGTGATGCGCACATTAATAGACAGTCAAACAAAAGTTCCAAAGATATTTGTTTTGAATTCTATTGCTCTTATAAAGACTCCGAGAATTATTTTTATTTTCGATATATACTCTAAATTCTATGGTAGGACATCCGCCAGTTACAATTTTATTATATTAAGAGTCGGGCGGACCGAATTTCCCACACAAACGTACCTAAAATAACAAAATAAATCGTAATTCAAACACAATATAGTCAAATTGTGTTATTATTCCGATACAGTTACTCCAGGTTCCTACTCTAACACTTGGTCCACAATACTTCACTGAATATAAATGTAATCGAATGCAATTCTTGAGAATTTTACCAAGTTTGGAACGATTTTCCGATCTTTTATTTACAGTGAAGTAGTAGTAGACGAAATGGCACGGTAGGAACCAAGATTACCGGTAACCAAATGTGAATTATAACACAATCAATCAATCAACGCTCAATTATATTGATACAGAAAAAGCTCTAGAAATTTTGACGTAATTATAGCACTATCTTGTTTTTTTATTGACCACCTGCATAGCTTAGTCTTACTTCATCTTTAATCATTAAGAAGTTAATTGTTAATTTAGTGTGTAAGAAAAAATTCTCTATTGTCCCAACCGAATTACCACGTAAAGTGATGGTCTGAAGCACAGGTTTATACAAACCTACCTAGATCAGGCAGGTCGCTACATACCTCTATAGTTTTGAATAATTTTAACTGCACTTATTATCCTTAAATGTACTTTAGTTTTAATTATTATTAAGACTAATTATGTATCATACGTAACTGGTAAATTGTAATGTCAAAGAAGGTTTCAAAAGGTGTACATTACACCTTTTGAAAAAGAATTCAGATGAAGATTTTTTTTTATTTTGTTTAATTTGAAACAATATTGTTTGGATTACGATTTATAATGGTATATTACGTTTTCGTAGACAATTAAAGCTTCGCATGACCCTTAATTAGTTTGATTTTCTACTAATGTTTCTTACACAAAATACTCCAGGATTTAATGTGTAAAGAATGGTCAGCTTCCTACAACAATAACAACCAATGTTCACGTTTCATTAATAGAGTCGCCAAACGTCAGACGCCACATGGTCAAAATGTCAAAATAAAATGGTCCTTTGGAATACTTAAAACCGAAATCAATAAATCTTTGAGACACGCGACGAATTTTTTCAACGTCTGCCCGCACATACTTAGGGTACGAGAATTGACAAAAAAATATGGCAACACTGGTTTTTTGAACCGGAAACTTTTGAATTTTTAAGAGTTTGTGCTCTTATCGTAAGATTAAATATACAATATCCTTTTGCTATTTTTTTTATTGGGAGACGATTAGGTATGGTTGGAGTAGTGATATGACTTAACTGCCTAGATAGCGTAGTCGTTGTCAGCGCGACTACTACGCTAGAGGTCATAGGTTCGCTTCCCAGGTCAAGCAAAGTGTTATTGGGTTTTGCTATGAAATTCTCAGTAGCAGCTCGGAGTTTGCAATTTGTGCCCAGTTAATGGCAATAGTCTCGCCCCCTATTACATGGGGCTTAAACATACCTGCGAACTGTGGATGTCATGTACATTAGTACGCCTAACCCTTCGGGGAATACAGGCGTGATGGTAAGTTACGTATGACTAGGTAACTATTAGACTGACAAGTCACTGGTGTCAAGTTTAAATCCAGGCACTTCTACATATATTAATCATTAATTATTTTATTATCACATTAGATTTGAACCTGAGACCAACGACATGTTTTTATTTTAAGACACTTTCCACACTAGGCACTTCGCAAACCACGGTTAAAATCTTCATACAAATGCTAAGTATGCTTGTGGACTGTTCATAAAAATTTTTGCTACAATTTGATGTTAGAATTTAGCTATTTCAGTTATTTTATGTTATACCTAACAGTTTTTCACGAGATGTGCCACATTATCCCGTCCTTGCTTTACCTACGTAGATGGATATAAATCTACGCATCATAAATGGGTATTTTTTTATTCGTTTACACGTGACTTAAATTTACACATGATTTAAAGACACCCAGATTCGCTATATCTAGACAAGACCCACTCAGGAAGCGCATTCCGCATTTCAGCGGTACGCATGATAAAAATGGACTTAAGGCGTTTCGTTCGAGCTTTTGGAATGTCCACCAAGAATAATGAATAATGGGCATTGTAGTAGTCTATAAAAAATCCTTCCCTAACACGATAAAACAGGGTAAACTTACAACACCCTCGTTAAAAAACGCCTTCTCATCGCATATGCGAGAATTGTTAAAAAATATTATCTAATATTTCAATAATAAATTGATATTAATGATTACTGATCTAGTTAAGGATGTACGCCAGTCATTGTGAAGCATTGCAGAAACGGCTATAGCAGCTAGGGCGTGGGACTTGCGATCATGTAGTTTCTGGTTCGAAATCCACCCATTGCACTACTGACGTGAACCCACTCGTAACACAAGCATTTAGCTTAACACGAGGGGTTAACAACAACAATGCTAGTAAGCTTTAAAAAATGTACTGCTGTGTTGGAAGGGCCACATTAGGCGTCGCTACTTTAGCATAATGTAATCTGAATTCCCATAGCTCTAACTCTTAAGCTCTAACTATAGGCGAAGGGAAGGTAAGTGTCGGTACGACTCCAAAATACGTATCTACCTACCTAGTGATCAACGACGATTTTTCGCTGTTTAATAAAATAACTTTTAAGAAAAAGTAAAACCGCTTTCAAAAACAAAAAAAAATGTTATGTACGGAACAGTGCGAAGTCGGTGGCGAAATCAAAAGATCCGATCAAATAAAAGACAATTCCAAAACTGTTTCGCACATAACATCATTTTTTATGTTTTTGAAGGCGGTTTTACTTTTTTTTGTGGGATATGAGGGCAAACGAGCAGACGGATCGCCTGATGGTAAGCGATTACTGTCACCCATGGACACCCGCAACACCATAGGAGTCACAAGTGCGTTGCCGACCTTTTAAAAGGGGATTGGGTCTCCGGTAACCTCACTCACTCGGCGAAACACAACGTAAGCGTTGTTTGACGCCGGTTTTCTATGAGGCCGTGGTATTATTCTAACAACTAAAAAACTTTCTTTTAAAAGTTATTTTATTTCCACATTTTGAGTACATAGCGAGTAGAATTTTACGTATACCTAGACGACGTTATCATTTACTCGGTCATTACGTGTTACTGTCATTTTGTTCTGAATTTTGTGATCAGATCTTAACCAAATTTTTATGGGACCACCTCTAAAGTATGACCTATGATGACCATGACATATGATGATCAAAAAAATAATCATCAAATGAAGTCGGTTTTAAAAGGCCTTACTATGCAAAGTGCTCATGAGCTGTTTCTTTCTGTTTCTGCTTTCCTATAAATAAATTTGTCTCTCGTAACCCAAGGCATTCCATTATGCCTTATTTTTTTTTTATAATTTGACCTGGTCCTATACATTTGTAAGCCATCTTTCTTGCTCATTGTTAGAACTCACAGCTCCTCTTGAAGAGAGATGTAATATGTCTCAATTCCGACTCGTAAGCAATTCTAATAAGATTCTAATTAATTCCAATAATTTCTAACGTTCATTGGAGTAAGTACAGGAAGTTACTTTCTTCACAATAAAAATAAACCAATTTCATCTGCTTAAAAAAAGTATTTAAACCCAGCATATTTTCAGATAGATACACCCTTCAAAAATGCTGAGATACAAAGAAATTTGTAGCTAAATCTAAAATTGGTCCTTCTGTACGCAATTATAAAAGTTTCAGAAAAAAGGTTTTTAAAATATAATAAATAAAATATCAGCGTTTTAATAGATTATAATAGAACTTACAACAAAGCACTTGTTTCCCCTTTCACCTTTCATTAAATAATAGAATGGATCTCAAAATGCACAACATTTTGCACAATGGTGCATATTACGCGAATTACGGCGTAATATTTTGAATGGATTATAATATAATTAATATTCAAATGTGTTAAAAAATATTCATTTAGTTGTCAGTCAAATGTAGGTAACCCTTGACGGGGTTGCTATAGTGCGACACAGATAAATTGATACTTCCGTAATGTAAATCAATGAATAGTGACTTTTAATAAATGTTTTAATTGAAACCACCAATTAACACAGTCGTTATTAAAAATATTTTGTGTAACTATAGCGGGCATCTTATTACGTAACTTATTTTAATTTAGGTATTTTATAATCTTATTAATTCACTCACTGAGGCAGACGTACAATATGTAATGTGTCACTTTATATTTTTTTTTTATAATATCTATACAAAAATATTACTCGCCTTTTGTTTTTTCTTTGCCAAAATGTTTGCACATCTGTTTGATCAACAAATATTTTCAAGTATCAAATCTCACATTCGTAATATAGCGAGTGCTTGCCATATGCACGATCACTGGTAAAACTCGGCTCATTGCACTCATTGTGATCACACGTTATTATATTACGATTCATTCGGTTTCATTATTTAAATTATTTAGCTTGACTCATGAAGTTTTAGTATCTCATTGGTTATGTCTTACATACATTGGTTACATTACATTACATTGGTTATGTTGACATTGGAAGGTGTGGTGGACATTAAGAAGTCCTGGATTCGACCGGATCGAGCAGAGTTATTGGGTTTTTTTATGAAATTATTAGTAGCAGCTCGGAGTTTGAATTTGTGCGCATTAATGGCAATAGGCTCACCTCTTATTACATGGGACTTACATAACTATACCAGTAAACTGTAGGAGTACAATTAGTACTTACACCTCTGTCTATCCTTCAGATAATACAGGCGTAATATATGTGTATGAAGCTGTTATTTATAATGCTAAAATGTTCATATTCGATATTGCGTTCTCATAATCAGATCTTATTATATCACAATTTACATAACTATTTAGCATAACAGTCTATTTTTTTATTGTGATATCAAATGTGATACCATGTCTGATGACTACATTAGAGCTGTAGCTTTAAGATCAGCTTCTCCACTACGAGTTGCGGGTTCAACTGCATAGACTCAGGGTGTATAAGACTATTCGTGTGCTTATTTTGAGACAAAATGTACCCTGTATCCTAGCTCAGGATGCAATGTATTTTTTTTGCCAATTTTCATCTAAATCTGTTGAGCGGTTTAGGCGTGAAAAAGGTAACAGACAAACAGGGTTACTTTCACATCTTTCATATTATAAATAAAAGATAAGTATTCAACAAATCGAGGCACCCCTAAAACAATTATCAAAATACATTATAAAAATCACCACCGCAATCACAACAATTGTTTACCAAAACTATTTCTTGATCAGCGTTTGATTAACTCACACACGTTAAATACATACAAAAATCATGGTTTTTTGTTATATTTTCCCGTTGTTTTCATTATCGTTATGGGAAAGTGTTCCCCTGTTTGTTTGGGCTTCACACCCATAGATTTTTTGATTAAAATGTACGGTAATGGTAGGGTGTGCCGCAGGGGTGAATCTTAGGTCGCTTCCGTCTTATTGTCCTGTTTTTAGTTTGGTTTATCACTAAAATCTGGGCGCTGATTGCTTTTCGTATTTAAAATAATTGTGGGGACGATTTTATGGTATAAAATATGTCGTCGCAGCAATTAGAGCGAAATGTTTTTTTATTTAAATACAACAATTGATAAGTAAAATCAATCTGAGACGTTATATTGTCTCTTATTAACTTGCCTTATCCGTCTAGTTACCAGTGCGAATACTGATCGTAAGTTTCTGGATTTAATTCCGAGCAAAATATTAGTTATTGAGTTTTTAAAGATTCTCTCAAAAGTAGCTGAGAGTTTGGATTTGTACGATACTTATAGCAATAGGCTCGCCTCTGTTACATGGAACCTGCAAATTTCAACAAACTGCCTGAAGATAATGTATATGTATGAAACATAATTATTAAGTCATAAAAAATCATAACCCTGAACAACTTCAAAACATCCATCCATAAAAAAAACAACGCCATGCAATTAGTCGATAGCTCATCCGTGACGGAAGCATTAGCGAACGCGTGCGCGTGTGGTCACATATTGTCATTCGAAAATAAAATAAAATTGTTCTTGTACACACCCCGACACTTCCGAAGTCAGCTCTAGGGGTACTGAGCTGGGGTAAGCAATGAATAAAATTATCGCGTATGAATTTGATATTGTTATTTTGAGTGTATGATTCGTACTTATTGGAATGCTTCTCGTGAAACTGTGTATAGTATCACATTGAATTTGTTAGTTGGAATTAAAATATAATCTCATTTGACTTAATCGGCGCAGTAAGGAAGCAGACCATGGAGAAATAGTAGACAGACAAACTAATTTAAAATGGAATAAAAATGATTTTAATGAAATTTGCGTAATGTATTATGTATATTCTTGGTAATTACCATAATCTGGGAGCCCCCTAGATTCTCGTCGAGCTACACAATTCACGCGTGCCGTTAGATAGGACTGGTCTACTCTAAGCCGCTATGAATTTTTCTTCAAAACGCATTAGACATTGTCTTACATTATATCTCACATATTTGCTACTAAGTTCTATGTCTGGACTCTAAATGAGACCATGATTATTTGAGTTTGTTTCGGTGTTTTTTTTTCAGAGATCGTCAGTAAGGAAATGTCGTTGCCATCTAGTTAAAAAAAATAACACCATGACTTGTAAAAGTGGCCTTAAAAGATCTATTTACAGAATTTAATACATACATACATACACTCACGCCTTTTTCCCTTGCTACGATTCTTGTAAACTTTTGCTTCATCCACATTCATACATCTTCTCATACATACACGCAGGTTGCGAGTGGTACGCACCTGACCTTTTTGAAGGATTTCGCCAATCAGATCGGCGTACGTCCTTCTAGGGCGACCGCTACCGACGCCGCCGCTGACTTTCGCCTTCTTAGAATTTAATATACATCTAATTATAAGATTTGAAGTGGATGAAAGAGAAATATGATAGACAAATACATATATATTAATTTATTTACATAGTGGACAATCTACAGCTATGGCTATAGGGAAACAACGAGCCAATTACAGATTTTTACACATCATAAGAAATTGTTTATATATGGAAAAATCTGTAATTGGCTCCTTGTTTCCCTATAACTATAGCAGTAGATTTTCCAGTAAACACTTCACTCACACATCTCTGATTTCTTTTAAATTAATTCCGTTGATTAAATCGAGACATAACGTATATCAAAGCAATTGCAGGAAATCACATAAGCTATATGCGTATTTCTCTTGATTTGAACCCATCATTCTTGTCCACTAACATCAATTCTACTCCTACGCATAAAGTTTTAAATTCCGAACCACTATCTACCCTAAAAGCCCGTGGTACATTAATCTAATCAACACAAAACATCGTAATGAGTCGACGCGCGCCACGCGGCGGCGGGCGGCGATGCGCGTGCGCGGTAATGCGCGCTATTGTCCACCTCACGGATGCGTAGGGTAGCGGTTTATACTTAGATGCCTTCAAAAATGTTAGTAAAAGGAAACTACGGAAATTAAATAAAACTGAATTAGAATTCCTTTATAACGGACTTTTTTTAACAGTATCCCAATTGGGATAGTAAACATCAGCTGGATGCTGGTTACCGGTGTCTTGTAAAATACTAGCGTCTGCCCGCGACGTTGTCTGCGTGGACTTCAGAATTAGGTCCGACCTGGATAAGCCTATCCTAGCTGGAGTAGCCTATGTGAGATATCTGTATGCCATATTTTATCCAAATCCGTTCAGCCGTTATGGCGGACATCCATACTCACTTTAATACTTAAACTTTCAACTATAAATTAATAAGGATTCATATCAGCTGTTGAGGACGGATTCTTATAATAATATTTTTCATGAATCTCATCTAAAACTGGTGTAATACCAATCACATGAGAATAAAGTATTTCTGTCTGTTTGTTATATTTTCACGAATAAACCACTGAACCAATTGGAATTAATTTTTGTAAAGAGATAAACTGGACTATGCAGTATTGAATGGATATTCCTCTATAACTAGACTACCTTTTGTGTCGAAAAGTCCTTTAGCCAAGTTAATGGCTGCGAGATCCTAATGTCGCAATATAGTACCAGTGAAGATTATAACATGATATTATAAAAGAGTGTCCATGGAGTTTTTTGCCGGATTCTTCTTCATAAGATCATCCTTTTGGAACCGAGCAACTAGAATCATAACGTTTGTAAAAGCTTATTTGAAATAAAAACATTTGAACTTGAACTTGAGATACCTTTATATAAATTATGTGACTGCCTGCAAAAAGTTATAGTAACCCTGTTAATGGATAATTCAATGAAAAATAATAATCTTAATATCTACCTAGTATTATGTAATGATCCCCCAATAAGCTATAATATAAACTAAGTACTGAAATTTTTTATTGTTTCAGTATCCACACCATCCTTTACAGGCAAAGCCAAACATTTTTGGCCATAATTCCATAAAAAGCATAAATATTTTCCCTTTCCCGCCGGCGCCATATTGAATTAAAATTGGCGGGAGTTTCCGCCATTACGAAGATGGCGGTGATTTTTGACAAGCGTATTTTTTCTGGATGATAAATCTATCCGCGAATACTTCCGCTTCCGGTGTGGGGATGATCGATGTTGCGGATCAAATCTTTGTTTAAAAGGGATGTTTTAAGGGTATTTCCTTTAAGGGATTACTTTTTAGCAATACATTTTTTAGAGACTTTTAAAAATGTTTATATTTGAAAAGCAGTTTGCAATAACTGGCCGTCTTTTATTAAAAAAAATATTTAAGTAAAATAAAATTATTATGTTAGTAGTACTGCCTCGTTAATCTAGAGGTCGTAAGCGCGATTGCTACGCTAGACGACCTGGGTTCGATTCCCAGATCAAGCAGTGTTGTTGGGTTTTTCTATGAAATCTTTGAAGTATCTATCCTTTTAACGGCAATCAAAAGGCTCGCCCCTTATTACACGGGAGCTAACATACTGTCAATCTGGGGCTGTACTTGAGTACCCCTATGCCTAACCCTTCGGGGAATACAAGCGTGATGGTATGTTATTTATAAGATTTCAATAAAAAAGAAAATCAAATGAAATATTTTTTATTCATTTGCAATAAAAACATGCATCAAATTCGCAACTTAATTAATGAAGCCTTATACCATATTGGTTTAATAGTTTGAAATTCTACTAACGGAAATCAATAAATATGTATTAGCAATGATCGCGATGGGGATCGAACCCACTCCCTGCGGATTAGCCGCCGATCTGTCATCGCATTGAGCCGATTTACGATGATATGCGGTGGAACTATGAAAATTATTTTTGTGTTATGCTGTAAGGTGCCAAGAATATAATTGAATATAGAAAACGAAACAGGTATTAATAAGCAGCTCTGCTTGTGACCACGATCAGTGCAACCTGGTTGAAACGTCAGGCAAAATTAAAGGTATTTACAGCGCGTTAATACCTGTGTCGTTTTTTATATTAATATGCAACGCGATAGTTTATAAGTTGGGAATATAATTGAATTTATCATCTACTGCTAAACTGGCCGCGTTTTGATGTGGCTCAGTCTATCTTCATTGAATATTACTAAAATAAAATATAGCAGTTACTTCTGGATATGAACCTTTCTGATATTTTTTTATGGGATAGGGGGACAAACGAACAGACGGATCACCTAATGGTTAGCGATTACCGCCGCCCATGGACACCCGCAACACCAAAAAGTCTCAAAGCCGCCAGACCGCTTAAATCTGTGTACTTATATCTAATTATCTAGCTTACATACATAATACTCACATTTACATTTTCCATTAATGTCAAAGTCGGACCAAAGTCGATAACATTAAAAGAAGTTTCTCAGCATTTGAGAACTCGATGTCATTCATCAATTATGAAGAAACTGCATATCAGAAAATTGCTTTCCTAATTTGTAATTAGAAATTTCACTTACCAGAATTTTTATAACTGGTTGTTTCTCTTATTACGCCGTCCAACGCCAGATGCTAATACACTGCAATATGAATGTTTCATACGCTTGGAGAGCTACGGAGTGCGGTCCTGTGGTCTGCGGTCGGCATGCAGCGTGCGGAAAACTGCAAGAGGAGAGAGCATTACGTAAATTGATTGTGAGCTAACATTACTATGCGACAGGGATGTATTTGAGACTTAAACATAACGTAACATAACATACCATTAGGAAGAAATGTTTCACCGGTATGTTATGGTGCACTGTAATAGGGGGTGCACCCATTAACCAAGCACAAATCTAAACTACGAGCTGCTACTGGGAATTTTGTAGAATAACCCAATGATACTCGACATGGGAATCGAACCCAGGACCTCTAGGGTAGACCAATGAAGACTTAGAAGATAATAATCTATTTATTTACTAAATAGTTAAAATTAAAAGATATCGTCGGATTGGCCCCATATAAATTTTAGTTTCAATTTTTTGCATGAATTCCGTTAAAAAATATTAACAAATACTTATGCAAATATTAGAAATTGAAATAAAAATCCGTAAAAAGTGGTTTTATTTAAGATATTTTTCAGTTTCCGTATAACGATGTTGTCCATCGAAGAATGACGAAGGTTGAATATTGTAGAATTATTGTTTTAGAAAGAAATACTGATTTCTGTTAGATATATTGAGTTATAACGCGATAACATCCGCGAGCGCATCCGTCCAAGACCGTCCCTGTAGCGGGGGTGGCGTTACAGAAAACATGTGTGATTATAAATGCACCGACAAGATTATACTCATCCATAACGCTAGTGGATACCCCACCAATACGACATACAAGCCTGGTCACCCTACCAATGACTGCTAATACAAAAATCCTGTTTTCTTTGGGTATTAACATTAATAACGTTTGGTTACCGACTTGCAATTTTCCAATGTTCTCCCTTTCTTGTTAGCAATTTTAGATTACATTTGAAACTAAACAAGCCGTATACTGTGGTGTAATTACGTTGATTTTATTTCCAATCCAGTGGGAATCTTGATACAAGTCTCCAAGTATTTCAGGGAATTTTCGTCAGAAAATTTTTGTGACAATATGTACCTATTATAATTGTAAGTATAATTTAGCAAAATAATCGGTTTGATTTACTTCAAAGCTTATTCTCTTTTTTGTAGCTAATTTTTTATATAAAAGCTTGTTTTAAAACATGCATTCACTTTTCTTTCTTTTATTGTTTAATTCGGTAAGTAGTCATCCCCACCCATAGACACCTGCAACACTAGAGGATTTAGTGACGTGCTGCCGAGTCTTAAGAGCAGACTGCACACTGCTGGAATCGCAGCAACCGAGAGGGAACTGGCTCTCATGCACAAAAGTCGAAACACATATAGATCGGCAACGCGCGAATGACACTTCTAGTGTTGCAAACGCCCGCCTGATGGTAAGCAGTTACCGTAGTAACTGTTTACCATCAGGCGGGCCGTATGCTTGTTTGCCACCTCAGTGGTATAAAAAAATACACCAAGGCGCTTTACCACTGATTCTAATGTAAGGCTAGTCGCCAGCCAGTCAGAACGCAAGCGGTAGTACCACCGAGCAAGTCAGATATTTTCTCGCGTCTTACGATGCCTATCTGAATTAGCAGTTAGGAGTTGTATTCTAACCCGTCACCACACGGGATTGGGACAATAGTTAGGATACTTTCAAATCACCTTGACCTCATTCTTTAACGCAATTACACTGTCAGAACGTATGTTTCGCACACACATCACACAACAATGAGCGGTAGTTTTTGTTGCACGACACTGTACACGTGAATACTTTTAACGTGAGTACGTTTTAATGCACCTACAGTGTAACAAACTAAAGACGAACTAGCGAGGTTAAAATAAATGCATCTAACTAATAAAATTATTTTGCCTCGAACGCGACTATTTTGTGTGATTTTTTTTTCATTTTCCATGCTAAGATTATAAAGGTATTTTAGTGAAGGAAAAATTCAATCGCGGGCAGTATTCGGACCTGCGTCTTCTGGTTAGATACACCAGACGCTCTGACTTCTAAGCTACCCCATACTGCCACTGTCGGCTTGTCGCATCCAGCTTCCGCCAGCAACCTTTAGCAAATCATCACTCCATCTTGCCGGAGAGCGTCCTACACTAAGTTTGCCGAATAAAGGCGTGAACACTGAACTCCTATAAGCTCAACCGATATTTATAAATTCAAAGTCACCGCATAGCTAGGTACCTATACTCATGCATGACGTCACCCCTTCCATATTCGTATCCGCAGAGCATATTGAATCAGTTAAAATGACAAGTCACGAACTACGACGTAGTACAGACTACTAACTCGGTTGTGGACCCCACCTTTACGAGAATGCGATTACAATGGCGGACATATTAAGAGTCCGTCGGACCGAATTTTCCATACAAACTGAATACCAAAATTAATCGTAATTCAAATACAATTTTATCAAACTGTGTTATGATTCGGATTCGGATACCTTTAGTCTAGGTTCCTATTCTACCATTTCGTCCAAAATACTTCACTGGAAATAAATGTAAGCTAATTTAATTATTGATAACTTTACCAAGTTTTGAACGTATTTCCGGACGTTTATTTCCAGTGAAGTAGTAGTAAACGAATTGGTACGGTAGGAACCTAGATTAACGGTAACCAAATCCCAATAATGACACAATTTGATAAAACTGTCTTTGGATTACGATTTATTTTGGTTACGGCTCCGCCGGACCCTTAAGCGCTCCACTGAGGTTTAAAATGTGAACGCCAATTCTGCTATGCTAGTTGATTGATTTCTAATTATTATCTCATAAAAAAAGTAAACCATAAATAGAGTTGAACTATAAAAACAAAATCGATTAACAATATGGGAACTGCCTTTTAGCCTGGGTTCAAGGTCGAGCAAAGTGCTATTGGGTGTTACTATGAAATTCTCAGCAGCAGCTCGGAGTTTGGGATTTCTGTATGGGACCTAAACATTCCGTTGAATCGTAACTGTAAGTACATACATTTGAAGCGGTGGTGGCCTAATGACTAGGGCGTTGGACTTGCGATCATGTGGTTGCCGGTTCGAAACCCACCCATTGCACTACAGACGTGAACCCACTCGTTACTCAAGCATTTAGCTTAGCACGAGGGGTTAACCAGAATACTAGTAATGTGCATCCCACCTTGCTAGTAAGCTTTTTTTAAAGAAAAATTACATTACGCAGTAGGTACATTAGTTGTACACCTCTGTCCAACACTTCGGAGAATACAGGAGTACACAACATAAATTTATCATGTACTGTGGCCTTCTTGATATAGATTCAGATATTACACGTCCGATCAATAAGCTTGACCTACAAAACGAATAGCTTACAAAACAATTCATCATTATGGACCAATTATAGTGCACGCCACTGTACGGATGGGGCGCACCTCCAATTTCCCTAAAAGCATCGCAGCCGGCGCCGGGCGGCGCGCTAGTGTAATAAATTGAATAATAACTAGCTTCTTTGATGTATTACTATTGTTGCTTTGTGAAGCTATTGTGACGTCATTGTTAATGGACGGTGTTCCTGAAGGTAGGTAGGTACCCACATTATGACTACATAAATTGTACTTAGGTAAATGAAAGTCCCCGCCGGCTGAGCTGGGCTTGTGTTAATTCGGGCTAATCTCCAGAAACTACTGAACAGATTTTCATTTGTTTTCACACATTTTTTTATGGAATAGGGGGCAATGAGCAAACGGATCGCCTGATGGTAAGCGATTACCGCCGCCCATGGACACCCGCAACACCAGATGTGTTACAGGTGCGTTGCCGGCCTTTTAAAAGACTGAATAAAATAAAATATAATGATGTACAAGTAATAAAAAACCTTACAATCTTTTTTCTCTATTTTTTTTAATGTTATGCTTGATGATAAGCGACAACCGCGGCCTATAGACGCCAGCAACACCTTAGTTAAGATTTCCGTTGTTAATTCTGAATACCCAATAATTTCACGAGACTCTTCAATACAAAACACAATAATTTAAGCATACCAGCTTCTGCCCGCGACTTCGTCTGCGTGGACTTCAGGATTGGGTCCGACCTGGATCAAAAGTATAGCCTATGTGTTATTCCATTATAAGCTATTTGTGTGCCAATTTTTATCCAGATCCGTTCAGCCGTTCTAGCGTGAAAGAGTAACAAACATCCATACACACAAACTTTCATGTTTATAATATTATTAAAGGGTCCGGCGGAGCGTGAATTGCCCACAAAAACGTAATACCGAAATAAATCGTGATCCAGACAATATTCTATCAAATTATGTTATTATTCTGATGTGGATACTGTTAATCTAGGTTCCTACGGTACTATTTCGTCTACTACTACTTCACTGGAAATAAAAGACCGGAAAATCGTTCCAAACCTTGTAAAGCTATCAAAAATTGCATTCGCTTACATTTATTTCCAGGGAAGTATTTCGGATGAAATGGTAACGTAGGAACCTAGATTAACGGTATCGTAATCCGAAAAATAACAGAATTTGATTAAAATGTGTTTGAATTACGATTTCTTTCGGTACTACGTTTGTAAGAGAAATTCGGTCTGCTGGACTCATAAGGAAGTAAGGATTATTGCACTTAGGTATGGAAATGAATGTTGGGTGTGGCAGAAGAGACATGAAAGTAGAATAAATGCAGTGGAAATGCGTTCCTTGTGAAGTATGTGTGGTGTAACTCGGAATGATAGATTGAGGAACAGTGTGATAAGACAACGTTGCGGGCTGAAAGATGACGTAGTGAACCAACACGTATTGAAAAGAATATGTTGACTGCCTCATTAGTCTAGTGGTCCCAAGTGCGACTGCTACACTAGAGGTCCTGGGTTCGATCCCCAGGTCGAGCAAAGTGTTATTGGGTTTTTCTATGAAATTCTCAGTAGCAGCTCGGAGTCTGGAGTCGTGCCCGGTGAATGGCTATAGGCTCGCCCCCTATAACATGGGACCTAAACATACCGGCGAACTGTGGGTGTATATTAAGTACGCCTCTGCCTAGCCCTTCGGGGAATACAGGCGTGATGGTATGTTATGTTATGTTGAAATAGTTTGGACATGTTGAAAATGAATGAACGGCGAATGTCAGCGACAGCGTCGGTAGAGGTCGCCCTAGAAGGACATACGCCGATCTTATTGGCTAAGTTCTTCAAAAAGGTCAGGTGCGTAGCACTCCCAACGGGCGCGTAGGTATGAGAAGATGTATGAACGAGGAAGAAGCAAAAGAAGTATGCAAGAATCGTGAAAAAGTGGCTGTCTATAGTTTCTGGCGACCCCTGTGGGAGAAAAGCGTGAGTGTATGTATGGATTGCTTTGCGGTAAAATATTTGGAAATGCTACCATACACACAAACTCAACAGCAGAGTTATAGGTACAACCTTTTACAACCATATTTTTTAAGTTTTATTTTTATTTTGGCACTCAATAAAGGTTCATTAGTAGGTGGTATATCACCATGGCGGCGACGACACGTGTCCGATTCGTCACGGCGGTAGTTCCCACGCGCTCGATCCGACACGGGAGCGATACGATAGGTACGGTGCGGTGTAGTACGGAGAGAAGTATGCTTTGCTTTGAAATAATTGAATTATGGAGCTAAGGTTCTTGTAAAAAATATTTTGCCAATTTGACTTAAGTTGATCTTATTTTTTTTTCAGACACAGCTCCAGCTTGTTATTAAGCGCTGTGTAGTGAGAGCAATTGTTGTTTATACGTCGTAATCATCTTAGGAAATCTAGGGGTCCTTGGGCATAAAACAATTTATTAAAAAAGAAACGTCAATAATTGTATGATTCTTATTATAATCCCCCGCGGCATGTGCCCCCTGCGCTCTGCGAAAAGACGAAACTGGGTGAGAGACTTGAAAAACATCAATTAAAGGAACGCAAATTAAACCCGGACTCGATACAAATATTTGTGCTGGGATTCAAACCAAGAGTACCCACTGGGCTCAACGATAGTCGCAGCTGATCACATTAACAATTACAACAATCGCGCAACCAAGATAGTGTTCAAATTAAACTGAATTTTAAACAAAACTTGATAATATAATAAACTGCCCGATTTAGAAATTAAACCCTCAGTACCTCATGCTTAGCAGGTGCCGACCGATAGACCAATGGCGCAGTTACAAGGTCATTAAAATAATAAATAAAATTAATCTATTAAAATACATCATTTTATGCCCTTTACATGGAATCTACCTAAATACATACCGGCGAACTGTGGGTGTACATGACACCCACAATTAACCGGCAGTAGCTTAACGGCTAGGGCGTCGGACTTGCGATCATGTGGTTGCCGGTTCGCCCACCCATTGCACTACCCGACGTAAACCCACTCGTAACACAAGCATTAGCTTAGCACGCGGGGTTAAGGGTATTACATTGCCCAATGACCTTGAGGATTTAGTCTTTGTGCTAGTATTTGTTAATCACAGGCATTGCGGGGGTGCTTCATGCGTTGTGCTAGTGACGTTTCGGATATTTCTTTATTATTTCAAAATATTCAAAGAAATAAGAAAATAAAAACAATACAAATTGTTAATTACGTCATCACAATTTTTTTGGTATAAAATTCATGACTAACTGTTAAGCCGTTAAAGAGAAAAAATACAAATTAATTAAAATTTATAAAAAACTAGCGGCCCGGTACGTGCTTCGCTACGTATAAAGCGAAATACAGCGGACAGCGGACAAAACCATTCCCAGATCCCCTTGAACACACACAAAAAATTTCATCAAAATCGGTCCAGTCGTTTGAGAGAAGTTCAGTGACATACACACTCACAGAAGAATTATATATATAAAGATTTAAACAATACAATTTGTTTGTGATGACCTTAAGTATAATATATATATTGTTTATATGGCAAACGCACGTAAGGATTCCACTAGAAACTTTTTAAAAGCTGGGGTATTTTTTGGATTTGAGCGATATTATGCCCTTAACAAGAATACTAGTAATGTGCGACCCACATGTTAGTGAGCTTTTTAAATAAAAACAAAAACAAACCTCTGTATAACCCTTTGGGGAATACAGGCGTGATGATATGCTACGTAATCAGAAAATATTTTGGATATTGCTATCAAATAAGAACTAAATTCCAACTAGAACATAATTATCTATATCTATACAAAAAAAAAGATTTGTACTCTTGTTTGTAATGAATAAACTCAAAATCTAGTGGACTGATTTTAAAAATTATTTCACTAATATAATGCTACGTTATCACTGAGTAATTGTTAATCTAGTTAAACATGAGGTCACTTCGCTTCAATCGCGAGTGAAACCGCGGTATAAAGTAGAGCAACTTTCCCGCCGCTTCACCCCCTTAGCTATAAGGGTAGTTCTACAATATGTTACATAATTGAGTTCTCACGATCTTTGATGATCTGCACTCAGTATGAGGATCAGATGGTTTTGGCTATTAATATGCTCAATTTCCACGCTGATCCGGGTACTGGAATATTATGGGTCTGGGGATTGCCCGGCTCTTTACAGTTTGTGTCCGGCAAAATAATCGGCTTGTGCGGATTTTAATCAACCCCGTCCAATTAAAAGATGCCATATAGAAGCGCGTCAGCGACTCGCTCGTATATAATATTGCTTTCTTTTTCTCTTTAAAATACAGGTGTCAGGTTTTTAGGGCAAAATGTCGGGCTAAATATGTAACTATCTGTATCCGGTTTTTCTATATCTTAGTCCTGGCAACCCGGAACTTCATCGTTCATTCCGTCTCCTCTTTAGATAAAATGGGTTAGGTTTTAGAGTATCCACCACGCTGGACTCCTACCTACGAGCTGGCAGACTTCACACCCCGTCGAGAATGTCTTTCAGACGTGCAGCTTTCCTCACGATGTTTTCCTTCGCCGTTTAAGCGAGTGATAATTAATGATTAATACGCACATAACTGGTAAAAATGAAAGTGAGGTGACTGCCTTAGTTTTGAACTTTAAAGCTTTGATTTGGCAGTCCCATAATATTACCAAACTTTTATATCAGTCGTATGAAGTCCGATCCAGTGGCGCAGCATTGGACAAATCCACCTATTGCACAACGCGGTCAGCATGGTGTGGGCTCAGCCGGCACGCATTCTGCGGAGGATCGAGGCACTTCGCTTTCGAATGATGGCATGAAAGCCATCAATCCTCGCCTCTGCAAACATTCTCAAAGCACAAGGCTATCACTGCTGTTCATATCATAAACTACTTTCCGAAATATAAGTTTTTAGCTCATTTATTAATTTTCTTTCGCATTTGACTTATCTGAAAAATCTTTTGCAATATCCAGGCTAACAGCTACCGCTTCCCCCTTATTTGATGGCTAGCCATCAGTGTGTTAAGGACACTAAAAATGCATTTATAAATGTGGGAGAGCCATGCTTCGGCACGAATGGGCCGGCTCGACCGGAGCGATACCACGGCCTCACGGAAAACCGGCGTTAAACAACGCTTACGTTGTGTTTCCGTTGTTACCGGCCCAATCCCCTTTTAAAGGTCGGCAACGCACTTGTGAGGCCTATGGTTTTGCGGGTGTCCATGGACGGCGGTAATCACTTACCATCAGGCGATCCGCTTGCTCGTTTGCCCTCCTATCCCATGAAAAAAAAAATACGAAATGTGCTATTGTGTTCCGATTTCAAGGATAATGTAACCAGTGAAATTACCGGGCATATGAAACCTTAGAACTGAGGTTTCAAGATAAGGCAAGTGAGTAATACTACTGGTGTTGCTCGCGTCTATAGACTGTGGTTGCTTCTTACCATCAAGCGGCCCGCTGGTTTACGATCGTATGACATTAGAAAATAATATTTACTACTTAAATTGTGAGTTCCATTTTGAACCATCTTTATGCTTTCCATGGTAAGACGAGGGTCAAACGCGTTCAAGTACCTAAACTATAAATTAACTGGATCTTTTAAAATTGCCCTTCATCCATTTCCTCTAGCGAGTGAGAACGCACAAAAACCTTTCAACTCTAACAATAGTTATTTAACTCCAATTCACATGTATTTACGTCGTATTGGCCAATTTTGACTCCATCATATTATATGAAAAAGTGAGAGCATTTTTTGAAAATTTCTTACTTTGTCAATTGACTGTTTTTTCTATTTTCTACTACTACTCTACCAGTCCAAGATTTGATAACCTCAATTTTGAATGTACAAACATTTATTTTAAATTTTGATGTGTATTGATAACATTAGAGAAATCCTAATCATCCTTACCTCCTATATTTATTTGCCCACTTAAAAATAGGCCAGTAGAAAACCCATTTTCTATCCTCAACTAATGACTGAGCATATGACCTTTCCAATCACCAGCCGGTAGTCGCTTAAAAGCTGCAATTCCAGCATATTTTTTTTTTTTAAAATAGTACATAGAATTCATTACAAATCTTTTAGCATTCTTTATCATTTTGATTTTAAATAATTACATCTTCAAACTGATCACAAGTTCTCAAAATAATTTATAAATAAACCTGTACCTAAATACCATAGGCATAGGTCAAAAAACAGATCATTAAAAAGATACTGACCGAAAACAATGGACAGTTGAGCTTGAAAAAGAAAACATTCTAAATTCAAAGCAGGCACCGCTATTGGCCAGTAATGATTCACAATGGCTGCCGAAATGTCAGATTTGACAGGTGATAAAGTTTTAAATGATTCTAGACTTTTTACTGTGGGAAAGAGTTAAATTATTCCTTAATATATGGCAATCTCATGTAAACTATTAAATTATTATTATGGTGAGCGGCTGCACTTAGTTCTAGCCGGTATGATGAAGGCTACATCTAGCTCTAACCGAAGATAAGTAGCACAGATCTAAGTTTAACGACCAGTATTCGGCTGCACTTAGTTCCAGCCTGTTAAAACTATGTGTAACCTCACTTCGGCTTTTAGACGAAACACATACAGAAATTCGGTTTTTATAGAATTCGTATTGTATTAAATTCTAGTAAAATTATTCTTGTCTATTTTAGAAATGGAAATCTTTGTAAATATATTCTAGGGGACCTTATGACCTAATATATGTTGGGACAGGGCCATGAAAACTGAACTGCAAATAAAAAAAGCATCCAAATATGAATTAAAGCATTTATTTTCATATCACTCCAAAGGATCTAATATAAGGACCCTTTAAATGGAGTCAAGTACTAATTTCCTCAATCTCCTCAAAAAATCTTGCTGTCCGCCTTATGCAAAATTGTTAGTGTAAGTTTTTGCCGCTATTTCATAAAAAAAGCTTTTAACTTGACGCGAGGTACCCCAAAAATCGCCTGTCAAAATATTGTCGGCCGCATCAAGGGTAGAAATGTACAGTCGGAGAAAACAATGTGATCGAGCTGTCATATTATGTTATATGTAGAAGAGTTTAGAGAATTGTAACCATGACATAATTAAGTCGTCGCATTCCTGGTACCAAGACATAGGATAGAGTCGAGATAATGCAACGACAAAATGATGTCAGCTCCCAAATCGAAGTTGACAAATAACTATTTCGTGGGACTACTACATCGTTACCTCATACCATCACTCCTATATTGCTTGAGGGTTAGGCAGGGGTGTAATAATATTTAGTAATTAATATCTAAACAAAATTCTGGTCTGGTCACTGTTTCATAACCTGTTAAAATATACTTAGTGGTATCTAGTAATTGGTATCTATGAAAGCTAAATGTCAAAATTTTGAATTTTATGACCAAATAAACAGATATTTTTTTTAAATGTATTTAAAAGGCATTGAAATAAAACTGGACTCGTTTTTAAATACTTCTTGATCTATTAAATTCTACTTTGCATTAATATTTAGTGCACAATAAAATAATAAATATTATATCTATCTAGATTTTCGATCCGGCGTTTTCGCAGTCCATCCGGCTATGGCATCTGACTTTGTTTTTATTTAGTTGTATTTATTTAAATATAATACTAAGTATAATATTTTCTTTTTTTCTTCTATTAGTTTTTTTTACGCGTCCTGGTCGTGGCTGCCCGTGGCATCACGATGTGTATCCGATGGCCAATGTCACAGCATTATGCTGAGATAGGGACCTTTTTTGGCCTCGCGCTGGGTCACTGTATTTGCTTATACTTATTGTTAACTTTACTTGCTTACCTATGTACTTACGAGTCCAAAATAAAAAATTACTTTCTTTCTATGACAATTAAGATATTGGTGCACGTGTTAGGACACGTGCATATTGTTTTAATATAGTCAGGATTCCTGTATTTTATTAGTTAAGTTGACCAACGAGCAGATGAGCAACCTAATAGTAAGAGTTGCCGATGCGTTGCCGAGCCTTAAGAGCCCCTACGGTCTGCAGACTATTGGAGTCGCAGCAACCAAGATGGAACCGGCTTCACGCAATAATCTAAACACACACCAATGTGCTTTACGACAAACTCCGACGTAAGAGTGGTCGCTAACCAGTCAGACCCCAAGAGGTCCTTCGGGTAGACAAATATTTTCTCGTTGGCAATGAGGAACTGTACTGTAACCCGTTCCCACGCGGGGGAGGAGGTGCCACATAGTAAGTTTAAGCTTTTAAAATAAAACAAACCAAAAGGAAATCTTGAGAAAACCTGCAAGCCTGTGGAATTTTCTGGGCGGTGTGTGAAGTTTGCCAACCCGCACTAAGCTAGCGTGATGGAAGAAATAAAAAAATACTTGAGAGGTGTCAAGGGACACCTGGATGGAACGAAGTTAAAGAATTAAAAAAAAAAAATTTTTAATAAAATTTTATTACAATTCCTTCACTAATTAATCGAAAGGAACTACTATCTTATTAGAGAGAGAGAGACAGACAGAGAAACATGCGCACGCCGCACAGCTTACAATAGCTTACTATAGCAAAAAGTGTCGTGACAACTTTTCGTAAGATTTTTTTCCATCTAGCCCCCTTTCACAACGCGCGATAAGGAACTTCGTTCCAAAATGTATTTATTTTTATACATTCACATTGACTCACACGATGAAATAAAAACGCAAGCACACAAGAAAATAGAGCTATAACATAATCTAATACTACCTATAATGAGTGACTATGATCATAGAGGAGACCCGTGCCCATCAATGGGACAGTAAATGATAATAATAATTTCAGAGACAACAATTTTTACTTCTAACCTCTTTGTAGCAAAACCAAGAGGAATTACATATACGAGGTAGCAATATATTTCTGTAGCTGACTGTACCAACATTTTAAAATTGCCCCGCATTTCCTCCCGAGGGTGAGTGTGCACAAAAAGCTTTTAGCTCTCACAATACTTTTTAACACAAAATTGGACCTATTTTCTTTTGGATGGCTAATTTTGTATCATCAAAATATTTGAAAAAAATATTTTTTACCTTTCGTATTGCATTTTATTAGTCACATTTTATTTTAAACTAGCTTTTGCCAGCGACTTCGTCCGCGTGGAATAGTTACTTTGTTCCCTAGTTCTTCGCCCGCGGTTTCACCTGCGTTGCCCCGTTCCTAAGGGTTGTAGCGTGATGTTTTATAGCTTGAAACCTTTCTCATGAATCACTCATTTTCCCAACACTTCCCTTCACTGCTCTGCTCCTATTGATCGTAGCGTGATGAAAAGTATACTATAACCTGCCCAGGAGTATGAAGAACAATTGTACCAAGTTTCGTTGAAATCCGTCGAGTGGTTTTTGTTTCTATAAAGAACATACAGACAGACAGACAGACAAAAATTTTACTGATTGCATTTTTGGCGTCAGTATCGACCACTAATCACCCGCTGATAGTTATTTTGGAAATATATTTCATGTACAGAATTGACCTCTCTACAGATTTATTATAAGTATAGATGTATTGTATGCTTTTTGTGTAATAGTAGTGATTTTTTAAAGTAGACTGATAGGACGAAGTGTATAGTTATAGAATAGCCATTATTTTTGAAGTCTACGAGGTACTTATAAAAAGACAGAATTCAGGTAAAGAAGGCGCCACAGTTTAGTGATCATAATTTAAGAGTCCGAATTTCTCTTACAAACGTAATACCGAAATAAATCGTAATTCAAACAAAATTTTATCAAATTCTGTTATTATTCGGATTCCGATACCGTTAATCTAGGTTTCTATTGTTCTATTTCATCCAAAATACTTCCCTGGAAATAAATGTAAGCGAATGCATTTTTTGATAACTTCCAGTGAAGTAGTTGTAGACGAAATAGTACCGTAAGAACCTAGATTAACGGTATCTAAATCCTAATAATAACATAATCTGATAAAATATTGTCCGGATTATGTTTTTTTTATTTATTTATTTCGGTATTACGTTTTTGTAGGCAATTCAAGCTGCCGGACCCTTAAGAAGAACGGATAGTTTGTATGTATGTATACTCTCATTTATTACCGCAACTTAGTACCTACATCAACATCATATATGTAGTTAGAGCCATAGACATTCGATTCAGGCGAACCATGTTCCATAGGTACCTTAGCTCAATTAAAAACAGATCGTTAAAAAGATATCAACCGAAAACAATGGACAGTAAAATTCGAAAAAGAAAACATTCCAAATACAAAGGTGGCGCCGCGATTGGCCAGTAATGCTTCACAATGGCCGCCGAAACGTCAGATTTGACAGCTGATAAAGTTTTTAAATGTTTCCCCAACTTTCTTTTTTGTGAGAAATAAGTTACTGCAGTAATTGCCCTTTTTACAATGAGTTAGCATTGATAAGCTTTTGATAAGATTGTTGCAAGGTTTTTTCCTTAAAGGTCAAGTCCTTTAAAAAGCACGTTGCATGTAAGGTTTTAGCATGATATATATAAAAAGACAGATACAATATTCTTAATTGCACACCGAAAAGTAATGCAAATTAGATTTGTGTATATCGTGCAATGGTTTGACTGCACGTTAAGAGTAAAGGTTGTGGTCACTTTGTCACCATTATTGCATCGAATATCGTGTTTTCGATTCTCGCCCGAAATATACATGTTTCTGTGATAATTATGTGATTCACAGAAACTGAAACTGACTTATTACATAAGTCAAGTGCAGTAGAAGTCCTGGGTTTTATTACCAGGTGGAGCTTAATGTTATTGAGTTTTTCTATGAATTTCTCATAAGCAGCTTGGAGTTTGACTTGGGCAATAGGCTTGCCACGTATAAAGTACATGGGATCTAAGCATACCGGTGAACTGTGGTTGTATTATAATAAACCTCTGCCTGACCCTTCAGAGAATACAGGCGTGATGATATGTTACGTGTGATCCAAGACTGAGCGTACTTTCTGTGCGTTATTTGCATGTTTTGTAACATTGAGCAGCATCAATCATTTTGGTGGTATATCTTCAAAATTGATGGTCGGCCACGACCAAATTTATATGGAACCATCTAAGAAGTATATTCTATCATTTACGTGGGAGAGCCATGCTTCGGCACGAATGGGCCGGCTCGACCGGAGTGATACGTGATGCGTCAAACAACGCTTACGTTTCGCCGAGTGAGTGAGGTTACCCGAGGCCCAATCCCCTTTTAAAACGCGGGCAACGCACTTGTGACTCCTCTGGTGTTGCGGGTGTCCATGAGCGGCGGTAATCGCTTACCATCAGGCGATCCGTCTGCTCGTTTGTTCCCCTATCCTATAAAGAAAAAGATGAAAAACGAGACATTGAAATCGGAGCACAATCGACGAAGATATCAAGTAATAAACAGACAAAGAAAAAACAGTCAAATTGACAACTCATCCTTTTTTGAAGTCCATTATACAACATCCTTGCTAATATTATAAACGCGAAAGTTTGTATGTATGAATGTATGGATCTTTGTTACTCTTTCACGCCAGAACGGCGAAACGGTCCTCGAAAAAATTTGGCACACAGATAGATTATAGCCTGGAAAAACACTTATGCTACTTTCTATCCAGGTCAGACCGAATGCTGAAGTCCACGCAGTCAAAGTCGCGGGCAGAAACTAGTTAGTTTATAAATGAGGATTAATTTTTAGACACGTCAGACCATAATTACCTAAAATGGCCAATTTACAAATGGAAACCAATTTCGTCTTATTCTAACGACAACTTATCATTTGGAATATAATTCGGACGATATCTTAGTAAGCTTTTACTGATCGATTGCAGACTCTATATCCTTGTTATAAAGTTGATTATGGTTTTGCAGTGATTGGCAAGTAGACTTCTGAGAAAAATAATATTCTAAGCACCGTGGGTTCCGTGGCCAATTAAGTAGACGTCCACTGTATATAAAATATTATTATTAAGGTCAGGGCTCAGGCAATACCATCACGCCTGTATTCCCCGAAAGGTCAGGCAGAGGTGTATCTACCAATGTACCTACACCTTCATTTCGCCGGTAAATTTAAATCCCATGAAATAGGGGGCTAGCCTATTGCAGTTAATCGGGTACAAATCCAAGCTCCCGGCTGATTAGTGAGAATTTTATAGAAAAACCTAATAACACTGCTCGACCGAGGAATCGAACCAAAAACCTCTAGGATAGCAGCCAATAACTAAAAGCATAAGAAAGTTTGGTTTATGAAGTAACGAATAACTATAACTCGTAGCTTCACTATTAGTTCGTTCTTACCTTTACGTGTTGCCATTATTAAGAAAAAACCATGAATCAAAATAAAATGGACACCTATTCAAGGTCGAAATATTTTCTCCACACGGAACCCTCAATATTTTGACAGCAGTTTCCCAGAAAACATGACGATGCAACATTATAATCTCGCGTTCGATCAACGGACCTTAGACCACGCCCCTTGCTTCGAAAGCCCACCGCGCGCTCCCATTGGCCAGCCGCCCGACGCGTGCGCAGCTAAAAAGTTCAAAAATGTTTATAGCTTTAAATGATAAATATATCGACGCGCGTAATTCTCTGAGTAGATCTTTCGTCGGCTCACATTTAGCTTTTAACATTGAAATATTGAGAGAAATAAATAATAAAGAGCTTTTAAGAATATTTTTGGACTTTTAAGTGGATTTTGATTTGTTTGTTACGATTTTTTCTTTGTTAGTAATCCGGATTTGAAGAATTGCTATAGAGGTGTTGTTGTGAATGTCAATGTTACAAACATACTGTACAATAGGGTCCATTACAAAATGCCTAACAGCTCTTCAATATGGTGTTTTTTTACATTAAATGGTAAGTAGATATATGTATTATACTTACCTATTATTTTTGAATTTTCTTCAAAAATTGAAATAAAACTACTTTTTACGGATTTTATCGCGTTGTATTGATATTATTTGATTCCCGACGTTTCGGATCCGTTTCAAGAAGTCAGCAGTTTGTGAACATACTCTAGACTAGGCCCAGCACTACATCAGATTTGATAAACCACAAGTCCTCGCAAAAGAAAACCGATTCCTTCCCAGGATGATCCGTGAGGCTATTGAAATTAAAAAAACATCCAAATTTCAATAGAGAAGATGGCTGGGTCTTACCACCTGCTTGGAACCCCATTATAGATTCCATAAAATCACAATCCAAGTCCAAAACTGCAAGACCGAAGGAGACGGTGAGCTCGTTCTGCGTGAATCGGATCGCCAATAATTAACATAAATGTAAGGTAGCTGTTAGTAATTGTAACATTAAGACGTCCAACAACTTAGTCTACCCGTGACCATGGATGCTGTAAAGGATCCGAAACGTCGGGAATCAAATAATATCAATACAACGCGATAAAATCCGTAAAAAGTAGTTTTATTTCAATGTCTAATATTCGCGTAAGTGTCAGAAACCAGTATGTTTTCTTCAAAAAGGTCAGGTGCGTAGCACTCGCAGCCGGCGTGAATGTATGAGAAGATGTATGAATGTGGAAGAAGCAAAAGAAGTATGCAAGAATTGTAGCAAGTGGCAGTCTATAGTTTTTGCCTACCCCTGTGGGAGAAAGGCGTGAGTGTATGTATGTATGTATGTAATTTTGAATTTTATTTTTCACAATTCGCCCGTATGTTTTAGTTGGGAACAAACGCAAAAAATCCCAGTAGCCCTTTGCTTGACCTGGAATCGAACCCAAGAGCTCATGCTCAGCAGCTGCGCTTAGAAAGAAAGAAAAAGTATTTATTAACACAAAAAAATAAGACCATGAATACAGTTACAACCTCGTGCAGACGGAGGCATCGTCTTTTTAACTACTAAGACCTATTGCTTCCGACTGCATGAGATTCTTTGACTCGATGAGATCTCGGCTTAGAGTGTACTTACGAGGTGTGTGATTGGAGACAGAAATAAGTAAGTCACCTTGTTTCCCTCTTTATATAACTTAGGCAGTGGGGTTTTTAGTTATATAACATTAATTGACGTACTTTAAGAAAACCTTGCAACGATGTTATCAAAAGCTGGACAGTTCAGTTTTTTATCTAAATTAGACGTTTTGCAAGGATCGTATTCTACAGTTTGACTGCAACATAATATACATCAGCTACAGAACAAATAAACAAACAAAGTGTTGCAGGTGTTATTGTTGATTCGAGTTATAATTTCTTTGTAAACATTGATTAATCATGATTTGCGCTGAAAGATTGACTTTTTTTCTAGCACTAAAGGACTTGGGAAAGATAGATTTGACCGGGAGATGGCGGTAAGAGTAAATTACCTGGAGAGTTTTTTGGTTTGACCGCGCCAATCTGTGGAATTACCAGTCCTGCCTATTAGAGAAAATCTTTTTGCATTTGATAGCTTAATTCCTTAGGAAGCTTATACCTAGCTACACTATCACTACATAGTATAAAACAAAGTCGCTGTCGCTACTACTACGCAACGAATTTTGAAGCGGTTTTTTTAAATAGATAGAGTGATTCAAGAGGAAGGTTTTAAGCTATTTAACATTACTTATACTTATACTATACATTACTTATACTCCTAGGAATGGGGCAACGCGGGTGAAACCGCGGGCAGGTCGCTAGTTTTAAATAAAACCCTGTCCGATCCAAAAGGGGCACACAGGTATCCCAATTACTTGCATCACCAAATAAAATAAGAAACATTAAATATTTATAAATTTCAAAATTCACGATTGTCGTGACCAAATTGCCGCAACTACCCCAAAGTCTAGCAAATTTTCGAAATGTGATGAGATCATCATCAACCATAGTATGTTTTTTTTATAAATCTTACTAGCATTGTGGGTCGCACATTACTAGTATTCTTGTAAACACCTCGTGCTAAGCTAAATGCTTGTGTTACGAGTGAGTTCACGTCGGTAGTGCAATGAGTGGATTTCGAACCAACCACATGATCGAAAGTACTAGCCATTAGGCTACCGCCGCTTCAAGCTATCTAAGGCCACCAAAAGTATTGCAAATTCAGTTTTCTCGTTTCATAAAAAGAATTCGCAGTATTTTTTCATTTGAAAAGTCAACATGACATAAAAAATACCAGATATCAATTCGACCTGAGTATCGAACCCAGGACCTCTAGCGTCACAGTCGCGCTCAAGACCACTACGCTAATGAAGCAGTCACAAGTCGAGGAAATAAGCTACCTTTTATTTTAAAAACTCCTTTGAGATACGCAAGAAAACTCTAGTCTCATAAAAAAATATCAATGTACAATCGAACCACTCACAAGCCAGTAGCTAAAAATACTTGAGAGTATTTGTGTTGCTCTTGAGATGGTCTTATCTTGCAGCCACGCTTTGATGTAAGAGCGGCCTAGTGGTGAGATAGCGCTCCGACGTCTGCGCATCGAGTGATCCCGTTCGAACAATCTTGGTTTAAATTTGAATAACTTGGTAGGGACTTTTTATTGCGCCGGCGCATCCGTTGTCCGACTGTCAAATAGTTTTATAGGCTTGTAATCTATGCATTTAGTAAGGTGTAATAAAAATAATTATAATATAACTGCTTCATTAGCCTGGTTTTGAGCGCGACTGCTACGGTAGAGGTCCTGGGTTCGATTGCCAGGTCGAGCAATGTGTTAGGTTTTTCTATGAAATTCTCAGCAGCAGCTCGGAGTCTGGATTTGTGCCCGGTTAATTGCTATAGGCTCGCCCCTTATAACATGAGACCTAAACATACCGGCGAACTGTGGGTGTACATTAAGTAGGTACGCCTCTGCCTAACCCTTCGGGGAATACAGGCGTGATTGTATGTTATGTTATGTTAAATAGAAATGATTATTTACTTAGGTATTCACATCAATCTTTCTTTCTATGCGGTAGCATGACATACCATCACGCCTGACCAAACGGTTAGGCAGGGATCTACAAAAGTACTCCCATTATCCTCCGCATTCTGTGTTTGTATTTTAAACTCATCGTAAAAACAATCAAATTGGAGGACGAAATGCTAATACGAGCTTTCAAGTGTCGCACTCTAGTTGCGGATATGAACGGCAATTTGAATGTTATTACTTCCGTTGGCAGTGTTTGACCTCTTGAGCCAAATATTGGGTACCCTGGCTCCAAAGATATTGGATTCTAAACCTCATCTGAATGTGGAATACTGTTTGATATGATCTTAGAATCAGAAATTTAACTGCAACAAAAATTACTTTTTATTGAAAAAAGTGTGGCTATATCTGAACACTATTCCTTATGGAAATCTTTAAGCTTCCCCTTTGTTCAGCAGTAGATGTCTATTGATATGCTTTAGGCCTCCCCTTTGTTCAGCAGTCTATTGATTTGATGATTGTGATGATGTGATCTGAAAAAGTAGTTGTAGGATTTTCTCCTGTAACGTGGTCGCGTTTGCAAAGACAAATTTTGACATACACAAACACCCAGACCGGGAACAACTACCTGTACCTAGATCATACTCATATGTGTTATGTGCGGGCATTGAACCTAGAATCGTTGACACAGAAGCTTATCGCTTATCCACTACGTCAGTTTAGTCACAATGTGATCTGATAAATGATAATGATGTAGATCGAGATCTGAAATAATAATAATACCTACTACAGATAATGTAGACGACACGTTTGGCGTAGCGGCTGAGCAATCGGCTTCTGCGCCACGTGTTGTGGGTTCGGTCCCCACGCGGAAAAAATATTTGTATGATCTACAGGTAGTTGTTCCGGGTCTGGGCGTTTGTGTATGTGAGAATTTGTGTTTGTAAACGCACCCACGACACAGGAGAAAATCCTAGTGCGGGGCAACGTTTTATATAAAAAGGAAAAAAAATGTCTGTAAACTGCCTCATTAGTTCAACGGTGCAATGCCGACTGCTGCGCTACAGGTTCGATTCCCAGGTCGAGCAGTGTTATTGGGGTTTCCAAGAAATTTTTAGGAGCAATTCGGAGTTTAAATTTGTACCCGGTTAATGGCAATGTGAGCAATAAGCTCGCCCCTATTCCGAGGGACCTAAACATACCGGCAAATATGAAGTGGCGGTAGCTTAATGGCGAACTCGGCCTTGCGATATGGTTGCCGGTTCGAACCCAACCCATTGCACTACCGACGTGAACCCACTCGTAACACAAGCATTTAGCTTAGCACGAGGGGTTAACAAGAATACTAGTAATGTGCGACCCACATTGCTAGTAAGCAAGGAAGAAAAAGAATATCCTGGATGCAAATTAATACACTTCTATCTAAGCCTTAGGGGATTTTTTTTTAGGTCCTTATGCACAGTTTTTCTTATATTGCAGTGTGTATTCCAGTAATATATCTTCATGTTTATACATATTCTAACTTCTACAGGAGTAGGTATATTATTGGTAGCAGCTTCGTAAGTGTCGCCGTGGTGAGCGCCGTGCCCTTGATGCTCCCGAAACAAAAACATGGAGCACGCCACTTGAACGAAACAGAAAATCTGTAGAGACGTTTTGCTAATACAAAACTGTCACAATATATGGTAATAGTTACGATTACTACTGGCTAGGCTAGATTTATAGAATAAAAATTGCGTGTTGTAAAATTCAAGAAAACCTAACACGACAATTATGTAATAATCCGTTTTTTTTTTAATAAAACGTTGCCCCACACTAGGATTTTCTCCTGTATCGTGGGTGCGTTTACAAACACAAATTCTCACATACACAAACGCCCACACCCGGAACAACATACTACAACAACTAGATCATACAAATATTTGCTCCGTGTGGGGATCGAACCCACGACACGTGACGCAGAAGCCGATCGCTCAGCCGCTACGCCAAACGTGTCGCCAAATGTCGTTAGCTTGGATAGCTAACAATAAGAATGGCCACAAATAGTCTTACTATCAGTCGCGTGTATGTATGTGCCAGAGCCAGGAAGGGTACTTATTTAAGAATCAACCGTCATCTTCCTTTTAAAACAAAATGTTTTATTTTAAAAAATCTAAGTAAGTCACGTACCATCAATTATGAAATGTTGTATCTAGGTGCACGGTTCCATATTAGTCGTTCCATATGGAGAAGAACCGGTAAGGAACTCCATGGTTACTCTTTTAAATTATTGTTCTTGACGAGATTAGAACAAACACAAATCTAATTATGACTTAATGAGAAAATGAAATAAGTTTTTATTCTTTCTTACATAAAATATTTAGCATCATCTCCATGGATGACCCTGTTCCCCTTTCAACCCCGCTTCCATTAAGAGGATTAAAAGCGTTGCATCGACGCAATACAACACTATACGTTACTACAAGCGTAGATATTACGGGCTACTTGAGGAAAATGTGGTCAAAATAAAAGTAAACTGGTATTTTTATTAACTATCTTTAAAAGTTCCCAAAGTTTTTGTATTTTTTTTATAATTTTTTCCCGAATTCTTTAAAAATCAACCGATTTGAACGTTTTTTTTGTATGAACCAAATTACCTACATTAATTAATATACCTCTATGCCTGAAACGTATGCTTATGGATATATGCATTCTCCCCATCCTCACATACGGTGCCCCAACTTGGTCTTTGACTGTCGTTCAAAGGTCCTCACTCGAGGTTTGCCAACGAGCGATGGAGCGCAGTATTCTGGGAGTAAAACACTCTGACTGTATACGGAATACAATACTGCGCTCCAAAACTCCATGGTTCAACTCCAAGGTTCCATTTTAAGCTGGCAGTTTTTTGGCCTATGTCGGCTATCTGGGTGTTCGATCTCATACATTTTTGGTTTATTTATATTAAACAATGGTATTGCATAAACACTAAACAATCGTACTACATCTCATTACCTTCCCAATCACCCAAAAAACATCGCTACTCATAAAGCTACCCTATTATCATTACCATCGTGGCCGGGCATATGGCGCGTGCGTGTACGCACCATTGAGCCACAACTGTCGTACTGGTGATAATTAGCCGCATCATGCGAGGGAGATAAGCGGTGCTGTTGTGTTTTAATTAGATGTAAATCTATTTCATCATGCTATGCTCAGTGTCTCTGAAGGATGAAATCTGCAATGAAGTTATCCGACAAAGAACCAAAGTTAACAATATAGCGCATATTTGAAAGCTGAAGTGGCAGTGAACTGGCCATATCTGTAGAAGAAACGATAACTGCTGGGGAAGACGTGTGCTCGAGAGGAAACTACGACTCGGGAAACGTAGTAAGCCCTCCAGCAAGATGGAGAGATGATTTGCGAAAGATTGCTGGCGGAAGCTAGAGGCGACGACAATAGGTCTTTGGAGTTAAAAATACGATGCTTCAGCCTATATAGGTATATGTAGGCATTATCTTCTAAAGGCCATTTCAGACATTGTCTTACATTGGAACTCACATATTTGCTACTAAGATTAAGACCATGATTCTCTGAGTTTGTATCAGTGTTTCTTCTCAGAAGTCATCAGTTAGGAAATGCCGGCGCCATCTAGTTAAAAAACAACATTTACTTGTAAAAGTGTCCTTAAAAGATCTATTTACAGGAATAAATATCATTTATCATTTATAAATAAACACATTACTATAAACTAACTAGGCTGAAGGCAACACTGAGAGTGTTGAGTAGAAACAAATAGCTAAAATACCTTATTAATTGATAAACTGATAACCTATAAATAACTTACATATACTTCAATAATTTAATCTAATTTCAATACAATCTAACAGAGCAACTATTTCACACGAAATCCGAAGTAAAAAGAGCGAGCCGTTGGTGTCCAGTCTTTTTATCTTCTCGTACTGACAGTAGCTAGGTAAGTGATCACGGTCGTCTGGTAGGAGGCGCTGGGGTGGCTGCTACCGGTCATTGGGTTGCCAACATTACCGTTTATTATTCTAAACTTTAAACCTATTTACTGATGATAATTATTTTTCTGGTATGGACTACCCGTACCCTCCTTTTTCATATCAAGGTTGTCTGGCATATACCGCTATTAGCGATAAGACCGCCATTGTACAATAAGTTTTAAAAAATCTTCAATAAAGATTATCCACATTTGCGTGGAGCAGTCGGATAAAAATAGCTACCTCACTTAAGATACCGCATAATTCATCCCCGCCTGCCCTGATAAATCAAGAACAGTAATCATCAAGAATATCGCCTCAATCATTTCCATCCATTGTCAATATTCATCGCCGTCTCGTCGGCAGCGGTACTTCCACGCGCCAGCGATTCGTATTGTCGCGATAGCAATCGCTGTGATTGCTTGATACACAAACAATGGGAGACTGGTCTATATTTTTGTCGTATTCGTATTACGTATTGAGGTACGGTTATGAAGCGTTTTAGGGCATTACATCGCTCAAATTCAAAAAAATATAGATTTAAAGTTTCTAGTGGAATCCTTATGTGCGTTTGCCATATAAAATAATATATGTTATACTTAAGGTCATCACAAACAAATTGTATTGTTTAAAATTTTTATAAATTTGCCCCAATTTTGGATAATAATTGAAGTAAATAGGCCTTTTTTAACCTTATTTGTATTTTTTCACTTTAACGGTTTAATAGTTAGTCATGAATTTTAGTTGTAATGACGCAAAAAAATTGTAATGACGTAATTAACAATTTGTATTGTTTTTATTTTCTTATTTCTTTGAATATTTTGAAATAATAAAGAAATATCCGAAACCTCACTAGCACCCCGCGTGAAGCACCCCCGCAATGCCTGTGACTAACAAATACTAGCACAAAGACTGAACGCTCAAGGTCATTGGGCAATGTAATAATATTTCTCGCGATATAGACGCGGAGAAAGTACCTACATCATTGGTGCAGTGGTAAACGCGACTGTTACACTATGTCCTGGGTTCGAGAAAAGTCATAGTGGGTTGTTTAAATTTTCAAATTGTAATAAGCAAATAACCAGATGGCGGCTAAATATAAATATTTAGGATACTTTTTTAAGCTGCGATCGAAATAAAACAAATCAACCTACAGCCATTTCGTTATTAACGCAGGGTGGTATTTATATTGACGCTATCACGCTCCACTCCACCAGGGGTGGGCAGTGACGTGGAAGCGCCCGATTAGTATTGTGACGCCACACCCAACCTGTACTGGCTAAGTGATTGGGTCAGATTAATCTATTCTTCATTGAAATAAAGCAATTTTTTACTTTAGTAGTAGATAATAGTTTTATTTCAATATCTAATATTTAAACAGTGATAGCCTAGTGGTATGACCGTTGGACTGTCAAATCAAAGGTCTCGAGTTCGAACCCAAGGCACGCACCTCCGACTTTTCGAAGTCATGTGCGTATTGATAGTTAATTATCACGCGCTTCAACGGTGAAGGAAAACATCGTGAGGAAACCTGCATGCCTGAGAGATTTTCTCGATGGCGTGTGAAGTCTGCCAACCCGCAGGCCAGCGTGGTGGACTATAGCCTAATCCCTCTCATTCTGAGAGGAGACCAGTGCCCAGCAGTGGGACAGTATAATGGGTTGATTATATCTAATATTTACGAAAGTGTTAGGAACCTGTAGGATATATATCCCAGAGAGTTCGTTTCTCAGGTCAAACAACGAGTTAATGAGCTTTTCTATGAAATTATCTGAAGCAACGCATAGTTTGAACGTGTGCCCGGTTACTAGCAATAGGCTCGCCCCCTATTACATGGGACCTAAACATACCGGCGAACTGTGGGTATACATTAGTAAAAAACCGCAAACCATTGACATGTAAAAGTATCTCTAAAGATCTACTTGCAGAATAAATAATTTCATTTCATTTCATTTCATTTCATTTCATTTCATTTCATTACATCTCTGCCTAACCTATCCTAACTGACGTATATTAGAAGAAACACCGAAAACATCTCAGAGAAACATGGTACATACATACACTCACGCTTTTTTCCCATAGGGGTAGGCAGAAACTTGACAGAAAACATTCTTGCATACCTCTTTTACTTCATCCACATTCATACATTTTTTACGTGGGAGAGCCATGCTTCGGCACGAATGGGCCGGCTCGACCGGAGTCCTGAGACCACGGCCTCACAGAAAACCGGCGTTAAACAACGCTTACGTTGTGTTTCGCCGAGTGAGTGAGGTATCCGGAGGCCCAATCCCCTTTTAAAAGGTCGGCAACGCACTTGTGACTCCTCTGGTGTTGCGGGTGTCCATGGGCGGCGGTAATCGCTTCCCATCAGGCGATCCGTCTGCTCGTTTGCCCTCCTATCCCATAAAAAAGAACATCTTACACACGCGCCTTTTTGCAAGATCTCACCTATAAGGTTGGTGTATATCTTTCTAGGGCGTCCTTTCCCGGCGGCTCCACTGACATTTACATTATAAATCTGTTTTTAAATTTAGACATAGGTACCTATTATTGGCCAACATACTGGTTTCTGACACTTACGCGAATATTAGACATTGCAATAATAGTGCCTAGTGACGGTCAGTCTGCCCATGATCATGGATGCTGTAAAGGATCCGAAATGTCGGGAATTAAATAATATTAATACAACGCGATAAAATCCGTAAAAAATAGTTTTATTTCAATACCTATTATTATTAGAACACGTCATGAAAGGGTAATGGCTTGGCAATGTCTGACATGTTGAGTCTGCCAGCCCACTCTAAGGCCAGTGTAGTTCATATTATACATATAACATAATCAACCCATTATACTGTCCCACTGTTGGGCACGGATCTCCTCTCAAAATGAGAGGGATTAGGCTATAGTCCACCACGCTGGCCTAGTGCGGGTTGGCAGACTTCACACGCCATCGAGAAAATCTCTCAGGCATACAGGTTTCCTCACGATGTTTCCCTTCATCGTTTAAGCGCGTGATAATTACCTATTTAATACGCCCATGACTTCGAAAAGTCAGAGATGCGTGCCTTGGGTTCGAACTCGAGACCTTTGACTTGGCAGTCCAACGGTCATACCACTAGGCTATCACTGCTTACTAGTAGTCTAAATATCCCTCTGTTTAAATTAAAAAAAAAACAATAGTCCTCATCAATTGACCATGACATACTAATGCATGACAAATAGATAATAACCTTAGGTCGCAGATCAAACATTATGACCGCACGGAATCGATAATGACGGGCTGTCATTAATATGTGACGTATCATCATTAATGTGCAGGGCTGGATTCTTGTCTAGGCCAACAGGGGGCCATCGGTCGAGGGTCCCAAACAGGGCCAAACAGAAAAATTCAATAAAATCTAAAGTAGCGCTGGTTGGTATAATATATATCTATTGTAGGTATATAATTGGTCTATATGTAAAAACGTATTATTTTTACCCGACTTCGCCAGAAGGAGGGTTATCTTGTTAACCTATTGTAATTGTGGGTTTCAGATAATCTAATAATTTTTTTTTTTTTGTTCCGATTGGACGTTATCCATGATTTTCCTACAATGACCATTAGGTATAGTTTAATTATTACATTGTATTGATATCAATTTCCTATCTTTTCGCGGCTATGCTGGCTAGGTTAGCTTCCAGTTTTACTGGATGTTGCTGAGAATCAGATTGTCATCAGATCCCCGCAGCACAATTTCTGGGGAATACGGTACCAATACGTATCCTATGGATAAATTATTTGTCAGGCTAAAATTATTTGATAACTTAACACCGAAGGTATTATATAGTTATTAATATGGAATTAGATTTTTATTGTAATAATTATCATAAATAATATAAATGTAGAGATATAGTTAGTAGGTATAAGTCGGTGTGAATTAATTCCATTCGGTAAATAAATTTTTTGGGCTCGGGGGCCTAATTTTCAATGCTAAAGGATTGGTACTTAAAGTTTCTAAGTCCGGTCCTGTTGTTATGTGACTAACTGTCATTAAAATAAAATAACGTACACGATAAATGATTGATTGTGGCATGTGTCACTTTGCATCAGGTAATTGACGATTATTTTGGGCGGGTTGAAAGAGAAATTGGTCAGTTAACAGTATTATGTACATCGCAACTGCCTCATAAGTCTCGCAGTCGCAATCTCGTAGTCACTACTCTAGAAGTCCTGGGTTCGATTCCCAGGTCGAACAATGTGATATTGGGATTTCTATGAAATTTTCAGTAGCAGTTCGGAGTTTGGGATTTGTGCCCGGTTAATGGCAATAGGTTCACCCCCGGTTTATGGAAATGGGACCTTAACATACCGGCGAACCGTGGGTGTACATTAGTACAGCCTAACCCTTAGGGGAATACAGGCGTGATGGCGAGACTATGTATGATAGTAAAAATATTTCTTTGATGCCCTTTTATAGTTATATTTATTTAGTTTTATTTAAATTAGTTAAATATTTTATTTAGAGATTAATTGAATTTCCAAATAAGTATGCAATTATAAAAATATTTTAATATAAATATGAGAAATAAATGTATGTGGAATAAATTATACCTACGGATCCAAAGCAAATAAGCCACGTTACCCACTGATACATATAATGAAAATTAACTATGATTATACTAAAACCCGCTAGGGGGTATGAAAGACCAATCTAAATTATTTGCTCGTTGTTTTGTCAACGTTAACCCTTCACTGCTGGATTAGATCGCCATTAGCTAATTGCCTGGTTACAATCCAACCCTTTATTGCTCGTTGGACGTGTTTTAAATAAATACTGAATGTTACCAGGAATAAAAATTCGAGTAAACCGAAATCTTTATATATATAATTCTTCTGTGAGTGTGTATGTGACTGAACTTCTCTCAAACGACTGGACCGATTTTGATGAATTTTTTTGTGTGTGTTCAAGGGGATCTGGGAATGGTTTAGATTCACAATTGGACCCGGTAGGTGGCGCTGCAATCGAGTTTTGGGTTATTTTCAGGGCAGGACAACGTCTGCTGGGTCCACTAGTATCTTTATATATATAATTCTTCTGTGAGTGTGTATGTGACTGAACTTCTCTCAAACGACTGGACCGATTTTGATGAAATTTTTTGTGTGTGTTCAAGGGGATCTGGGAATGATTTAGATTCACAATTGGACCCGGTAGGTGGCGCTGCAATCGAGTTTTGGGTTATTTTCAGGGCAGGACAACGTCTGCTGGGTCCACTAGTATTTGTATAAAGAAAGAAGATCTCAATTAGTTCGTTTGTTTAGTAATTGCTACGTGTCTAACGTAGCAATTACTAAACTGGTCCTGGGTTTCATTTCCAAGTAAAGTAAAGTAATTATATGCAATTCTCAGATATTCAGTCATTAGCTGTCCGGAGTTTGGATTTGCTATCAGTAAATCGCAATAGATTCACCTCCTATTACATAGGATCTAAACATAACATAAAGACAAAAAAACGAGATAAACCACAAATAAAATAAATCTAAGATTTTTTTATACCACTAAGGTGGCAAACAAGCATACGGCCCGCCTAATGGTAAGCGGTTACCGTAGCTTGGACGCGTGTTGCAAGCGTCCAAGCTAGCAAGCTAGCAAGGGTATCACTCGGGCGTTTCCGACCCTGTAAATCAAGGAGGATAGTTGGGCTGACAGCTTATGAGACAATGCGTGATGCTTATCCTATCTGCCAACACAACGCTTCCTCGCGGAGCTCTGGCGACCTTGCTCACCGTTAGGAACATAACATAGCACGGAGATCTGTTATTTGGCTACAATTTTCTGCAAGGTGGAGGTACTTCCCCAGTCGGGCAGCTCCAATTGTCCAGTCCAGCTAAATGCAAGACCGCTCAAGTGAGCTGCCAGGCGCTGGTTTTCAACTGGACCTTAAAAAGTGAGAACCATATCATAAGAAGACGTACACACATTTCCAACTACCTACTTAAGTACGGTCCTACAATCATACACTCATAATCATATATGTATACACTCATAGAGTGCAGATGTAAAATGTTACCATAATGTCCCCAGTAGAAAATCTGCAGAGTAGAGAGCGTTAAGTGAGATGCGTGCCGTCTATCTACGACGAATTACTACCTTCATATATTTTTACTTCACCCTACGAGACCGGAAACGGAATGATTGGATTCGAAGTAAGACCAAAGTTAGAGAGAATATGGCCGTAATAGCGCAAAGAAAGTGGACATGGGCGGGGCACATTGCGAGAATGGACAACAGCCGCTGGACAAGACAAGTCCTAGAATGGAGACCCAGAGCGGACACCTGAGGGCGCGGAAGACCACCACAGCGCTGGGTGGACGACATCCGACGACACGGAGGTCGAGAAGGGGTGAGTCGGGACAAGATCGTCAGGAGTGGAAGAAGAGGGAAGAGGCCTACATCCAAGATTGGATAACCAAAAGGTCACCATGATGATGATGATATTTGTAAATTCCCAACGGAAAAGAGGGGTGTTATAAGTTAAAAATCTTATAAAAACTTATAAAAATTGTCATCGTAGCGAACAAACCCATAGACCGATTTTGATTCAGTTTTTTTTTTGTTTGAAAGGTTACTTGATCGACAGTTTTCTTAGCTATGATTTAAGAAAATCTAGCCGGCCATTTGAAGATTATCAGCTCTTTTATGTGCGCATATTCCACAGGTCCGATCGATTTGGTATCCTGTTACTTCAATGATATTGCAAGAACATGGTAACCATGTCTTGATGCTGCTGGTTTTTTTTTTAATTTAACGATAG
This sequence comes from Acronicta aceris, assembly GCA_910591435.1. Lineage (NCBI taxonomy): Eukaryota > Metazoa > Arthropoda > Insecta > Lepidoptera > Noctuidae > Acronicta > Acronicta aceris. Next base: position 10,398,051 of record OU342781.1, on the reverse strand, counting down.
ATCATATCATTTATTTGAACCCACAATGTCTTTTGGTGATGTTATTACATGTATCTATACTTAAAAGTTAGGATTAATCTTGGACTATGTAGAGCATTTTTACATATACCATCACGCCTGGGGAAAACAGGGGTGAAGGGTTAGTCAGAGGTGTAGTAATGTAACAAATTTCGCCGGTATGTTTAGGCCCCATGTAATGGTATACGAACCTATCTGTCACTGAGGATTTCATAGAAAATCCCAATAACTCACTTAGATCGACTAGGGAATCGAACCCAGGGCAGTAACGAGGCAGTTGCGACACTCAGTCTACCAACCGGAGATCCGGAATAATTCGTAAAATCATGACGTGTGGTGGAAGTGCAGAATTCTATCGGTCAGTTAAAAGAAACTGCAATTCGTCGTAGATGCGCGGCACCGCATCTAACCAAGGGGAAGCCATCATCGTCAATCGCGAACTAACATAAATATGCTTTTACCGCCTTCTCCCTCCACGGAGGGTAATGTGAGGGACGCGCCGTTACGCACTCTGGCATTGTGTGAATTTTTCGAGATTCATTATGTAGGTATTTTTTTGGATTTAGTACGACTAGATAATGCTTGGATAGTCTAATATAGAAAGCAGTCTATTTGCCACACTGCTCCCAAGCATGGCTACTACCATATTTTTAAGGAGCATGTACCAACCAACGCCAAGGAGTTTGTCTGTACCATGGCACTGCCAGATATTCTGCTGCCAAGCAATAATGTGCCATATCCCTGGTGCCCAATTCTGCTTTATAAAATCAGAGCCTCAAATCAAATCAAATATAATATCAGGGCTCGGACCGACGACTTTACGTAGCTCATACGAACATCTATGACAATTTTTAGTGGTAATCAGAAGCCCAAAAAAACCTGACAATCAGTCTATCCTCCTGATATCGGTATTGCCCAGAAATTAGGTATCGGAGGTCTGATCGCAGTCGCTTCGTGTAAAATATTGTTCAGCCCCATCTGGTTAGATTGCAAGCCGACCCTTATGTTGTTGGGGAAGAAAGGCTCTGAAGGTGAAGAACAGGGCCTCAAATCTACTATTTTACTACGTCACAATTGTCTTTGAATTGACTTTAGAATTGTTGTCACCATTCAGAATTTATTTAAAAAAAGCTTATTAGCAATGTGGGTCACACATTACTAGTATTCTTGTTAACCCCTCGTGCTAAGTTAAATGCTTGTGTTACGAGTGGGTTTACGTCGGTAGTGCAACGGGTGGGGTTCGAACCGGCAACCACATGATCGCAAGTCCGACGCCCTAACGCCGTTTCGCCGAGTGAGTAAGATTATCGGAGGCCCAATCCCCTTTTAAAAGGTGGGCAACGCACTTGTGACTCCTCTGATGTTGCGGGTGTCCATGGGCGGCGGTAATCGTTTACCATCAGGCGATCCGTCTGCTTGTTTGTCCCCCTATCACATAAAAAAAAATCTATACTTAATAATTAATATTCGTATGGATAGATTTAAGTATTGCATACAAAGACGAAATTTTATAGTTTTTCTTAGCCATCCCCATCAAACATTAGACATTTTTTACGTTGGGGTCATAAATTCATAGCATCGTCAAAAAGTCGCTATCGATGCCTAACAAGCAGCAATCACGCCACACCTCATGGTCATCATTTACTTCGTGACGTGCAGGCAAAAGTTAATCTTCATATAATTGTGATCGTCCGACTGAGGGCCTGACCAGGTGGGCTGAGCGACATACTGACGGAGGGGACGGAGAACATACCAAACAAACTAGAACTAACTGACGACACGTTTGGCGTAGCGGCTTCGATCCCAATACGGAGCAAATGTTTGTATGATCTACAGGTAGTTGTTCCGGGTCTGGGCGTTTGTGTATGTGAGAATTTGTGTTTGTAAACGCACCCACGATACAGGAGAAAATGCTAGTGCGGAGTACTGTTTTTATTTTTTTAATACAGCCTATCTTTGTCGTGGCGAATGATACGAATCCCATAGCCGTGGCTATAGAGTAAGAGAACTAGAGAAGGCAAGAGAGGACTTTCTGCTCTCCAAAAAAAGGGCTGCGTGGACTTATAGCATTAGCACCTTATCATCTTTCTAATACAGACCTTTTCCCATCAGCAAAACTGAATAATATTGATGAAAGTAAAATATTACCTAAGTACCTTATCGCAATTCTTAGATTCATTAGGACGAACAATATTTTTATTGTAATATTTTTTTTTTACGGGTTAGGACGACAGACGAATTGAGGGATCGCCTGATGGTAAGCGATTACCGCCGCCCATGGACACTCACAACACCATAGGAGTCACAAGTGCGTTGCCGACCTTTTAAAGGGGGATTGGGCCTCCGGTTACCTCACTCACTCGGCGAAACACAACGTAAGCGTTGTACTTTCTATTGACTAACTATCCCTTTTTCAGATCTCATCATCACCATCGTCATATCAATAGACATCTACTGCTGAACAAAGGGGAAGCCTAATGATTTCTACAAGGTATTAATAGTATTCAGATATAAGCCACACTTTTTTTAATAAAAAGTAATTTTTGTTGCAATTCTAAGAACATATCAAACAGTATTCCACATTCAGATGAGGTTTAGAATCCAATATCATTGGTTTAACGCCGGTTTTCTGTGAGGCCGTGGTATCACCCCGGTCGAGCCGGCCCATTCGTGCTGAAGCATGGCTCTCCCACGTAAAAAAATAGTTGATAAATTGGCATACCGGCCACTAATTGCAGGCTATAGACGCCAGCCACCAATGTTTCATTTCACTGGTTACGTTACCGTTCAAACTGTTAAAATATTAGCACATTATTATTATTGTTTCTTGTCTCTATGTATCAGACTCTACTATTTTCCAAGTAAGCAAACCGAGCATTTCCCCCAACAAGTCAGCCATCCTTAGCATCTGCATGTCTCCCCCATTACGGCTGCCCGCCACAGCACAGGGTGTTGTTTATCCTAGACACACGATACTCCGCATCGTATAATGTAACTGTTTGTTTTGGTATATTTGTCTACTGTCATCTGCAATGGCAATGGAGTGTGTTTGGTAGTGGACCTTAGGGTCTTAGTTTTGATGCTTAGTTCAGTGAAAATAATTACTGTTACTTTTTTTTAAGGGATAGGGGGAGAAACTAGCAGACGGATCACTTGATGGTAAGCGATGACCGCCGCTCATGGACACCCGCAACACGAGAGGAGCCACAAGTGCGTTGCCGGCCTTTTAAAAGGGAATTGGGCCTTCGGTAACCTCACTCACTCGGCGAAACACAACGTAAGCGTTGTTTGACGCCCGTTTTCTGTGAGGTCGTCGTATCACTCCGGTCGAGCCAGCCCATTCGTGCTGAAGCATGGCTCTCCTATGATAAAATTGAAGTATTTTGGACATGTAATACAATCCTGTGACAAATTATGTGCCTACCTACGATAGTCTTTCATAAAGTTTTTATTATATACAGTGAAGTCTGCCAACCTTCAATAGACCAACATGGTATAATCCACGAAGTCTGTTACCCAGCAATGGGACAGTTATTGAATGGTTATTACTTACAATTATCCTGAAACTTGATAAAATCATCATCATTTTGTAAGGTGATTATTTTACATTGAGAGATTGAGTTTTACAATGCAGTGGGCATTGCCAAAAATCATCATCATCATCATATTAGCCTATTGCCGCCCACTGCTGAACGTAGGCCTCCCCAAAAGAGCGCCAACCATCCATCCATCCAAGCAAAAATGTGCTAGCGCTATTGTATTCCGGTTTGATGGGCGTCGATAGGCTGTAGTTGTTGCTTACCATCAGGCGGCCGTATGCTCCTTATTACAATAAAAAAAAACACCACGAATTCATATCATCATACCATCACGCCTGTATTCCCCGAAGGGTAAGACAGAGGCGTACTAATGTAAACCCACAGTTCGCCGGTATGTTTAGGTACCAATAATAGGGGGCGAGCCTATTGCCATTAACCGAGCACAAATCCCAAACTCCGAGATGTAACTGAGAATTTCATAGAAAAACCCAATAACACTGCTCGACCTCGGAATCGAACTCAGGGCCTCTAGAGTAGCAGTCGCGCATAGGATGTAATTAATAAGTACATATAATTTTCTCGGAATGGAAGAGAGTACTCAGATCCCACGACACAGGGAATCCTAGTGTGGGGTCTAGATTACTATACAATTTTTTTTTTAAATAAAGACTATTTTATTTTATTATTTATTATATTAATATTAAAAATTATAAATGCGAAAGTTTAGGTACCTAGATGTTTGTTACTCAATCACGACAGGACAGCTGAACGGATCTAGATGAAATTTGGGAGGGAGATAGATTATAGTCTGCAATAGCACATGTGTTACTTTTTATCCAAGTCGGATCCAACTCTGAATCGGATTCGTAGACGAAGCCGCGGAAAATATTAAATTATAAATGATTAAATAAAAATAAGCGTAATGATTTCAAAAAGTCACACCTTGGATTACAAGTTGCGACTTATACTAAAATAGCACCCTATACCTCAAATGTTGCACATACATTTAGTTAATTAGAGAGGGGTAGTCGCAGGTTCGATGCCGGCGCACGTATAATTATACTTTAATCTATTTGACTTCGCGTTGGCGTGGGGTTCAAATTGAATATAATGACTGACTCATCGCGTCTGCTCACCTAGTGGATAGCGTGATGTTTTATACTTATAATACGAGTACTTAATCTAGGCATACTTAGGCAATAGGCTCGCCAATCTGCTTCTGCCGTATGATCTACAGGTAATTGTTCCGGGTCTGGGTGTTTGTGTATCTGAGAATTTGTGTTTGTAAAGTCACCCACGATACACGAGGAAATCCTAGAGTGGGACAACGTTTTTTTAATACATTCATTTGCGGCCCGATAACAGGGGTCATGGGAGGCATGACCAAAATTATTCACGTTAAATTTTTTATTATACCACTAAGGGGGCAAACGAGCATACGGCCCGCCTGATGGTATGCGGTTACCGTAGCCTATGGACGCTTGTAACACCAGGGGTACCACTCGCGCGTTGCCCACCCTGTAAATTAAGGAGGAATAGTTGGGCTGGCAGCATAGGAGACATTCGAGCAGCTCCAATTGTGTGGATTCTATTCCACAGTGCCTTACGTCTCTGAATTATTTTTTTCTACAGTTTTTAGACAAACCTCCTATTACTTAGTCACGAGTACCTGCTATGACCCCCCCCCCCCCAAGTCTTTGGCTGGGACCGCATCTGTAAACCTCTGCCGAACCCTTCGGGGAATACAGGCGTGATGGTATGTATTTTTAAGTTTTTTATTCTTTCTATTCTATTACTTAACTCGATTTTCATTACTATAGTTTTGTTTTTAAGCCCCGACGAAAAAGAGGGATGTTATAAGTTTATAGTGTTTATCTGTGTGTCTGTCTGTTGCATCATACCGCCTGATCGGGTGAACCAATGTTGCAAATTTTTTTGTTTGTTTGAAAGTTCTGTTAATCGAAAGTGTTTCGAGCTGTTTAAAAAAATCAGCTCAACCGTTTGAAGATTATCGCTTGATTATTCTCTTGATGAAGATGATTTATACAACTTCCGATTCGAAATTTGAACTTCTGTCACTCTTGTCAATGATATTACTAAATTCTACAGTGTAACCAAGCTGTCAAAAGAACTCCTCAACGGTGTACGGCATCTACGTTGTGTTTGCTCGTCAAAACGCATCGTTTGATGCGTTGTAACAAGCACATGAGCGTTCCCCCGACACAATGACGCCTGGATAAAAATATTATACCTATATTAAACGTAAAGGCATAATATTTATACATATGTTTTATGTTTTATACATATGTTTCTCTATCCGTTTTAAAAATTTTTGTGTCGGAGGTTTCTCTTAATTTTTAATTTAAATATTATGGTAGCTCTTTCATGCTGGCCGTTAAAGACAAAGTAACTTGAACCCCGTTTTCTTCGCTTTACTTGATCACGAGAGCTCTTTCACGCTGGTAGAATACATCAAACATAATTTGACCCCTATCTTCAAAACGTTACTTGGTAGAGAGGGGTTTTCGATGCTGGTTGCTTTATCAGTCCCATGAATCTTGCACGCCATATGTGTGAGTGATAAGGATCTACATTATATATAGGTAATTAGATGATACAGTAATAAAATCATTGGTAACATCGTAGGGTGCGTAATCTCTTTATCTTTTGAATGTATATTGGGGGCTGTTCACAAAAGTCAAAAGATGGAATTGACAACATTAGAGGAAAATCCAATAATTTTGGTCGAACTAGGAATCAAACTCGGTACCTATCTAGCAGCCGCGTTTGCGGCCGCTTGGCCTATGAAACATTCAAAACATAATATATCATTACGCCAGTATTCCCTGAAGGGTTAGGCAGAGGTACTTACTTATACATAAATTACCAACACACAGTTCGCCGGTATGTTTAAGTCCCGTGTAATAGAAAGAAAGAAATAGATTAAAGCTTACTAGAAATGTGGGTCGCACATTACTAGTATTCTTGATAACCCTTCGTGCTAAGCTAAATGCTTGTGTTACGAGTGGGTTCACGTCGGTAGTGCAATGGGTGGGTTTCGAACCGGCAAACACATGATCGCAAGTCCTACGGCCTAACCATTAGGCTACCGCCACTTTTAATAAATTTAAATTAAATTATTATTTATTAAAATTTAATTAATTTGACGACACGATTGGCGTAGCGGTTGAGCGATCGGCTTCTGCGCCACGTGTTGTGGGTTCGATCCCCACACGGAGCAAATATTTGTATGATCTACAGGTAGTTGTTCCGGGTCTGGGTTTTTGTGTTTGTAAACGCACCCACGATACAGTAGAAAATCCTAGTGGGGCAACGTTTTTAAAAAAAAAAATAATAAATAATAAATTAATAGAGGATTGGAATGTTGGGAACCTTCTTTTCATAATATCGACTTCGGCTCAACTTGGACATAACCTTTAATGTCCACACATCCTGTTCGCACTATTGTAACTGAAGATTGTAACACCATTTATTTTAAAAGAGTGTCCATGGAGTTTCTTGCCGGATTCTTCTACATAGGATCAACCTTTTGGAACCGTGCAACTAGACTCAATAACGTTTCATAAACGCTTGTAAAAGCTTATCTATACTTATAATAAATCTGTAGAGAGGTCAATTCTGTACATGAAATATATTTCCAAAATAACTATCAGCGGGTGATTAGTGATCGATACTGACGCCAAAAATGCAATCAGTAAAATTTTTGTCTGTCTGTCTGTCTGTATGTTCGTTATAGAAACAAAAACCACTCGACGGATTTCAACGAAACTTGGTACAATTGTTCTTCATACTCCTGGGCAAGTTGTAGTATACTTTTCATCACGCTACGATCAATAGGAGCAGAGCAGTGAAGGGAAATGTTGGGAAAACAGGAGAACTTACTCCATTTTTTAAGCTTCCGTCGCGTGTGCAGCCTTAATGGTTAAAGCTACACAGAAATCATGTATGACGGAAATGTTCTCCTTAAAATTATATAAAAAATATTCCACGACAGCAAATGTCTATCTTTTATGGTTGACTCACAATAACACGTGTAACTCCCGATAGCTTAGCAGTTCGGAGCTTTCTGATTATATTTGTCTACTCTTACGTTAGGTGACTGACTGACTGACATAGTGATCTATCAACGCACAGCCCAAACCACAGGTTATAGTATACTTTTCATCACGCTACGATCAATAGGAGCAGAGCAGTGAAGGGAAATGTTGGGAAAATGAGCGATTTATGAGAATGTTTTCAAGCTATAAAACATAACGCGGGCGAAGAACTAGGGAACAAAGTAACTATTCCACGCGGACGAAGTCGCTGGCAAAAGCTAGTTTAAAATAAATTGTGTTACATTCTTCACTGGTACAATATTGCGATATCAAGACAGGATGTGTGAAGATTGAATGTCAAAGTTGTACCAAAGTTCGATAATATTAAAAGAAGGTTCTCGTGTAGGTTCCATGTAATAGGAGGTGAGCCTATTGCCATTAACCGGGCACAACCTCAAAACCTGCTGCTACCGAGAATTTCATACTTATCACCTTGCGAACTGTGTGTAAAATTATAATAATGTTAGAATATCTAAGACGCTGTAAGCAGTGATTTCATTTGTTACATCACTACATAGTATAAAACAAAGTCTCTGTCGCTGTCTGTCCGTCCCTATGTATGCTTAGATCTTTAAAACTACGCAACGGATTTTGAAGCGGTTTTTTAATAGATAGAGTGATTCAAGAGGAAGGTTTTAAGCTATTTAACATTACGCTACGACTCTTAGGAATGGGACAACGCGGGTGAAACCGCGGCCGGGCCGCTAATTTAAAATAAAGTATTGAATACTTATAATAAGATAATTATAAAATTGTTATTTTTAATTACAAATTATTATTATAGACTGTACAGGGTCCATGATTGTTACCAGCTTTATAGCATACATGTACTTACCATCTAAGTTCACATTGTGGAATGCAAATCTATACTTATAATAAATCTGTTGAGAGGTCAGTTCTGTACATGAAATATATTTCCAAAATAACTATCAGCGGGTGATTAGTGATCGATACTAACGCCAAAAATGCAATCAGTAAATTTTTTGTCTGTCTGTCTGTCTGTCTGTCACGCTACAACCCTTAGGAACGGGGCAACGCAGGTGAAACCGCGGGCGAAGAACTAGGGAACAAAGTAACTATTCCACGCGGACGAAGTAGCTGGCAAAAGCTAGTAAATAATATGAATATGAATAAACTGGGATTTTAACCCAGGACCTCTAGCATAGCAGTCACGCTAGGAACCACTGGACTGTCGAGGCAGTTTTTAAACCTACAAAAAATAACACACACAGACAATGTTTAATACGTCCCCTTTTCCAAAGATTACCATAAAATTACACGGACATAAAGGTTGACTCACTCCACGCCAACTACAAACTTGTCGATAAAACTTATCAGTACATTTTGTTCGGCGCTATCTCGGGAACTATATAAAACTAACGAACCATGTTTGTTTAAGGATTTATTGTGTTTGTTATTAGTAAATTTGATATGATATTTCACTCCCATGCTTCATCGTCATTTTGACGATATGTTTGGCGTAGCGGCAAAGAGATCGGCTTCTGCGCCGCGTGTTGTGGGTTCCACACGGACCAAATATTTGTATGACCTACAGGTAGTTGTTCCCGGTTTGGGTGTTTTAGTATGTGGGATTTTAGGTTTGTAAAATACCCCACGATTAAGGAGAAAATCCTAGTGTGGGGTGGTTACTTTTACTTTTTATGACAAAAGGTAGTCGTTCTCCAAGGTACGATCTATCTCTATACCAAAATTCATCAAAATTGGTTCAGCGTTTTAGGCGTGAAAACGTAACAGACAGACAGAGTTATTTTTACCCGACTATGAAAATAGTCGGATAGAAACAGTATAGTGTGATTTTTATAATTAAGAAAATCTCTGCCATTATTAACTGCATCATTAGTCTAGTGGTCACAAGCGAGACTGCTACGCTAAAGGTATTTGGCCCCCTATTACATGGAACCTAAACATACCGGCGAACCGAGGGTGTACATTAGTACGCCTCTGTCTAACCCTTCGGCGAATACCCACGTGATGGACCCTATGTTTTCTTATAAGTACTTAAAAGACCCTTTCGTGCAGCAAAATGCATTTTGGCTATATTTATTGCAATGTAACATTGATTTGTGCCAGCATAAAACAGAATGCTTTACATTTGAGTGACGTAGCTTTTAGCGTCGCATGCGCACATCGCGCGTCAGCAGCGATTATGGCGGCTCGTGCGTGGCATTTGATGTCTTAATTTTTTTATTAAATTTCATATTAATAGAAATGCTTTCACGCGCCAGGTTTTCGAATTCAACAGTATTATATTATCAGGCCCGTACCTATTCAAAAGGGTTATACAGTTTGCAGTGTGGCCATGTCTTTTAGTGATGAGGGACTCTAATCAAGATTCCTTGCCCCTTTTTATATATTTTTTATTGTTTATATTAGCAAACGAGCTGACAAGCCACCCGATAGTAAGTCATCGCCGTCCATAGACACCTGCAACACTAGAGAAGTTGCTGTCGAGTTACCGAGCCTTAAGCCCCTACAGACTGCAAGTCGCATAACAATCTACAGAAGGAATTAGCTCTCACGCGCAAAGGATGTAACAGACTCCGGCGTAAGGGTTGTCGCCAGCCAGTCAGACCCCAAGAGGTCCTACCACCGAGCAAGTCAGATATTTTCACGCCTCTTACGAGATGCCGATCTGGATGGCAGTGACGTGTTGTAATCTAACCCGTTTCCCACGCGGGTATAGAAGAAATAAATGTTAAAATTACGTAATTGAAGAGATAGTTGAATCTAATAATTCCACTCACAATTGGAGTTGCCTGACTATGGAAGTAGGTACCTCCACCTTGCAGAAAATTATCCTGCTGCCAGCCCAATTATTCCTTCTTAATCTCCAGGGTCGGCAACGCGCAAGTGATACTCCTGGTGTTGCAAGCGTCTATAGGTAACCGCTTACCATCAGGTAGGCCATATGCTTGTTTACCTCCTTAGTGGTATTAAAAAGAAACCTACCTATAAATTGAACTTGTCGGTTACTTTATAAATCGACTTGCGGCCTCCTTGGCAACCTGAGGTTTTTCTAACTTAGTATCTATAGTGAATATATGGACATAGTTTTCAGAGATTCTGTATTCACTACATTTCGAGATGTCTTCATATGGTTAGTATTGTTTACCTCAACTGAAACTGTAAATGTGTGTACATTGTGGCATGTCTGAGTGGACTCTAATTTATCCTGCTTTGATGATGTGTGTACTTTACCACATAGTTCACTTATATTCTATTAATGACATGCGAGTTCTCAAACACTGAGAACCTTCTACCTAACCTTGACATCCAATGTTCACACATCCTCATATCGCAATATTGTACCAATGAAGATTGTAACACCATTTATTTTAAAAGAGTGTCCATGGAGTTTCTTGCCGGATTCTTCTCCATAGGATCAACCTTTTGGAACCGAGCAACTAGAATCATAACGTTTCATAAACGCTTGTTAAAGCTTATTTGAAATAAAAACATTTGAACTTGAACTTGAACTTGAATTTCGCTAGGAGTGTCGCGATTTCCTACCCTACAATAGACTGTCTGTGGTGCGTGAGTCGTTTCCCTGTGAAGAGTTTTACCTTTACCAGTCGTGCAGCGCGTTCGTGAACCATTCTACTACTGGTTTATGAAGGCGATAGTAACTGGCGTCAATCGCGCCGCTAATGGACGGACAGAGGGGGCCGTGGAGACGCTTAGGTAACAAGAAATTTCTTTTTTTTCTTTACGTGGGAGAGCCATACTACGGCACGAATGGGCCGGCTCGACCGGAGTGATAACACGGCCTCACAGAAGACCGGCGTTAAACATCGCTTGCGTTGTATTTCGTCGAGTGAGTGAGGTTACCGGAGGCCCAATCCCCTTTTAAAAGGTCGGCAACGCACTCGTGACTCCTCTGGTGTTGCGGGTGTCCATGGGCGGCGGTGATCGCTTACCATCAGACGATCCGTCTGCTAGTTTGCTCTCCAGGTCACACCTGGAGAGGACATTGAACTAACTGTAAAGTAGGTCGTGTTGGTTGAGAAGCAAGGTAACTTGCTTTTCATAGATGTCGCCAACGTCACCTTATGACGTAAATTCAGAATGTGAAGGCAAAATTTCAATCAGACGGGTGGGGTTCGCGGTGGCTTAGAGGTCTGAGCGTCTGGTGTATCCAACCAGGAGACGCAGGTTCAAATCCTGCCCGCGATTGAATTTTTCCTTTACTAAAATAACTAGCTAATATTAGCTTAAGTACACACGATGGAGAAAAATTATAAGTATAACATTTTATAAATAAATATAAATAACAGCGTATTTCTATGTCTTTTACGGTACCCGTGGAGTGGCCTTGCTATCTAACGAGTGTACCTATCTATTTTAGTACGGTTTTCTATATAAGTAAAAATATTATTAAAAACTATCGTCATAGCTAAAGCTTTTTCACGAGATGTAGGTATTTTGTATAGGACAAAACGTTACTGCCCTGAAAAATTCGCGCGTGCATTATGGAGCGTTAAGTATGGACCCACTTTGAGAGAGACATAATAAACACATAACATACCATCACGCCTGTATTCCCCGAAGGGTTAGGCAGAGGCGTACTTAATGTACACCTACAGTTCGCCGGTATGTTTAGGTCCCATGTTATAGGGGGCGAGCCTATAGCCATTAACCGGGCACAAATCCAGACTCCGAGCGGCTACTGAGAATTTCTTAGAAAAACCCAATAACACTTTACTCGACCTGGGGATCGAACCCAGGACCTCTAGTGTAGCAGTCGCGCTTGGGACCACTAGACTAATGAGGCAGTCGACATAATCTATGTAAAAATTTAGGTAAGTGTACCTACTTAATTAACCAATTTTGATTCGTAAACTAACAAAACTGAATCTTAGTATAAATAAAATATTGAATGTAATGTAAATGATCAATAGCCCTTAAAATAGCCCATCTAATCACACTTAAAAAATGACAAAAATCGCGGATAAAAACGCCAGCCCCTCCCCTACATCGGAAGTGTTTTTCCACACAATTGATCCTACATCATTTTTCTAACAATTTGGATTCCTATATTCTCATTGTTGGGTAGTCATGTATACTAATACTTTAATGCGAGGGTAGAATTCTTTTAAAATTAGAACGCAAATTTTCTATTGAGAAAAGTGTTAAGAAATTACTGACGGGTGTAAGAATTGAGTAATTGTCTGTATTTATTTATTTATTTATTTAAAATTGGTTCACCAACAATTGCTTACACTAGTGTTGTGCCAAAGGTAACATGTTAGAAAGCATATGAAAGTGTAACAATCACTTATATGTAAACTCTGCATGCAATATTAAAGAAAAATACATTAATTTAAGTCGTACATTAATATGCTATACTAATTTATATTAATTTACGCTCATAAACACCTTGAAATCTCAAAACAGAAGTAAATATGGATCAACGATCAATCAGCGTTGAGCATGGATCACAAAGATGTATAGTTAATATTAGGGTCTGTAACTGTAGGTACAATTACAGAAAGAAAGCGGTGTCCGTAGCCATAAAAATTAAGTCCTAAGAAAAATATGGACGCTTCGCGGGTAAAAATACTAACATTAGGCAGGTGTCGAAAACGGTTTTTGAGATACCTCTATTTACCATTTATATACACCACCAATTTCCCATTATTCTTTTTCCTATAGCATTTGTGTCCATCCAATGGTTGTCTGTAAGAAATTGCTTTTAGCAATAAGACCGCCAATTGTACTGCTAAACATGTTTGTTTATGAATATAATTCTATTTTTTTCATAATCTTTTTGGTGTACAATAAAGAGTATTCTATCTATCTATCATAATTCATCTGATAATGACCAAAACATAATAATAAAGTAAAAGTCAAAGTCAAAATTATTTATTTCAATTAGACCATTAAAAAGGTACTTTTGAAAAGTCAAACTAATTGCACGGTTCCAAAAAGTGGGTCTTATGGAGAAGAGCCGGCAAGAAACTAGATACCTACTCTTTAAAAAAAACATGATTATCTACAATATTAATCTTTTATAACTTTGTTTTAAATAGTTTGACAATTAATGTATGTAATTTTATCTATCTATCTATACTTATAATAAATCTGTAGAGAGGTCAATTCTGTACATGAAATATATTTCCAAAATAACTATCAGCGGGTGATTAGTGAGCGATACTGACGCCAAAAATGCAATCAGTAAAATTTTTGTCTGTCTGTCTGTATGTTCGTTATAGAAACAAAAACCACTCGACGGATTTCAACGAAACTTGGTACAATTGTTCTTCATACTCCTGGGCAGGTTATAGTATACTTTTCATCACGCTACGATCAATAGGAGCAGAGCAGTGAAGGGAAATGTTGGGAAAATGAGTGATTCATGAGAAAGGTTTCAAGCTATAAAACGCTACAACCCTTAGGAACGGGGCAACGCAGGTGAAACCGCGGGCGAAGAACTAGGGAACAAAGTAACTATTCCACGTGGACGAAGTCGCTGGCAAAAGCTAGTATAAACATAAAATTACGTACCGACCTATAATACATAATACATAAATTATCGATACTAATATTAAAAAGCTGAAGAGTTTGTTTGTTTGTTTGAACGCGCTAATCTCAGGAACTACTGGTTGGAATTGAAAAATTATTTTTGTGGTTGATAGTCCATTTATCGAGGAAGATTATAGGATTATATAACATCACGCTACGACCAATAGGCGCAGAGCAACGCGGATGAAACCGCAGGCGGGTCGCTAGTATTTACATAAATTAAACGTTATATTTACCCATGGTAAGGGTGGTGACGGCGGACTGAAAAGGGTTGACGCTTCAGCAAATTCTTTATTTCGATGGTTGAAGACACTGGTCAATAAAAACACTAAGTAAATAAGTCCACATCACATAACACTATAACAAATACAAATGACGTCAGCATTTTCAATGGATTTTACCATTAAAAATTATGTAAGGACAGCAAGGAAGGAAATAAAACTTACTAGTATAAGCCGCGACGATCCTTCAAAGGACCACACATTACTACTACATTATTGACCTACGCGGTAAGAACGCGGTGGGTAACATAAGTTTTGAAATTGGAACGCATTTAGTTTTGATACCAACATTCAATAATAAAATGCGTTCGGATTTTAAAACTTCTTTGGAATGAAAATATGTTTTCTTTGACGAGTTACTGTGGTTGAACTTGCTGTCAACCTGCCAAACTTTTTTCCCCATTTGAAAAAAGTTTGGCAGTAGGAAGTTTTGGTCGGCTTTACCGACATAAACGTTTTGAAGAATTTTCTAGACTCCTAAATAAAGAAAAATCATTTCAAATTTTCATTCATTATTATATAAATATGATTAAAGTAATCGGGTAAAAAGAAGGGAGAGCTTCTATGTTCGTTTGTATTATTTATTTATTTATAAATTAAGGACATTGACATTTTCAAGCCATCGACACTTGTATAGTACAGCGTCCAATAAAAAAATACAAATTAGCCATTTTGAATATTAGCACAAAATTAAACAATACATTTAAACACATAAAAAATAAAATTGAATAATAAATTGAGTAACATACAAATTAAGTTACTAGTAATAACAAAACAAAAAAAAAAATACAATACACAAAATATTTTTTTATGTAGGTATCTTCACCCATATTTTGGTCAATTGAGGACCAATTTCAAATATATTTTTTTGCTTGAAAGAGTAGGTAAGTAGGTACTTACATTTCGGAGTTAGTCCCATATTCATATCACATCATTTTCTTTCACTATTATTTTCGTCTGGGTCAGTAAACTTACAGATTTATTTTTTAAATAAAAGTTGCCCCACACTAGGATTTTCTTCTGTATCGTTGGTGCGTTTACAAACACAAATTCTCACTTACACATACGGCCAGATCCGGACCAACTACCTGTAGATCATATAAATATGCTCCGTGTGGGGATCAAACCCACAACACGTTGCGCAGAAGCTGATCGCTCAGCCGCTACGCCAAACGTGTCGTCAAATTTCACTTTATTAGATTAAATTAATAACTAATTTAATTTAAATTAATAGATATTGAAATTAGTAGACATTTCTCAGTGGTGCATTTTTTCCATAACTCCATAAATATCTCTCTCGCATCTAAATTTAAAAAGCTTTCTAAGTGCTAGCAACATTTGAACACAATATTACAATTTATGATCAAAACAAACGCAGCTCATTCACAAATTTATGTTAAAAATACATTTCATGGCGGGTCTGTTTTAAATGGATTTTATTTTTAGAATATTTTATTTATATTACAGATTTATATCGCCGTTTTGTTTTCTGTATGAAGATGGGATAGACAATTGCTGTCCAATATTTTAATAAAAACAAATTTTTGCTAAGGAAAATTTTAAGGCCAGAATCGAATCTGCGTGCTCTGGTTCACTATAACGGACTGGCCTGAGATCGTTGTTTCCTTTCTAATGGCCAAATACAATTTAAAAAAATATAAATACTAGCTTCTGCCCGCTATTTATTATATTATACTATTTATTTATTATTAAATAGAATATACTATTTATTATTTTAATTATAATAATGATTTTTATGCATGTCTACAAGTGCATTCTGTTGTCACTGTCAGTGTCATAACGTTGTGTGACATTGGAACAGTGCTGCCAGGTTAAAATTGATATTTAAGCAGAGTTTTATTTTATTAATTTTATTGTGTGATACTTTATATCTGTCTCTGTGTGTCCTTGGTTGAGGGAATAAATATGTTTTCTTTTCTTTTCTTTCTATTTTGTCTGCGTGGCCTTCAGAATTGGATCTGACCGTGCGCCTCTCTGGTGCGCCGTGTGCGGGCCAGCTCCATAACATCATACTGCGATGTACCGCTGCTGCAAGCTGTCTACTTCTGTACTGAGCTTGTAGCAGGGGGTTCACATTTTCACAGCAAATCTAGGTTAAGTGTGTGGAATAAGTTTACTAACATAGTGATTAAGAGATATTGTTACTAACACTTTGAGTCATAGTTACTTGTAATTAAATAAATAAATAAATAAAAAACTTCACTGGTACTATGTTGCGATATGAGGATGTGTGAACATTGAATATCAAAGTTGGACCAAAGTCGATAATTACTAGAAGGTTCTGTATTTGAGAAATCGATGTCATTATTTGGCATCTATTCTATGATAAGCTGAAAATGGTTATAATAGAAACACAAAATAAAACAACAAAACACATTGTTACACAAATATTTATTTCCACGTACACATGAGTTACACGAAAGTTACGCTAAACAAAATAAATCACAGATAAAGTACATTAGACTAAACGCGTGTAGCTAACTAAACGTAACAAAACATCATATATTACATTTGCAAGTGATATATGTAATTACATTTAAAATATATATAAAATCACAGTTCTTCACCCGCTTGCGTTGTTGGAATCCGTTAAATTAAGGGTCCGGCAGAGCTTGAATTGCCCACAAAAACGTAATACCGAAATAAATCGTAATCCAGACAATATTCTATCAAATTATGTTATTATTCGGATTTGGCTAGCGTTAATCTAGGTTCCTACTATACTATTTCGTTTACTACTACTTCACTGGAAATTAAAGTACGGAAAATCGTTCCAAACTTGGTAAAGTTATAAAAAATTGCATTCGCTTACATTTATTTCCAGTGAAGTATTTTGGACAAAATAGTAACCTAGGAACCTAAATTAACAGTATCGGAATCCGAATAATAACAGAATTAGATTGTGTTTGAATTACGATTTATTTCGGTATTACGTTTGTAAAAGAAATTCGGTCCGCCGGACTCTTAAATCTCATCTCTTGCATTTTATTTAAATGAAGCAATGAAATGATATTTATATCTGTACGTAGATCTTTACAAGTCAATGGTTTTAGTATGTTTATGTATAGATGGCTTTGGCATTTCCTAACTGGGCGACCTCTGAGAAGAAACACCGTAACTTTCAGAGAATCATGGTCCGTTTTAAAGTCCAGACATGGAAGAATACTTATATGTGAGTGGCACGATGTACGGTAGTGTCTGAAATGGCCTTTTGAGGAAGCAGCTGCAGCTTGCAGCTTTAAGTAAACCAGTCCCAACTGACGGCACGCATGCATCAGTCATCGTGTAGTTCAACCATAATTTAGGGAGCTCAATGACTAGTCGCACGACGTTACAGATCAGTAGAACATTCGTGTAGGTCAAATGAAATTCCCAAAGCCTCCAGACTATAACCAAAGTTTGTATATTTATCATGTATCTACTACTGGTACAGTGGTTTCGAAAGTTGAGTGGACCACAGTCCACAAACCATCTCTTAAAAACATCCAAATTTGGGGATCACGGGACGATTTAATTTTTTAAGGTCCATACAATCTTTCGCTCGCGTTCCATAGTTTGAGAAATGCCGTAGACAATACATGTCAATAAATTTGACATTTATTTAGAGATTCATAAAAAAATTTAGATATTTATCTCTTCCAAACGAATAAGTGACTGTGAAATGGTTTACAAAAGCGATTCCTTTTTAGCATTTACTGTAAAAGTGTGCCGTTTCTCTCAAGATTTGCATATTAGGTACAGTAAACCATTCTGTAATAGTAGGTAATACTTTATTTTTATCTTCAAACAACAAATTACAGATGACACTGGGCAATTAAATATCATTTCAATACGTCATCGACTCCGTTTCAAACTCTCCGGCAACATTATGGAACTTGAGATCTAAATAATTGCAACCTGCGCAAGAGACGAGATTAATATAAAAATTAATTAAATTAAAATTAGACTTAGAAAAGCTTTCGTTAAAAAAGTTGACGGATTCCCTGCAATGATCAGTAGTAAATATTGTATATAACCATCGCACACGCAAGCGGGTTGTTAGTAAAAGAAATCTATCACAAAAATAATAAAAAAAATGGAAAATTAAAAAAACAACGTTAAGATGTCGAACTGACAAGCACTGTTCCACCGTTCAAAGTTACAAAATCGTTATAATTTCGAGTTCAAATTTCTTTCCGTCCCTTTATCAATTATCACAGCGTTCGTAGCTTTAATTACAAAATTTGTTTTAAAATACTTCGCTTCGAAACATTCGAGTGTCCAAGGCACTCTATTAGCACGCACAATTCCTCATTTTCCCATTCCTGTGAAGTAATTTTACAGAGCAAAATTTTGAGTAAACGCAGCGGTTTCAAGTCGTGGGCATACGTTATTTGAAAACATACATCATACCATCACGCCTGTATTCCCCGAAGGGTTAGTTAGAGGTGTACTAATGTACACCCACAGTTCACCGGTATATTTAAGTCCCATGTAACAGGGGGCGAGCCTATTGCCATTAACCGGACACAAATCCAGACTCCGAGCTGCTACTGAGAATTTCATAGAAAAACCCAATAACACTTTACTCGACCTGGAGTCTCGCTTGGGACCACGAGACTAATGAGGCAGTCAAAAATAAAAGTTGAAAATATAGTAAAATAAAAAATAGCCTAGTGAAATATCTATATAAACATGGGACAGCCAAGTCAAAGATCTCAAGGTTATTCCAATGCACGCACCTCTGACATGTTAATAGTTAGTTATCACGCCCTTAAACGATGAGAGAAAAACCTGCAGGCCTGAGAGACTGACAGACAACGTGTGAAGTCTGCTAACCCGCACTAGGCAAGCATGGTGGACTAAGAGAGGAGACCTGTGCCCAGCAGTTGGAGAGTAAAATGGGTCATTTACTATTATTAATATTGCGTGAAGATAAGCACGCTGAAGTGGAAGTGGGCCGGTCATGTCTGCAGACGGACAGGCGACCGATGGAGCAGACAAGTGTTAGAATGGAGACCGCGTTTGAGCAAGCGTGGGACGCCCTGCGACGCGATGGACCGACTATTTGAAGAAGGTGGCTGCGGCTGCGGATGGATGCGAGCTGCCCAAGACTTTGCAGAGAGACTGCCCGCTCTTCGGGAGCGGCCTACGTTCAGCGGTGGACGGCAATAGGCTGATATGATGATGATGATTAACATTTGAAATTGATACCTTGGAAGATCTTGGCGGAGGGACTAGATTGATTCCTATCGAGAATACTGACCCTCGGTTGCAAAAATAAATAGCTGAACAGCAAGAAAACATGTGTGGGAGACCTTTGCTCAGGATTGGGACAATAGTGTTAATTAAAAAAAAAAATATACGTGTGGCACTCGGGGACTGCCGCGGTAAAGCTATTGCATAGCGTTTTTTATCAACTTATGTAATACAACCAATGCCACCTAAAGGCGGGTTGCTGAACTAAAGAGACAAGCGTGTTAGGTTTTTTTCGTTACGGAATTTCTGGATTCGGTCCCCACGCTCAAGGCCCGCGATAGAAGCTATGCAATAGCTTAAAAACGAATGAGTCACCAAAAGCTTTTAAAAACTTTTAGCTTTTATTTCATTAAAGTTACCCAAAGCACACGTTAGCCTAACCCTTCGGAAAATGCAGGCATTATGGTATGTGATGTTACAGATTAACAAATTTAAATATTAACAACAGTACGTCCACGCTTGACAACCACAGCGTATATATATCAAATGCGTAACAAAGTTTGTTGAGATACATTATTTTCTGTCTAGTTCTAATCTACAACCATAGAAAAATAGATAAATAGATTCACATCAAAAAGTGTACAATATACCAACTATAGCGTCTAGAGCTTTTGTTAAAACACTAGAGAATTTGTGAAATGGTTTTTCCCTTCATATATAAAACGCACTGGGTTACTATTTCCCGGCAAAAAAGTGTCATAATACATATTAAAGCTGCTTTTGCGTTATGAAACTTTTTTCCTGATATTATTTTTTATGAAAATATTTAATAATAATGTTTTTTTTTAAAACTGCCATCAACATTTTCAAAAGTTTTTTTAGCAAATAAATATGCCAAGGTTTGATAAAATAATTCACTAAGACAATTCAATCATATAACACAATTACCAGAATTTTATATCTTTAGTATAGCCAATAACAGAAATTAATGTTTATAATAGCTTTTATAAAAGATTTTCGGTTGCTAGTAATATGTAATAACATGGAGCAGTATACAAATCTATCTCTGTCATGTTTATGAGAAAGAAGTGAGAGAATGAATTCCCATGTTGGTACAGTCAACAGAGCAATAGACAGAGAGATAAAACTCTATTATTTAGAGATTACATTGAAAATCGATTGAAGAAATTTATATATTGTTTTAATAAAAGCTCTGACTAACATATTTTAAATTTCTTACGTGTTGTCGTTTTCGACTGTGCACACACTATTATAAATATGGTAATGCTAATCAATTGAGTTTATAATACTTTAAAATACTGTTAATTCAGTAGTTAAGTTATACATTGACTAGTTTGTTCCATTATGTTTTAATTTAGACTTAATTTTAATTTGATGGAGGATGGAATTTGAGCATAAATCCAGTTAGATATTGTGCGCTAACAAAGAAGAGTGGTATGAAGGAGCGACAATTTTGGAATGATAAAAGAAAGTTTCAAAGCTTTAATTGCTTGCATGAATATTTATGAGAGAGATGCGCACAAAAATCATCGTTTATTCACACGGCAGCCCATCGTGACAGATAGAAACGCTTCTAACAACATCTATACTAATATTATGAAGCTGAGCTGTTTGAACGCGCTAATCTCAGGAACTACTGGTTGGAATTGAAAAAAAATTTTTATGTTGGATAGTCCATTTATCGAGGAAGGTTATACGCTATATAACATCACGTTACGACCAATAGGAGCAAAGCAACGGGTGAAACCGCAGGCGGGTCGCTAGTCTTAAATAAATTGTAATTAAAATCTTATAAACGTTTTTATGTATGCACCTAAGGCAATACAAGCACATCCCAAATTAATTTGCAATATTAGCAATCAGAAATTGTGATGAAGAGGTAGGAAAAAATATATATATATATAAATCGAGGCACGAGCACGAGGGGGTTAACAAGAATCCTAATAATGTGAAACCCACACTGCAAGCAAGCTTTTTTTTTAAAAAAAAACGCGTAAGTTTAGCTGGCAAAATATGAATACGTGGGAGAGCCATGCTTCGGCACGAATGGGCCGGCTCGACCGGATTGATACCACAGCCTCACAGAAAACCGGCGTAAAACAACGCTTACGTTGTGTTTCGCCGAGTGAGTGAGGTTACCGGAGGCCCAATCCTCTTTTAAAGGTTGGCAACGCACTTGTGACTCGTCTTATGGTGTTGCGGGTGTCCATGGGCGGCGGTAATCGCTTACCATCAGGTGATCAGTCTGCTCGTTTGCCCTCCTATCACATAAAAAAAAATGAATGCCATTTGCACAACAAAATTTTCAAAATCTAGAAACAAGTACTATCAAAACAGATGATACTTGGCTGACACAAAAAATTTAAAAATACCCTACTATATAAGAAAAATGGCTACTCTTATTGGAAGAATAAATTGACACAGACATAGTAAAAGATAGAAAAAAAAGGAAGGAAGGAATGATGATTATGATCAAGAATTGGCACAAATGAATGGCACACTAGGGGAGTACACATACCCTGGATGAGAAGCACTCGACGTGGATGAAGATGATATGAGAGATAAGTACACGATATATCTAACAAAATCAAACTTCAAAAAGTTCAATATAAACAAAAAAATAAAATATAATCCAAATAAATTGAAATTAGTCTTCGCAGTGGAAATTGTAAAGCTTCGATCGCACACTGTATTTGGTAGCATTATCGAAAATGTCCTGTTACCGATGTGTTAGTGTGTACATAGCTTTATTCATCGTACCGATGTACGTAATTGGTGTTAGGTTATACCAAGATTGCGCAAAAAAGTTAGGATTATTGATTCCTTAGCTTTACTTTGTATAGTAAATAGAATAGGCTTTAGAATTCAAGAATCGTCAAATGCGCAAGAATTCCAATTCTTTGACACGCATTGATCACGTTAAGAAAAAAAATTCAAATCAAGAATCGTAATCAAATTCGAATTTCAAATCAAGTCTCCATTGATTAGCAAAACCGTTACATCATCCTACACATTGATTGATCAGTTAAGAGAAACATCAACTTCAGAACTATAATACTAACTTAGGCCATTGTATAATTTGCGCTCGATCAGAATATGATTATAGTTTCTTGACGACTTGAGAAAATTGGCGTCGAAGCTCAAGTAACGTGAGATATTACAATGCCTTGCAATTTATTGCAGTACCTACAATATACAGCGAGGCACGGTAATAAAATGTACTGTTAGATACAATAATATCCTGCTAAGTACGGCAGTGTCCTGCTAGGTACTGTAATGACCTATCAGGTACCTACTGCAGTGTCCTGCGGTACTGTAATACCCCACTCGGTACTGCTACAGCACAGTGCAGCCAAAATCCTGTCAGGTACTACAAATTCCTGCCAGATACTGCAGACTTTGAAGACGCTGCAATGTCCTGTCCGGTATTGTAATGTCCTGCTAGGTACGGCAATGTCCTGCTGGGTACCTCAATGTCCTGCTATTACAGCAATGTACTGATGAGGTTCTGTTGCTACTCTGACGTGTCCTGATTATACATAATTACTATAAAAAAATCTCGAAATGTCAGTCTACTTGTCTTTATTAATTTTACCATTCTTCGCGCGACCCTGCTTGATCACCTGTACTAGTTTCACATGCTGGGCGTCTGGACTCTTCATGTATTCTTCCAGCATCTGTTGAAGAAGAAGAAACTATTATTTTTCTAGCATGTATCTTTGATGATAATAATATAAATTTTGATTGATAAATCTATACTTATAATAAATCTGTAGAGGTCAATTCTGTACATGAAATATATTTCCAAAATAATATATATAACTATCAGCGGGTGATTAGTGATCGATACTGACGCCAAAAATGCAATCAGTAAAATTTTTTTCTGTCTGTCTGTCTGTCTGTATGTTCGTTATAGAAACAAAAACCACTCGACGGATTTCAACGAAACTTGGTACAATTGTTCTTCATACTCCTGGGCAGGTTATAGTATTTTTACTTTTCATCACGCTACGATCAATAGGAGCAGAGCAGTGAAGGGAAATGTTGGGAAAATGAGTGATTCATGAGAAAGGTTTCAAGCTATAAAACATCACGCTACAACCCTTAGGAACGGGGCAACGCAAGTGAAACCTAAAAGTGAAAGAACTAGGGAACAAAGTAACTATTCCAGGCGGACGAAGTCGCTGGCAAAAGCTAGTAAATAAATAAATAAATTAGTTCAGTGTACCTAATTGAGTACTACCTGAGATTAACTAAATTATGTAGTTTTCAATTGTAGCTTCTAACACGTAATTGGCTTAAGGGTCCGGAGGAGCTTGAATTACCCACAAAAACGTAATACCGAAATAAATCGTAATCCAGACAATATTCTATCAAATTATGTTATTATTCGGATTTCTCATAAAAACGTAATACCGAAATAAATCATAGCGCTCATTCGGAGCGACAGTACACAACTGCAAATTTGAAATTTTACGCTACGCCATTTTTAAGATTTTTTCGTAACACAAGTGAAGATTGTTCATATTTCTTAGAGCTAGTAAATATGGCGAAAACTAATAAATATTATAAAAATAAATATGACGTTTTCACTACTAACGTAGATTATTGTCGGGATCATTGTGATGTAATTAGGTCAATTCCGCATTTTTTTGCAGTTGTGACACTGTCGCTCCAAATGAGCGATAGTTCAAACACGATTTAATCAATTTCTTCGTTATTATTCAGATTCCGATACCGTTAATCTAAGTTCCTACTCTACCATTTCGTCCAAAATACTTCACTGAAAATAAATGCAAGCGAATGCAATTTTTGGTAACTTTACCAAGTTTGGAACGATTTTCCGTTCTTTTATTTCCAGTGAAGTAGTAGTAGACGAAATAGTACCGTAGGAACCTAAATTAACGGTATCCAAAACCAAATAATAACATAATTTGATAGAATATTGACTGGATTACGATTTATTTTAGTATTACATTTTTGTGGGCAATTCAAGCTCTGCCGGACCCTTGATATACACATCTTCCAGTAATAGATCATATGGTTAGTTTTTCTACTGTAAAACGTTAATTAACTTTGTTAATTCTATTGATCAGTTTGGTTATTTTTTGGAAGTCAGTTTTATATTAACAGAGCACTATTAAAAATTCTAGATGCTAGGGCCGGCACGCGCCCACTAGCTTTAAGTTTGCCCCTGAATAATTTAACCCAGATCCATCGCTCCCTAGCTGTCCCCCCCAACAACTCCTTAAGCCGAGCTCAGAGTCCCGTTACCCTACGCTCTTAGCTGTTGTTGCTTAGTTTATAAGTTGCTCCTGCCTGGAGTCATTCGATGCCTCGCCACCAAGTGCGGTTACCCTGTGAAGATTCCCTGAATCAACAGATTACGCCATACATAAAACAGAAACGAAAGCTTAAAAAACCCAACTACGAAAAAAAGCAACTGAAACGTATTACTGCCTCATTAGTCTAGTGGTCCCAAGTGAGACTGCTACACTAGAGGTCCTGGGTTCGATCCCCAGGTCGAGCAGTGTTATTGGGTTTTTCTATGAAATTCTCATTAGCAGCTCGGAGTCTGGATTTGTGCCCGGTTAATGGCTATAGGCTCACCCCTAGAACATGGGACCTAAACATACCGGCGAACTGTGGGTGTACATTAAGTACACCTCTGCCTAACCCTTCGGGGAATACAGGCGTGATGGTATGTTATGAAAAGTATTAAACAAGAAATTTTTTCTATGTAAAAAAAAAATGTCCCCGAACAGGTGGTATCCAGTTTATAGCCGTAGTCACATGCCGCCATAATTATACTTAAGTTTGTACCGACAGATCATAATAACGTACTTAAAAAAAATTACGCACGATACTCTGGAGATCAAGACAAATCCTCCAAATCCAAGACAGAAATTTTGTTAAAATCGAGTACTATTTTATTTTTTTCGATCAACTTTTTTGTGATTTGCCTGCTTTATTGTCATGTTTAAAAAAAATCATAGCCTATGATACTCTTACTGCAAAGACGAATCAATCGACACCTCATTTGTTAAAATCTGATGAGTATTTTTTGAGCTGGGATCGAACATCCAAACGATACATAGACTGCTAAACTCATTACTCTTCATTTTTTGGTAGTCGGGTAAAAAGGCACTTATAAAAGTCAATGTTTTGGACTAAATGGCGGAAATATTTTCTATGATGACTGCCTCATTAGTCTAGTGGTCCCAAACGCGACTGCTACGCTAGAGGTCCTAGGTTCGATCCCCACGTCGAGCAAAGTTCTATTGAGTTTTCTATGAAATTCTCAGTAGCAGCTCGGAGTCTGGATTTGTGCCCGGTTAATGGCTATAGGCCCCTATCACATATAACATGGGACCTAAACATACCGGCGAACTGTGGGTGTACAATAAAGTACGCCTCTGTCTAACCCTTCGGGGAATACAGGCGTGATGGTATGTTATATTTTCTATCTGACGAGGGCATAGAAGGATCGGCGAAACGTGAATGGACCTTCTGCATTTAATTTAATGCTAAAGTAATTTCAGTCGATAAAGTAGAAAATGCAGCTGCGTCCAGTTCGGGACGAGTGTAATTTCATCAAATATTCAGTAGTACAAATTGGGATCCGTTATGTTGCTATTACGAGAAGTGGCTTGTTGTACATTGTTGTGAAGTTCAGAATAACATTAATGACTTGTACTTTATTAAAATAACATACCATCACGCCTGTATTCTCCGAAGGGTTAGGCAGAGATGTAATAATGTACACCAACAGTTCGTCGGTACGTTTAGGTCCCATGTAATACGAGGCGATCAAATCCAAACTTCGACCTACTAATGAGAATTTCATAGAAACCCAATAACGCTTTGCTCGATCTGGGGATCGAATTCAAGATTTTTAGCGTAGCAGTCGCGCTTGGGTCCACTAGACTAATGAGGCAGTCAAGTTGTAGATTATTGTTTGGATTTAGGATTGAAGGAATAACCTAGTTGACTGATTATTTCGGTGATCATGAAAATGTAAACCATATTAACAAAAACAATAATACGAGTACATACACGAATGATAACATATAAATTAAATAAAAAAATTAAAGAAACCCCGGACACCGCCATTATGTTTTGGACCGATTTTGATCAAACATAGCTATAACACTCCCGACTAATTCACCTTTCAAACAAAACAAAAACGAAGTCAAAATCGGTTCATCCGTACGGGAACTACGATGCCACAGACAGACAGACCCAGACACGTCACGGTTAAAAATCGGTTGAAAATCAGAGTTACAACCATTTTCATTGTATTTAAGACAGTAAAATAGCTAGGGATGACGTCAAGACTTAGGTGCGCCAATACACATTGTTTACAAATACTCGTTTTGCGGGGAAGAGACATCTCATCTCCCTCACTTATATCTTGGAACTTCCGGTTATTAAATAATTTTAACTACGTCTATAACCAGTGGTCCTTCCCGCGACGGGTGTGCTATAGATCCTGGGTTTGATTCCTAGGTCGAGCAAAGAGTTATTGGTTTTTTCTATTAAATTCTCAGTAGCAGCTCGGAGTTTGCATTTGCGCCCGGTTAATGGCAATAGGCTCGCCCCCTATTTTACCTATTTTTTTTTTTTAAAAACGTTGCCCCACACTAGGATTTTCTCCTGTATCGTGGGTGCGTTTACAAACACAAATTCTCACAAACACAAACACCCAGACCCGGAACAACTACCTGTAGATCATACAAATATTTGCTCCGTGTGGGGATCGAACCCACAACACGTTGCGCAGAAGCCGATCGTTCAGCCGCTACGCCAAACGTGTCGTCAATTTAAAGGCTACAAGGCCCATATCATATAAAACACTAAGAAAACCCTGTCCGACCCGTGAAGGTTTTGTTAGGTATCGAGATCCGGTTCTATTTATATAATCATTTACAATTTACGAGAAAAACAAATATCCCAAATAAAAAATTATAAAACTATTAAAAATAATAAAACTGTAGCTGGCGACCATTCTTACGTCGGAATCTGTCGTAAAGCACCTTCGTATGTGTTTCAACTTGTGCACGTAAGAGCCAGTTCCCCTCAGTTGCTGCGGCTCTGGCAGTCTGCAGTCCTTAGTGGCCCTTAAGGGTCGGCACCGCATCAGCAACTCCTCTGGTGTTGCAGGTATCCATGGGCGACGATGACTACTTACCACGAGGTTGCTCGTCAGATCGTTTGCCGACTTATCCATAAAAAAACTATTACATGGTACTTAAGAGTCCGACGGAGCGAATTTCTCTTACAAACGTAATTCCGAAATAAATCGTAATTCAAACGCAATTTAATCAAATTCTGTTATTATTGGGATTCGGATACCGATAATCTAGGTTCCTACGTTACCATTCTGTCCAAAATACTTCACTGAAAATAAATGTAAGCGAATGAAATTTTTGATAACTTTACCAAGTTTGGAACTATTTTTCGGTCTTTTATATCCGGTGAACTCGTAGTAAACGAAATCGAACCGTAGGAACCTAGATTATCTGTATCCAAATCCGAATAATAACATAATTTGATAGAATACTGCCTGGATTACGATTTATTTCGGAATTACGTTTTTGTGGGCAATTCAAGCTCCGCCGGACCCTTAAACGTACCGGCGAACTGTGGGTATACATTAGTTTAACTCTGCCTACCCCTTCACGAAATACAAGCGTGATATTAACATCTATAATACTCACATCCATGCTAAGTTCAGCTGCTATAGCGGTAGCAGCGGCTGGCAGTTCTGACAGCGCCACCAACGAGGGCAGCAGCGCGTGGCTGTGGATCTTGGACACCAGCCAGTTGGCCGGCAAAGTGCACAGCGTCTTGATCACGCCCCAGCCATCGCAAATTGTTTCCTAGGAAAAAATGGACATATATTAGGTAGGTACTAGTCGTAGCGGCTGAAGGATCGGCTTCTGCGCCACGCAGGTAGGTTCGCTCTCCACACGGAACAAATATTTGTAGGACTTACACGAAGTTCCGGGTCTGGGTGTTTGTGTTGGCGTTTATAATACAGGTTTACAATACAGGAGAAAATCCTAGTGTGGGGCAACGTTTTTTTAAGAAAAAAAAAATCTAAGTTTAACGTGTGTATAATTATGTGTGTCTTATGTGTTGTTGTTAAGCTAAAAAAAAAGCTTACAAGCATTTAGCTTAGCACGCGGGGTTAACAAGAATACACACAGCTATGTGTCGCACATTACTAGTATTCTTGTTAAGGTCATTACATCGCTCAAATCCAAAAAACACCCTGGCTTTTAAGAAGTTTCTAGTGGAATCCTTAAGTGCGTTTGCCATACAAAAAATATATGTTATACTTAAGGTCATCACAAACAAATTGTATTGTTTACATTTTTTATAAATTTGCCCCAATATTGGGTAATAATTGAAGTAAATAGGCCTTTTAACCTAATTTGTATTTTTTCTCTTTAACGGCTTAATAGTTAGTCATGAATTTTATACCAAAAAAATTATAATGACGTAATTAACAATTTCTATAGTTTTTATTTTCTTATTTCTTTGAATATTTTGAAATAATCCTCTCCGCGTGAAGCACCCCCGCAATGCCTGTGACGAACAAATACTAGCACAAAGACTAAATCCTCAAGGTCATTGGGCAATGTAATACCCATAACCCCGCGACCTAAGCTAAATGCTTGTGTTACGAGTGGGTTCACGTCGGTAGTGCAATGGGTGGGTTTCCCAACGAACTGTATAAAAAACTACTTCATATATATAGGACATTAACAATCACTCTTTCAGCATGTCCTTCACAGCCCTCGAAAGCATCAAGTTAATAATTAACGAAGTAAAATATCATTAGCAATTCACGTTGTCGGCGACAGCGGAATAATGGACGAAGGTTACTTTCTATAACAAATGTAATGGAAGACGACACCTGTGTCCTCCCTTATTTTAAAAGTATGGGCCATTACCAATAGCAGAGATGTTCTTATTTTAGTTTTACTGTTTTTTTTTACTGGTTGCTAGTATGTAAAGTAGCCTGAGTTCTGAGCGCGACTGCTACACTAGAGGTCCTGGGTTCGATTCCCAGGTCGAACAAAGTATTATTAAGATTTTGTTCAATGGTAGCTGTCCAGTTATTGGCAATAAGCTCGCCCCCTATTACAGGGGACTTAAATATACCGGTAAACTGTGGCTGTATATTAGTACGCCTCTGCCTAACCCGTCGGGGTATACAGGCGTGATGGTACGTTATGTTATTATGCAGAGGAGAGAGCTATGCTTGGAATTTCTCTACGCGATCGAAGCAGAAAAAAGGAGATCCGCAGAAAAATCAAAGTTGCCGATATAGCTCAAAGGATTAGCAAGATTAAGTGGCAGTGGGCGGGGCACATAGCTCGTGGAACTGGAGGCCGCTGGGGCAGAAAGGTTTTCGAGTGGAGACCACGCACTAGGAACCGTAGTGTGGAACGAACACCAACAAGATCGACAAACGACCTGGGGGCTTTCTCTTGCACTCAATTCCGATACATCGACATTGAAATTGTGCCGTTTCGTCAAGTTTCGTACTCTTGAATCCGAGACTAGCGCCAAATTGTTTCAATATTGCGCAGTGATTGAGTGAACTAAATAGGATTGGGAAACGACCCGATCACTGGCCAATCAGGGATGCCGATACAAGGTTAACGGATTTGTGCTCAAGAGTACGAAATCGCCCGACAGCCAAATTGACATTGGAATCGCATCACGTTTGGATTAGTATTGTATTGTTTTCAAGAGTAAGCCTGCTGGTAAAGGTCGCGGAGGGTTGTTGGATGCAGACGGCATATAACCGGTCCTTGTGGGAGTCTATGGGAAGGCCTCTGTGTTTAACAGTGGAAATCTTTTGGTTGATATAATGGGTACTATGAGGCATTCAAATTGTCTTATTTATTAATTTGGATCTCCAAAAGAGGATACACAATTACATACAAGAAATTAGATACAGGGACAGTAAACGGTGTGCTCCTCCAATGTCAAGAGACCACACCCTGCAATTCTAATCTAGGTAACCAACTAGTTTGAGCTAAGCTAAAAAGATAGTATCTATTGTATTTCTTTTTTTGCATTGGAAAATGCAAAAATCGTAAATCTATCTATACTTATAATAAATCTGTAGAGAGGTCAATTCTGTACATGAAATATATTTCCAAAATAACTATCAGCGGGTGATTAGTGATCGATACTGACGCCAAAAATGCAATCAGTAAAATTTTTGTCTGTCTGTCTGTCTGTATGTTCGTTATAGAAACAAAAACCACTCGACGGATTTCAACGAAACTTGGTACAATTGTTCTTCATACTTCTGGGCAGGTTATAGTATACTTTTCATCACGCTACGATCAATAGGAGCAGAGCAGTGAAGGGAAATGTTGAGAAAATGAGTGATTCATGAGAAAGGTTTCAAGCTATAAAACATCACGCTACAACCCTTAGGAACGGGGCAACGCAGGTGAAACCGCGGGCGAAGAACTAGGGAACAAAGTAACTATTCCACGCGGACGAAGTCGCTGGCAAAAGCTAGTTCATAATATAAAGGAAAATTTCAATATGGCGGGTGGGACTTGCGGTGTCTTTGCGGTCATAGCGTCTGGTGTATCTAGTTATAGTTGTGTAGTGATAATAAGTCATTTAGATTTAGGTTCACAGGCATATATTTTTTATAAAAGCTTACTGGCAATGTGGGTCGCACATTACTAGTATTCTTGTTAACTCCTCGTGCTAAGCTAAATGCTTGTGTTACGAGTGGGTTCACGTCAGTTGTGCAATGGGTGGGTTTCGAACCGGCAACCAAATGATCGCAAGTTCAGCTTCAAAATTGTGGTAAAAATATTGTGGGTCTATCAATACCAGTTAAAGATCTTTAACCCCCGACACAAAAAGAAGGGTGCTATAATCGTGAAAACCTGTAATTGGCTATATGACACATACTGTAATTCTTATTCTGTTTTACAGCTGTTGGTTTTCTTAAATAAAATAAATAAATAAGTTTCTGTGTCTGTGTGTCTGTCGGTTGCATCGTAGCGCCCAAAACGAATGGACCTATTATGATTGTTTTATTTTTGTTTGAAGGTTGACTTGATCGAGAGTGTTCTTAGCTATGAATTAAGAACATCTGGCCAGCCGTTTGAAGCTCTATTCTGGTTCGTGAATGGATGTGAATAGGTACATATGTAAGCAACTTCCACAGGTCTGATCGATTTGAAATTTGGTATCCAAATTCAATGATAAAGAACATAGTAACCATGGGTTTAATTTAATGTTAATGATAATTCGTTAATGTCTACAAAGAAACAAGTTGTGATGTCTTAATTTATTAAAGCGCTGCGGCCCTTCAAAGGGTCATAACTTTTGTGTCGCTAATTGATTCTTGTCATAAATCAGATGCTACTTTCAATTGATTTACTCAAATCAAGTGACTTCTTATCTTTAAACTATTCAAGTAATATAAGGCCGCGTAGAGACCGTCCCTCGTGCAGGTGGCACTTGGGATACAGCAGCAGGTGTCATATAGATTGCTAAGCAAGTGTCAGACCAATGGTTTGATTACTCGTCCCATGACTATAGCCATAACATCAAAATAGTAATAACGTATCAACACGCCTGGATTCCCCGAAGGGTTAAGCATAGGTATACCTACTAATTTACACATTTTTAAGGGCCCAAATCCAAACTCCGAATTGCTACTGAGAATTTCATAGAGTATCCCAATATCACTTTGTTAGACCTTGGATCGAACCTAGCATTTCTAGCGTAACAGTCGCGCTTAGGACCACTAGACTAATGAGGCAATCCGTTTTATTTTCACATAAACCATACATAAGCACGTATGAAATGTCGAGTCTAGGTACACCGATTCCCAATACATTGTTTCTTATGGAGAAGAACCAGAGAGAAAGGACTAGAGGATTAAACAATTACGCCATATGCGTCATTTGTGGTGTACAAGAACATGCTAGAAAACAACAGCTTAAAAAAAAGTTATCTAGCTTTTAACAAAATTAGATATTGTTCTTTGGAGCGACAGGACTGTTGAACTGAATTAAATAATTTAAATAAAAAATTTAACAAACGATAAGCTAATGGGTAACTTGGCTGTCATTTAATCAAAATATGTTAATATCATTGCATTGAGTGTCGCATTTGGCAATCTTTACGACGAATAGTATCTCGTATCGACTGTTACAATCGATTATTTATATAATTTTTATATAAATTAAAAGCAACACAAAAATATAAGCAAGTGTGGGGATGGGTTAGAATACTGTTCCTCACTGCCTTTCAGATAGGCATCCTCCTTACGTCGGAGTCTGTCGTAAAGCACCTTGGTGCGTGTATCGACTTTTGCACGTAAGAGCTTGTTCCCCCTCGGTTGCTACGGCTCTGGCAGTCTGTAGTGGCTCTTAAAGATCGGCAACGCATCAGCAACTCCTCCGTTGCAGGTGTCCATGGGCGACGATGACTACATACCACCAGGTGCCTCGTCAGCACGTTTGCCGACTTAATCCATAAAAAAAAACTTAATTTTTTAAAACTTTTTTATCAACGTAAACTTTCCTTAAAAGCCACAAAATCAATTATGAACAAAGTAAAAAGCCGTCGCGTAAATTTTCGTAATGGTCCAAAGACACTTCCTTGAACAACTCCAACCGATGTTACTCGGACACCTGTGTCCGGGAGTGTCCGTGAGAACTTGACGTAGTAAAAAGTGCTGTAATGAACGCGTGGAATAATTTAAAAGGCTATCAAATGGTGTAAAAGTGCTTTGAAAAGAATTTCGGTAGATGTTGGGTGTGTGATAGTGTCGAACGCTTTCTATAGATGAATAGAATTAATTAAAAACTGTAGTTTAATTTATTTTTACTTGATTTTGGAATATATCTGCTTCGAATTTATTTTTAAACATTAAAAAAAAATTTTAATAATAATGGTTTCTGCCACACTGAAAACTACTACGGATTTTATAAATAGAATGTAATTTATAATTTAAAAAATTGATGGATTTCGAGTTTGTATACGGTTTTGAAAAACAAGCATACGGGCCACCCGATAGTAAGCGGCAACCGCAGCCTATAGACACCAGCAACACCAGTGGTATCACAGCGAGTTGTCATCTTGAGATCTCAGTTTATGAATATTTTTTTTTTTATTTGGCTAGTAATTCTCGCTACAAATCCTTCAAACCGGAACACAAAAATGTTAGCACAGATTAGTAAGACAGATTATTTGGTAATGGTGTGGTGTCACGCTTAACGCACTGGGCAATAGTTCTACCATCTCAACGATAAATTGAATATATGAATCATTATAGAGTACCACCACCACCTTCTAGTAATTATCGACTTTGGTCCAACTTTGGCATTTAATGTTCACACATCACCAGTGAAGATTGTAACACCATTTATTTTAAAAGAGTGTCCATGGATTTTCTTGGCGGATTCTTCTCCATAGGATCAACGTTTTAGAACCGTGAAACTAGAATCATAACGTTTCATAAACGCTTGTAAAAGCTTATTTGAAATAAAGACATTTAAACTTAATGTAGTTAACTCCATAGCACAAAACTAAAGTGGTATTAATGACAAACATATCAATTTAGCACACAAGCAACATTTCCAAAAATATATTCTTTTTGTAATTAAAGAATTCGACATAAGAATTTATCCTTCCGATTGTTTAAACAAACACAATAATAATTACCACTAAATACAGATACTTAACTTCAGTAGTTAATAACACCAATAAATAGACAAGGGGACAACATCCTCCCCGTCCAAGGAATCAATTATGGTTGCCGTGTCGACATGCTAATAAGTCAACCGTTGGGGAGAAACACGTGTAAGCGCAGGTGTCGCCCGCATGAGAACGGACAATAAAACGGACGACCATGGGAGTTGAGACGTTTGTCTTAATGCAAAAGGTCAAACGTATAGACATAACATAACATACCATCACGCCTGTATTCCCTAAAGAGTTAGGCAGAGGCCTACTAATGTACACCCGCAGTTCGCCGGTATGTTTGGATCTCATGTAATAGGGGGCCTATTGCCATTAACTGGGCACAAATCCAGACTCCGAGCTGCTACTGAGAATTTCATAGAAAAACCCAATAACGCTGCTCGACCTACCAGTACTCGACCAGTCGCTTTTGGGACCACTAGACTAATGAGGCAGTCAAACGGATAGAATTATAAAAAAAACACATTTAAAACTTGATTGGAATGTGTCAGAAAGAATAATCAGCAATTTGGCTGAATCAATCAATACCATTATGTATTTGTCTATAATTGTAATGGTACATACCACAATGTGTCACAATACCAGACTGCCTCATTAGTCTAGTGGTGGTCCAAAGTGAGACTGCTACAAAAGAGGTCCTGGGTTCGATCCCCAGGTCGAGCAAAGTGTTATTGGGTTTTTCTATGAAATTCTCATTAGCAGCTTGAAATCTTGATTTGCGCCCGGTTTGTGGCTATAGGCTCGCCCCCTATAACATGGGACCTAAACATACCGGCGAACTGTAGGTGTACATTAAGTACACCTCTGCTTAACCCTTCGGGAAATACAGGCGTGATGGTATGTTATTATGTTACATACCACAATAAAGTAGTAAAAAATAACTTAAGAAAAACAAAACCGCCAAAACAAAAAATAATGTTTACGAAACAGTTTCGGACGTCGCCTAGTCGGTGGCGAACTCAAAAGATCCGATTAAATCAAAGGCACCGGCTTCCGAAACCGTTTCGTACGTAACATTATTTTCAGTTGTAGATGGCGGTTTTACTTTTTCTTAAGTTATTTTATTTTAACATTTTGAGCGGCGAGTAAAATTTTACGTGTACCTAGACGACGTTATCATTTACTCGGTCGTTACGTATTGTTGTCATTTTGTTAGAAATTTTATGATCAGATCTTGACCAAATTTTTATGGGACCACCTCTAAAGTATGACGATGGTTCGAAACCCACCCATTGCACTACCGACGTGAACCCACTCGCAACGCAAGCATTTAGCTTAGCACGAGGGGTTAACAAGAATGAATACTAGTAATGTGCGATCCACATTGCTAGTATGCTTTTAAAAAAAGAAAAAAAAAAGCTTTTTTACTTCATGTCTTGGGTCTGACAAAGTAAAGGACAAATTGGAAGGAGCACACAATTCAAGTCACCTCTTTGTGACCAATTTTTATCGCCACCACCTTCCCAGTACCGAATACTGAACATATTACTATAAATAGACAAATTCTTACCTGCAATTGTGGATTGTTGACGACAACGAATCCGACTAGAACGATCAGGTCCAACACCATGGTTTCAGACAGGGTCTGATCCAGACGCTGATTGTGCAAACCTGGGGACAAAATACAATTGAAAATGAAGCATACCGTCATACCATCACGCCTGTACTCCCCGAAGGTAAAGCAGAGATGTACACCCTCAGTTCGCCGGTATGTTTTAGGTCTCATTTTAGGGCACAAATCCCAAACTCTGAGCTGTTACTGAGAATTTTATAGAAAAGTTAAAAAACTAAAACCCGACAACGAAAAAAATCAACTATAAAACTTATGAAACAAGACAATTTTCTTATGTCCAAGAACAGTGGTGTCCAGTTTTTAGTGGTGGTCGCATGCCGCTATAAGTTAATTTTATATTCATATTCATATATTTATTGCAACCCAGAATGTAAATATACAGGTGGTAAGAATAATAAACAGAAACAATTATGGACCCTGTCGGGCACAGCAAAATTAATAAGTAGGAGAGAGGAGGAGCACTTTGATACTTACCCATATTAAATATTTTATATTCAAATTTATTATTGTATAGTAGTAAGTAGAGATGGGTTTATGTCAGGGCATTTTTTTTTCTTCGCCCAAAATGCGTGGGCGGAAACCCATCTATATAGATGGGTTTATGCCAAGGCATTTATTTTTTTCGCCCAAAATGCCTGGGCCGAAACCCATCTATGGTAGTAAGTGTATATTAATATATGTAGTAAATTGTATTTTTTCTATTTATTTAGTCTTAATTTATATATTCATTTAATTTTTTTTCTATTTAAAGAGATTTTTATTATTCTATCATCAGTTTTATTTAAATTATTAGTTTAGATTCATATTTCGATTATTATATATTTGCTTCAATATTTTTTTTATTGCTATTATTATTTATATTGTGTGTGTGTATTCTAATTATATTGTGTATAATATATTAGTTTTTTTTATATTAGATTTACTATTGGTATTATTAATTTAAAGTTCAAACTATGTATGAAAATGTATACATACGTAAAGCCGTGGTCCTCGGTGCCTCTTTATCATTGGGAGCATGTTGTGAGAGCAGCCTGGCAACTGCCGCCCTGAACTCCAGCGGCCAACCGCCTTCGCCGAAAGCATCCTGTTAACAAACATTACATTGATGGAGAATACAAATCATTTCCATATGCGTTTCCCTTCTAGTCATCTATACATATCAAATGCTTTGTCCTGATCCTGAATAACTGACTGACGGATCAACGCACAGCCTAAACCGCTGATCGTAGAGACCTGAAACTTGGAGGGTGTGTTCTTTGTATGACGTAGGCTTTGTATGTTAAGAAAGGATTTTCCGGAATTCTACCCCTAAGGGGATCAAAAGAGGGGTGAAAGTTTGTATGGAAGTCCGTCATTTTTAGCGGGTGAAACCGCGGAGTACAGCTAGTATTATTTTGTAAGCCAACGGGTAGGTTTCAACGGAACGATCCGTTGATATACAACGGATCTTTATGTCAAAATTGACGACTTATTTTGCGTAGCGGCTGAGCGATCGGCTTCTGCGCCACGTGTTGTCGGGTCGATCCCCATACGGAGTAAATATTTGTATGATCTACAGGTAGTTGTTGCGCGTTTAGGCGTATCATGTGAGAATTTGTGTTTGTAAGAGCACCCACGATACCTACATGAGAAAATCCTAGGGGAAAAGATTTTTAAAAAGAAAACTATATATATTTTCAAAAGACATCAATCAACCGAACCAGGTGATAAGGCTACGAGACTTCCCAAACTCGAAATATAACCAGTACACACAATCTTAAATGTATTTTTTTTAATAAACAAACCAAAAACGAATCTGAGTCACCGACCATGACTAAAGCTAGCAAGTTTAACGAGGGATGACCCAAACTACTCGGCGTTGAATCCGACCGGTAAGTGCAGAGGTCACGCGAGCTCTGATTGAGTTACTAACTGGTCCGAGATGCGAGGTGGACACGCAAGAAATCTGGACGAGGGTACATAATAAAGTAATGGTCAGGCTGAGGTTGCAGGTAGAAAGGAATTTGCCGAAAAAGGACGAAGCGAAAAAGACGCTGTATATATATAATAGATATTTCAATGTAAACACCACATTGAAATATCTTCTATTATATATATACAGCGCCGTGATAACCTAGTGGTATGACCGTTGGACTGCTAAGTCAAAGGTCTCGAGTTCGAACCCAAGGCACGCACCTCTGACTTTCCGAAGTCATGTGCGTATTAATAGTTAATTATCATGCGCTTAAACGGTGAAGAAAAACATCGTGAGGAAACCCTGAGAGATTTTCTCGATGGCGTGTGAAGTCTGCCAACCCGCACTAGGCCAGCGTTGTGGACTATAGCCTAATCCCTCTCATCCTGAGAGGAGACCCATGCCCAGCAGTGGGACAGTATAATGGGTTGATTATGTTATCTATTATATATAAAAGAAGAACCCGACTGACTGACCTACTGACTGATTGATGTATCAACGTACAGCCGAAACTACAGGAGCTAGATCCCTGAAAGTTTGCATGCTGGTTCCTTTTGCACTGCAGACGAGCACTAAGAAAGGATTTTTGAAAATTCAATCCCTGAGCTGGTGAAAAGGGGGGTGAAAATTTGTAAGAAAGTCCGCACATACTACCATGAATTTGACATACACACACACATATTTAATAAACGATGACATGGTCAAGATTATGTACAGCTGTCATTAGCTGTTGACATTTTAATTTAATGTTTTTTTTAATGTTCATTTTATGTATACGGTGGGATTAGATTCTATTACTAACGGCCAGTTTCTATATCCTATCTGTCTGTAGATTTGCTTACTAGAGATAGAATTTTGACATAAGCTCCTTACAGCTACTGTCAAAATTCTATCTCTAGTAAGAAAATATCTACTGACAGATAGGATATAGAAACCGGCCGTAAGTTAATAATAGATCTAAAACCACAAATAATCTATCAAACAAGCCAGCTGTACCCATGTGCGTAATAAACTAATAATGATGTTTATCTTCCCCATAGCATCACAAACACACGGTCCCATGGCGCATCATTTGCGGACGTCAAAGTTTCGCGTCCATGGGGACCATAGCCTATGGGATGGGGGCGAGTGGCTCCAAAAGAGAGAGTTAATTAATAAATCAAGTTGATGTGTGTTTAGACAAAGAATGATTACGATGTGGTTGTAAAATTTTATTGGCATTGCAGATATGTTTGTATATATAACACTAGCTTTTTGCCCGCGACTTCGTCCGCGTGGAATAGTTACTTTGTTCCATATGAACTTTCATACCCTATTTCACCCCTACATAGGTCGAAATTTATCAAAATCCTTTCTTAGGGGATGCCTACGTCATAGTAGCTATATGCATGCCAAATTTCAGCCCGATCCCTCCAGTGGTTTGGGCTGTGCGTTGATAGATCACTATGTCAGTCAGTCAGTCAGTCAGTCACCTTTGAGTTTTATATATATTTAGATTTAGTTAGGGTATATTTCTATTTTTTGTTTTAGACCGCATTTTATCACGTCGGCTAAATAAAAAAAGGAACGCAATTAATATGAAATTAACTGCTGA
Source organism: Acronicta aceris (assembly GCA_910591435.1). Lineage (NCBI taxonomy): Eukaryota > Metazoa > Arthropoda > Insecta > Lepidoptera > Noctuidae > Acronicta > Acronicta aceris. Next base: position 10,358,442 of record OU342781.1, on the reverse strand, counting down.
GTATTTTAACGGGAACTAACTCATGAGATTGTATTAATTTATAACCCGTTCTTTATGATGGAATGGAAATCTAACATAATAATTAAGTTGACGTTTATTTTTTTATGTGGTAGGCTTACGCTTGACCGCAAGTTTGCCTGATGTTAAGCGATACTGCGATCTACGATGGAGGGCACTTGAAAGAAAAGAAACCGATTCACTCGTGATTTAAAGACACCTAGATTATAACTATCGGGGAAGACCCACTCGGGAAGCGCAATCCACATTTCTGCGCATGATAAATGTGGACTTATAGCGTTTCGATCGATTTTCAGAATGTCCACCATGAATCGATATCTCTTTTTCGTGCTTCTGGTTATTGTAAAAACGGTGTTTACCTTTAATTAATTAATAATAATAATAAATAAGGTTTATTTCTCATTCACAAAGGTAGGTAGGTACTTACTTAAGTTAGAGAATTGTTACACTTGTGTAAGTATGTAACACCTGATCTAATTGATAAATATACTTAATGTGTAAACAATTGGTGGTTAGCCTGAATAAATAAATAAACCAACCTTTCCTTTACATTGGATAAATTGGACTGAGTTTTCCCAAAGAAAATACCTACACAACATTATTTTCGAGAGTTGGTAAAAGTACCTAGTTTAAGGATCGAATCTCTTTTTAAACGACGAAAAAAGGATGAGATATATGAAATTCTTAGTAGCAGCACGGAGTATGGAGTCTTGCACGGTTAATGGCAATATATTTTTATCCCATGGTCTCTACTTAAGGTCTAAAATATACTAGCGAATTGTACATGTACACTCGAACACCTCAGCCTAACACTTCAAAGAATATAATCGTGTCAGTATATTTTATAAGCATGGATTCTAGAATATAAATCTATATCACTACATATGTAGTATAAAACAAAGTCGCTTCCCGCTGTCTGCCTGTCCCTGAGTGCTTAGATCTTTAAAACTACGTAACGGATTTTGATGCGGTTTTTTTAATAGATAGAATGATTCAAGAGAAAGGTTTTAAGCTATTTAACATTACGCTACGACTCTTAGGAATGGGGCAACGCGGGTGAAACCCCGGGCGGGTCGCTATAAGTATATAAAAGACGAACCTGACTGTCTGATGTATCAATGCACATCCCAAAGTTTGCATACTGGTTCCTTTTGCACTGTAGACGAGAACTAAGAAAGGATTTTTGGAAATTCAACCCCTAAAGTGGTAAAAGGGGGGTGAAAGTATGTATGAAAGTCCGCACACACTACTTACCATGCGTTTGACATACACACACAAACACACATATATTTAATAAACGTTGATGACGTCGTCAAGATATGTACTTAGAGCTGTCATTCGCTGTTGGCATTTTGACAATTGTTTTCTTCCTTATAAATTAGACTTAACACATTTTATGATATGAAACCTCCATGGTGTAGGTACAGTGGGCACAGTATATTTTAGAAACCAAAAATACCCAAGTACGCAGGCGAAACTGCGCTCGGGAACTCTAGTTAATCATAAAACTTCGAAAAATCACAGTCACCCAATATGGGCGCGGCACCTAATCCATTAACAGTAGTAGCCGCGTATCGATTACGCGGCGGCACCTCGGGGGACCGCCCATTAGCAACGCATGCCCGGCAATGGATGGCTATATAAACATAAATACCGTACGCTATTAGGGAGAGCTCGGGAGTCGGGTTTCAAGTTGTGCTGGGGTCGGTTGAGTATCAAATAAAATGTACGTATATTGAAGATGGATTTGTGTTTACGATGATTTGATGATAAAGAAGATATTTATAGCAATGAATTGTTCAAAAAAGTAAAAGCAATGGTACAGTGATAAATTTGATCATTGGACTGCTAAGTCGTAGATCGTGAGTTCGAATCCAAAGTTTCGAACCAATACTAATATTATAAATTTGACGACACGTTTGGCGTAGCGGCTGAGCGATCGGCTTCTGCGCAACGTGTTTTGGGTTCGATCCCCACACGGAGCAAATATTTGTATGATCTACAGGTAGTTGTTCCAGGTCTGGGCGTTTGTGTATGTGAGAATTTGTGTTTGTAAACGCACCCACAATACAGGAGAAACCCCTAGTCTGGGGCAACGTTTTTTTAAAAAATGCGACAGTAACTCTGTCTGTTTATTACGTTTTACGCTTAAACTGCTGCACAAGTAAGACATGTAGCTACTAATTCATTGAATTAACATTAAAATAAATGAAAGACAAAGAAAAGTACCTCACGGTTGAGCTAAAATAAAGTTAGATTGGTAACAGCGCAGGACATGGGTAGTTAAAAGTGTAATAACATTAAAAAAAACCTCGCAGCATCAAGACATGTTTACCATTTTCTTGCAATATCATTGAAGTAACAAGATACCAAGTTTCAAATCGATCAGACTTGTGGAAGTTGCTTACATCGCTTCACAAACTAGGAGAGATGATAATCTTAAAACGACGGGCCAGATTTTCTTAAATCAGAGCTAAAAACGCTATGGATCAGGTCACCTTTCAAACTAAAAAAGCCAAATAAAAATCTGTCCAATTGTTTGGGAGCTACGATGCAATAGACAGACACACAGATACTCCGATTACTTCGGATTTGCTGGACCCGAGATTTCTTTCACTAAAATAAATATCTAGATAAGCATTTGAAACGGAACGAGTAATTAAAATCAGCAATTATCCTCGTACCCTCGCGATTGGCACATTTTCAAGTGATGATGTGGCACGTGGCATTGTAACGAGTGATCACAAGTGAGGGTAGTCTGCTACTGTTTATTTTGGGGTATCACTTGTGCAAACTAAAGTATCGCCGTTTTTCCTGAAGGGGTGCCTTTGAGGTTGTGTGCGAAATTGTGGCTGATTATCGAACGGTCAGTAGGGTCTAAACAAACCTACCTATCTTATGCTACTGCAAATAATAAGGACTCGGTCGTTTTTATTAATCATACTAGCTTTTGCCAGCGGTTTCACCTGCGTTGCCCCGTTCCTAAGGGTTGTAGCGTGATGTTTTATAGCTTGAAACCTTTCTCATGAATCACTCATTTTCCCAACATTTCCCTTCAATGCTCTGCTCCTATTGATCGTAGCGTGATGAAAAGTATACTATAACCTGCCCAGGAGTATGAAGAACAATTGTACCAAGTTTCGTTGAAATCCGTCGAGTGGTTTTTGTTTCTATAATGAACATACAGACAGACAGACAGACAGACAGACAGACGAAAATTTTACTGATTGCATTTTTGGCGTCAGTATCGATCACTAATCACCCGCTGATAGTTATTTTGGAAATATATTTCATGTACAGAATTGACCTCTCTACAGATTTATTATAAGTATAGATAGATGTGGGTCGCACATTACTAGTATTCTTGTTAACCCCTCGTGCTAAACTAAATGCTTGTGTTACGAGTGAATTCACGTCGGTAGTGCAATAGGTGGATTTCGAACCGGCAACCACATGATCGCAAGTCCGACGTTTTCTGTGATTATTCGTTTTCCGATACCGTTACCGTTCTTAACATATCAGTAGATACGGATCATGAACCAAAGTAATAACCTACCGTAGTATAAACTCAACTACTGCCACGTGCCTTGTCCCCGCGGACTTCTCCCCAAGAACAATAGTTTAAACAACTTGTATGCTTTGCATTACTAGTAATTGTTTGCAGAGCTGCACTCGTTGTCTCTACCGTCAACATCGGGAGCTTCGAACTCGCGGGAATCGGATCCCATTTTCTTGTCTTGTTTGTATGTTCTGTTAATATTTTCTTGAGATGAAGTGAGTCATGTTACGTTATGTTGGACTGCTAAGTCGTTAGTTTCGAGTTCAAATTCAAGGCACGCACCTCTGACCTTTGGCTATCATGTGCGATTGTATGTATTAATTCCAATAATGCTCGGTGGTAGGACCTCTTGGCTGGCGACCACCCTTACGCCGAGTCTGTCGTAAAGCACTGCGGTGTGTGTTTCGACTTTTGCACGTAAGAGCCAGTTCCCCTCGGTTGCTGCGGCTCTGGCAGTCTTCAGTCCGTAGGGGCTCTTATGGCTCGGCAACGCATCAGCAACTCCTCTGGCGTTGCAGGTGTCCATGGGCGACGATGACTATTTACCACCAGATGGCTCGTCAGCTCATTTGTCGACTTAAAAACCCCTCTCATTCTGAGAGAAGACCCGTGCCCAGGAGTGGAACAGCATAACGGTTGATGATGATGAAGTAATTTAAAGAAGATATATTCTATAGAGGCACAAGTCAAAATATTATCATTTTGGGATTCTAAATTATGTACTTAGTCAAATTGGAATATCCACCTGACAGTGGGGACTTGCTTGGGCATTTGCTTCAGAAGTGGTTGTAGTTCGGACGTATAGAGAGAGGAGGGGGTATTTTTAGAAATTCGTTGAAGTGTGTATGTATGCTACTTTATTATAATAAGCCTAGTGTATAATGCATTCTTTCTATGTAGTTAGGAAAATATCATTAGGTATTCTTATAAATATATTGACAACGTGAAGTTGTTTCTCTGTGTAAATACCACATTTCATGGCGACCCTGCCAGGAAAGTTCAAAATTCGAATCGTGTCGTTTCATTAAATTCCGCCAATCAGTGCCGAATCTAAATGTAACTGAAACCGTAATCGACATTCGTCGCGTTTAATTACAATGAAGAGCGCCACACATTTGTCCTCAGAATGCTACAAAATATTAACCCTATAAATGCTGCGATTAATTGCGATTGTCACAAAGTCGCGTGCCAGTATTGTCTGTGCCACGCTTCGATGAGTGACGGTTACGCGCTGTGACAGAAGAAAAGAAAGAATAATGACCTCAATTACTGTACGTTTAAATTACAATGGTCACGAAATTATTAATGTGTATTTTTTTTAATGTTACAGAATTACCCAGGCCTCACCGCGATTACTGCTACTTTAACCATTAAAATGATTAAAACATAACATAAAAAGCTACTAAAATAATGTAGCAATAATTATTTTTACTAATTAAAGTCTCAACCTGAATAACTTTTGAATTATCGCGTTTGCCAACACACACAAAATTACATAAAGCGGCACGTTTACCTATATAAATATGATCATACAGTAGGAAATTTTAAAAGATCAGTTTCTTCTAGGCAAGCACTCTCCATTGTAGATCGCAGTGTCGCTTAACATCGTGCGAACTGGCGGCCAAGGGTAAGCTTATCAAGAATAAAAAATGCATGATGATGATCGCCAGCCTGTCAGACCCATAGGGGTCTACCACCGAGCAAGTCAGATATTTTCTTGGCATTCACGAAGTTCCGATCTGAATAGCAGCGAGGAATTCTGAATGCACTTCCCCGTTAGATATAATCTGGGACTCTTTAAATCAAGAGTGTATCGGTTTCTTCTATGCATCATTGCATTACATTACATTACTACATAGTATAAAACAAAGTCGCTGTCTGTGCGTCCCTAAATCTTTAAAACTACGCAACGGATTTTGAAGCGGTTTTTTTTAATAGATATAGTGATTCAAGAGGAAGGTTTTAAGCTATTTAATATTACGCTACGGCTCTTAGGAATGGGGCAACGCGGGTGAAACCGCGGGCAGGTCGCTAGTGATGTAATAAATCTAAGATATAAGATTACAATCAAAACATTTGGTATATCTAGCCCAAAGCCAACCCTATAATCTTCACGGAGTATTGGCAATTGTGACAAAGTCACGTGTCGGTATTGTGCGACTCGCTCCGATAAATATTGATAGTCACGCGCCGTGATACGTCGTGACAAGCAATGACATGTATCATAGATAGGTACATTGACCACTTAGTTGATTATATCATTTATAAATGTTGGATACAGAATTGGTTATTCAATATTATTAAGGGTTAATAGAGCGGACGGCTTTGGCGACATCACTTATATAGGATCACGAGGTATATAGGAAATAACTCTTCTAACTTTAATTTTTTTTTTATTCGTGATAGGCTTGACCGCCAGTTCGCCTGATGTTGAGCGACACTGCAATCTACAATGGAGCGCGCTTGCCTAGAAGAAACCGATTCACTCGTGATTTAAAAACATACAGATTTAAATTAAATAAATTAACAATTTTAATAATAAGTCTATCTTTGTAATCGCTACATTATGGAATTCAATAAAATAATAACATAACATACCATCACGCCTGTATTCCCCGAAGGGTTAGGCAGAGGTGTACTTAATGTACACCCACAGTTCGCCGGTATGTTTAGGTCCCATGTTATAGGGGGCGAGCCTATAGCCATTAACCGGGCACAAATCCAGACTCCGAGCTGCTAATGAGAATTTCATAAAAAAACCCAATAACACTGCTCGATCGATCCCAGGACCTCTAGTGTAGCAGTCTCACTTGGGACCACTAGACTAATGAGGCACTCTTTAGTATTACGATTTATTTAGATATCCTTTTCTACTCAACTATAATATTTCAAGACAAACTCAACGCACGCAGTGGTCGAGTCAAGTCTCAAGTCGCGCCCAGTAGCATCGACCGTCTCCGTATGACCAGCGGTAACGTGAAACTACTCCACGAGTAAAGCAAACTACTATCTAATCTAACAAAATTTTGTACAAATCGTGGATATGGTGTTTCGCCTGAAAACGTACACTTTCTTTTCGGACTTTATTTCAAAGATCCCATCCACGTTTTTCAAAAAACTACTTACCTATTTAGGATAAAATATCATGAAATAGACAATAGAACTTACAAAATTTTTAAGTAACGGAAAAAAAATAATTATGGGATAGGACGGCAAAAGAGCAGACGGATCGCCTGATGGTAAGCGATTACCGCCGCCCATGGACACCCGCAACACCAGAGGAGTCACAAGTGCGTTGCCCGCCTTTTAAAAGAAGATTGGGCCTCCGGTAACCTCACTCACTCGGCGAAACACAACGTAAGCGTTGTTTGACGCCGGTTTTCTGTGAGGCCGTGGTATCACTCCGGTCGAGCCGGCCCATTCGTGCCGAAGCATGGCTCTCCCACATTATAAATCTCTCTAACCTAACCCAACCAAACACACCTCCATTTAAAAATGCTCGTAGCTCGTGGTCCGGCTACCGCACACCGCAGTCGCTTACCCTGTGTGCTCAGCAAACAGCGCAATGATACTCCAGTTAATTAAGGAGGCTGGGCAAATATGCCTCTAACAGATGTGCACAGAATATTTGATTACCACACTGATTTGTCGGTGGTGGACCTTTTAAATACGTTTTGTGGTATGTGGAGACTGGGAGATGAGATATTTGTACCTCGTGAGGCGTTAGTAATGTTGATTACTATTTTTAACCCCCGACATAAAAAAAAGGGTGTTATAAGTTTTACGTGTGTATGTGTCTGCCCAAACGAATGGACCGGTATTGATTGTTTTTTTTTTGTTTGAAAAGTTACTTTAAAAAAAATGTTACTAGCAATGTAGGTCGCACGTCGCATATTACTAGTATTCTTGTTAACTCCTCGTGCTATGCTAAATTCTTGTGTTACGAGTGGGTTTACGACGGTAGTTCAATGGGTGGGTTTCCGGCAACCACATGATCGCAAGTCCGACGCCCTAGCCATTACGCTAACGCCGCTTTACGTTACTAGATCGAGATTGTTCTTAGCAATTTCAAAAAATCTGGCCATTCGTTTGATGATGATCATCTCTTTTCTAGTTCATGAAGGGATGTAAGTATGCCACTACCCCAGGTATGATCGATTTGAAATTCGGTATCCTGCTACTTCAAAGATATTTGAAGAAAATGGTAACCATGGTTTCTTAAATATCTCCTATTATACAGACATCGACCAGTTATAATTTAATTATATTAGTAGGTATAATTAACAAAATAGATTACCGAGTCAGTATAACAAGCTCACAAAAAATCATGAAATTGATGTAGACATCTTCTGAAATAGTCATCCAAAATTTAAAAGCAAAGTTATTGCATCGTTTAATCATCTTATATCTTGAGAATAATACGTCAATGTTTTATATATAACTTTTTTTTAAATATATCAATCAGCCTATTGCCGTCCACTGCTGAACGTAGGCCTCCCCCAAGGAGCGCCAACCATCCCTGTCTTGGGCAGCTCGCATCCATCCGCTGCCAGCCACCTTCTTCAAATCGTCGGTCCATCGCGTCGCAGGGCGTCCCACACTACGCTTGCCCAAACGCGGTCTCCACTCTAACACTTGTCGGCTCCATCGGTCGTTTGTCCGTCTGCAGACGTGGTCGGCCCACTTCCACTTCAGCGTGCTTATTCTTATAATATATAACTATGTCTACCTGTATAACTTTATATATCTTTAAAAAAAATCACTATCACTTGTATTTCTAAAAAAAAATATCCTTACTAATATTATAAACGTGGAAGTTTGTAAATATGTATGGATGTTTGTTACTCTATCACGGCAGAACGGCTGAATGGATTTGGATAATATTTGGCACACAGATAGATTATAGCCTGGAATAACACATATGCTTATTATCCAGGTCGGACCCAATTCTGAAGCCCACGCAGACAAAGTCGCGGGCAAAACGAGGACAGATTTGACTGTTTCTTTGTTTGTATTGAATAAACTCCGAAATTATTGGACCGATTTGAATAATTCTTTTACCATTAGAAGCCGACATTATCCCTCATTATCCACAACGATGTAATTAGACATTTTGCACTTTTACACCAACGACTAGCGGCGAATTCACACGCGGTAGCTTTCATTGGAAACGAATCGCTCTGAAGAAGTGTAATATGTCAACATGACAAAAAAAAACACATACCACTGAAGATCAATCAATCCAAGCCAAAAAAATCAGTCATATAGCTTATTTTGTTCTTTACCCAGCTAAAAATAGTAGGCCAACTCACCTGAACTATCATATGGTCGAGCTCAGCAAGAGCTCTGAGCAGGTGAGCGGTGCGAGCTGCCCTGACGAAGCCACCGCTGTGCTCAAGGCCAGCGCCCTGGGCGAACAGCATGCAGAACTCCGCGCGGGAGCCTACCACGCCGGTGCCGAGAGCGCTGCGCAGCGACTGAGTCGCGGATACGCGCTCTGATCCCTGGGGAATACGTTTTGATTAGTCTTCTTCTTCTTATAATACGATACATTCACACCATCACGCCTGTATTCCCCGAAGGGTTAGGTAGAGGTCCGGTAATGTACCCCCACAATTCGCGGGTATGTTTTTGGTCCTATGTAATAGGAGGTGAGCCTATAGCCATTGACTGGTTACGAACCCAAACTCCGGGATTAAAGTAAGGTTAGTGACGAAATAACAGATGGCTCTTTTGAAATTAAACTCTCTTCTAAGGTCATTACATCGCTCAAATCCAAAAAAGCACCCTAGCTTTAAAGAAGTTTCTAGTGGAATCCTTATGTGCGTTTGTCATACAAAAAATATAAGTTAAAAAATATATGTTATACTTAAGATCATCACAAACAAATTGTATTGTTTAAAATTTTTATAAATTTACCCCAATTTTGGATAATAATTAGGCCTTCTTTAACCTAATTTGTATTTTTTCCCTTTAACGGCTTAATCGTCATGAATTTTATACCAAAAAAAAATATTGTAATGACGTAATTAACAATTTGTATTGTATTTATTTTCCTATTTCTTTGAATATTTTGAAATAATAAAGAAATACCCGAAACCTCACTAGCACCCCGCGTGAAGCACCCCCGCAATGCCTGTGACTAACAAATACTAGCACAAAGACTAGATCCTCAAGGTCTTTGGGCAATGTAATACCCTTAAGTATATCTCTACAAAATTTCACGTTTGAGTTTATCTCCAGAGTTAAGAAACCAGAACCTCCCATTATTCCACATGGAAAACATACTCCCCACACTTTGTAACACACCAGCTTGGCGGTAGGAATCAAAAGCAAGAAACAAAAGGAGTTTTCCAATTTAATCTTTTTTTTAAATACTTACCACATCTGCGTCGCAAGGATGGCAGAGGTCTGCGCAAACCGTCAGTAGGGTCTGAATGCTCTCTCGCGCAGAGCCGGCTTTCTCTGCACGCGTTATGCACCCGGTCAGGCACATATAGCTGGAACAAGAGGTTCTTGTTAGAAACACTGGCAAAGACGACATTTATACAGGAATATATTCTTAAGGCGGATCGTTCACCTGAGCCCGCGAAATTCAAATATCAAGTGATTTTTCGCAATTTGTAGGTGTATAACAAGTTCTAGATTCATGGCAGTTGTAATTGCGACATTAACTATACAACATTCACAACTGAGAACTAAAACCTTTACTTAAAAATCCATATCAAGCCAAAAACTGTGTTAATGGTCAAAATTGACACTTTACACTAATTTTAGCTACAATAATGATTTTTAAGCAATTATTTTAGTTAAACGTTGTCAATTTTGTATAGTTAATGTCGCAATTACTATTGCCATGAATGTAGAACTCATTATAGACATATAAACTGCGAAAAACCTCTTGAAATTTGAATTTGGCGGGCTCAGGTGAACGATCCGCCTTAAGTCGATAGTGTGCTCCTTAATTTAAATACAATTATTATCTACCAGCTTTTGCCAGCGACTTCGTCCGCGTGGAATAGTTACTTTGTTCCCTAGTTCTTCGCCCGCGGTTTCACCTGCGTTGCCCCGTTCCTAAGGGTTGTAGCGTGATGATATATACATTGATAGTTTGAAACCTTTCCCATGAATCACTCATTTTCCCAACATTTCCCACTGCTCTGCTCCTATTGATCGTAGCGTGATGAAAAGTATACTATAACCTGTGGTTTGGGCTGTGCGTTGATAGATCACTATGTCAGTCAGTCAGTCACCTAACGTAAGAGTAGACAAATATAATCAGAAAGCTCCGAACTGCTAAGCTATCGGGAGTTACACGTGTTATTGTGAGTCAACCATAAAAGATAGACATTTGCTGTCGTGGAATATTTTTTATATAATTTTAAGGAGAACATTTCCGTCATACATGATTTCTGTGTAGCTTTAACCATTAAGGCTGCACACGCGACGGAAGCTTAAAAAATGGAGTAAGTTCTCCTGTTTTCCCAACATTTCCCTTCACTGCTCTGCTCCTATTGATCGTAGCGTGATGAAAAGTATACTATAACCTGCCCAGAAGTATGAAGAACAATTGTACCAAGTTTCGTTGAAATCCGTCGAGTGGTTTTTGTTTCTATAACGAACATACAGACAGACAGACAGACAGACAGACAAAAATTTTACTGATTGCATTTTTGGCATCAGTATCGATCACTAATCACCCGCTGATAGTTATTTTGGAAATATATTTCATGTACAGAATTGACCTCTCTACAGATTTATTATAAGTATAGATTACATAACACAAATAATGTAGCTTTTTTGAATTCATTCAAAGAGCATGAAAACAAATCGATCCTCTTAGCTACATCATTCAGTGTGTGTAAGCGCGTGCTTTGACCAGCAAGTTAGTTCGCCCGCGTGGTACCGCTAATAACCGCGGTCGCCGCCGTCACGACAAGTAATTGTTTGGCACACGCAGACAGATATCATTCAATACACATTAAGTGCATGATAACATTTGATGGATTGACTTTATAACCAGGAATAGTAACTAAGCAGTGATGGCGTACTGATTCATTGGACTGCTGTCCAATCGAATCCAATGCATGCAGCTCTTTTTACTCGACTGCGCCAGAAGTTGTTTCTCGAGTGTATGTATGTATTTCTTTTGTCACGCTCTGCAGCCTAAACTGCTTCATGTAGTTTAGCTTGAGAGGCATCGTTAGATTCATCTCAATAGTGAAAGTGACAAAAATTAAAGCGTAAAAAAATCGGACTGCCAAAAAGACTGAAACAAGATGACCAATCTCTTGCAGTCGGAGGCTTTGGAGTTAAAATTAAGGCGGTGTCTCCGATGCATGAGATTTTCTGTTGAACTTTTATGTTTAATTAATGTGTTCAATTATCACAGGATTAAATCAGTTAACAAAAAACAAACTGAATTGACTCCTCAAACCTCTCTCTCTCCAATAACTTTTTAAATTAAGGGTCCGGCGGAGCGTGTATTACCCACAAAAACGTAATACCGAAATAAATCGTAATAATCGACAATATTCTATCAAATTATGTTATTATTCGGATTTAGATACAGATAATCTAGGTTCCTACGGTCCTATTTCGTATGCTGCTACTTCACTGAAAATAAAAGACCGGAAAATCGTTTCAATTTTGGTAAAGTTATCAAAAATTGCATTCGCTTATAATTATTTCTTTTGAAGTATTTTGGACGAAATGGTAGAGTAGGAACCTAGATTAACGGTATCGGAATCCGCATAATAACAGAATTTGATTAAATTGTGTTTGAAATACGATTTATTTCGGTATTACGGTTGTAAGACAAATTCGGATTAAAGTATCCACGTGGATTGTAATTTAGGTAGATAACGATCAGAAACTATAAATATACAACATTTCCACTCACGGATTTAACCAATTTACATTATGCTAATACAAAACGCCAAATCCCGACAGGTCGAGTAAATCCCAATGGAACACAAACAAGTGTGTTGTGTGTTTCAACAGACAGAGGCTTACAGGAGCCTCCTGTTATGATGGTCAAGTGTGCCTGAAGGCGAGGCGGAGTGCTGCGGTGTGGGCGAGTCTGTTTTCATTTACCTGATAGCTGGAATTAAGCTCCAATGGTTGAACATTGATGGGGATGACATTACATTACTCATGTATTCCCCGAAGGGTTTTTTTTTTTTTAAAAACGTTGCCCCACACTAGGATTTTCTCCTGTATCGTGGGTGCGTTTACAAACACAAATTCTCACATACACAAACGCCCAGACCCGGAACAACTACCTGTAGATCATACAAATATTTGCTCCGTGTGGGGATCGAACCCACAACACGTGACGCAGAAGCCGATCGCTCAGCCGCTACGCCAAACGTGTCGTCATAACGACGACACGTTTGACGAAACGTGGTTGGGCAGAGTACATCCACAGTTCGCTGGTATGTTTAGGTCCCATGTAATAGGCGACGCTATTGCCATTAACCGGGCACAAATCCGAAACTCCGAGCTGCTACTGAGAATTTCATAGAAATAACACCTTGTTCGATCGAACCCAGGACCTCTAGCGTAGCAGTCGTGCTCAGAACCACTAGGCTAATAGGACAGTTAGAGAGAGGGACGAGTTATGTAATCATAAATCCTTCTGCTGAATACAATAATAATGGGTTGATAATACAGTCTTATAGGCTTGGTTAATATTTTCGAATGTTACGCTACAGATCCTGGGTTCGATTCGCAGGTGGAGCAGTGTTATTGGGTTTTTTTAATGAAATTCTTACTAGCAGCTCGGAGTGTGGATTTATGCCCGGTTAACGGCAATAGGCTGGCCCCTATTACATGGGACCTAAAACATACCGACGAACTGTGAGTGTACATTAGCACCTACACCTCTGCTTAACCTTTCGAGGAATACAGGCGTGAATAATTTTAAATCGGAAGTTAATATAAAAGAAGATGGCAATGCTATAAATATTTGACAGAACCAATCAGTTCACGTTTATGTACCCTAACTAAAAGGGAGAGAAGGGGCAAAATATTAAAAAAAACCTGCTTTGCAAGCATCTTCGTTGGCGGTACGTCCAATTATAACTGATGTAAATATTTGCGCTGCTTGTCTGTTCCCTGTGGTGCTCAAACTTGGTATGCCGTTGATTGCATTTCCTAGTACGAGTAATACAAATGTTATATTATTGAGTAACGTATAACGATAACGTATAGATAGAGACGGTCTTAATTATTAGGGAATTATAAGTCAAGCCACAGATTTTTTTATTTACCACGGAATCCAACCTCTGATTATATACGTGAGCAACGAGAAAATAATAATAATAATAAATTCTCTTTATTTCAGACATAATGTACTTAGTCCATTTTGTTAGTAACAATTTGTCTTATAAACTACTAGCGACCCGCTCGCGGTTTCACTCGCGTTGCCCCATTCCTAACAGTCGTAGCGTAATGTTAAATAGCTTAAAACCTTCCTCTTGAATCACTCTATCTATTAAAAAAACCGCTTCAAAATCCGTGGCGTAGTTTTAAAGATTTAAGCATACATAGGGACGGACAGACAGCGACAGCGACTTTGTTTATACTATGTAGTGATAGCGATGTAAGTACGAAATTTATAGAAAGCGTCAAGTAAAGAACAACAATTATTTTTACTTGTCTACTGATTTACTACTTAAGGGTCCGGCGGAGCTTGAATTGCCCACAAAAACGTAATTCCGAAATAAATCGTAATCCAGACAATATTCTATCAAATTATGTTATTATTCGGATTTGGATACCATCAATCTAGGTTCCTACTAGGTCACTGGAAATAAAAGACCGAAAAATAGTTCCAACCTTGGTAGTTATCAAAAATTGCATTCGCTTACATTTATTTTCAGTGAAGTATTATATTTTGGACAAAATGGTAACGTAGGAACCTAGATTAACGGTATCCGAATCCGAATAATAACAGAATTTGATTAAATTGCGTTTGAATTACAATTTATTTCGGAATTACGTTTGTAAGAGAAATTCGCTCCGCCGGACTCTTGAGTCACGGATTTTACACATCCCAATACTTTACGTTTTTAATTATTTAAATTAAATTTAAATATTGGTTACGTTAGGTTAGAAGTGTGGCCACACGATGCCAGAACCGAATTGTAGCCGTTGTGTCACCATCATAATCATCATAATCAACCCATTATACTGTCCCACTGCTGGGCACGGGTCTCCTCTCACAATGAGATGGATTAGGCTATAGTCCACTACGCTGGCCTAGTGCGGATTGGCAGACTTCACACGCCGTCGAGAAAATATCTCAGGCATGCAGGTTTCCTCACCATGTTTTCCTTCACCATTTAAGCACGAGATAATTAACTATTAATACGCACATGACTTCGAAAAGTCAGAGGTGCGTGCCTTAGGTTCGAACTCGAGACCTGACTTGGCCGTTGTGTAGATGCTATAAAATAACAACCTTTCTGGGTTGTATTTGCAGTAGCTTACATCGATGATAAATAGTGGATAAGATAGTATTTGTTTGTTAGATGAACATTGATAATGCCTGACCTAGATGACGACGTAGTTTTTTAGAGGAGAACAATGCTATTAAATAGAAATCCTGTTAATTACAACCCTTAATTAATGTAAGCCCTCAACATACCTACGGTTATTTATGCAATATTGGACAAGAACTGCTAATCTTTCCTTTCAGCAATACAATTACAGTACCAACCAACCACATATCATATTATATAAAAAGTTTCTTTACTCCTGCGCTTTCAGCATTAAGAGAGAGAGATTAATTGAGATTAGATTTGTAAACTTTGAGAACATCAGTCCTAATCGAATCTCGGGTGGGTAGCCGGTAAATTTAGTTTGAATTGGTGGATTTCAGTACCATGATTTAATCTATTTCGCTCGCGTCCCAAAAAGATTAACTTGTTGGAATTATTTACTCAGCTACTACTTAAGCGGCCAGCAGAAAACCGCATCCAATTATGTGGAGTAGTTTTTACAAACATACAGATAGAGAGACAAACAAAAATTCAACGGATTATTTTCTTAAACATCTCTTATATCTCCATCAAATATGTGGTTCGCACTTGTGACCCGCAACTAATTTCTCGACCACTGCACTACATATCGAAATTAAGCAGAAAATAATCAGTAATTTTTTTAAACGATATTGTCTATTCTGTTATGGATTCCATATCTGCACAGACTAAAGAATTTTGTATGTTATCGATCTCTGAAGTTGGTATAAACTCGCGAAATAGGAAAACGCGTGTTAAACTTGAAACTTTCAAAAAACGCTAAGCTTATTAACACACTAACTGCTGTTGCCCGCAGTTTCACTCACGTGCCAAAAAGATTAACATACTATAGTCCGATTCTAGGCGGCGTATCAAGATGAAACACGCACCAGATTTTAAGTTAGACCTCAAGCAATACATCGGTGAAAGTTGCATTCAATTCCATGCAGTAGTTTTTGCGTGATGCGCGTACAAACATACAGACAGAGAGACAAAAATTCAATTATTTTTTATTAGTTTTTCTTTAATATCTATATTGTACAGACATCTGTTACAATTTTAAGGTATAGATTAAGTAGCCTATAATAAAATTAACGACACATATAAAACCAATTACAGCTTACCCAATTCTTTTCATTCCAGAAAAACAACACAAAATACCTAAAAAAGGTGGCGCCATTAGTACGTCAAGAATTTCAATTTTGGAATTCGAGCAGCGCTTTGTGATTGGTCACTCACGCGCAACGGATATATTTTATACAACATTATTCTTACTGCTTTTTGCTCCAATTTCAGACTTTATTTCTCCGCAATAGAGGTTGTTGGGAGTGGATAAAAATATCCGTTTGGTGGTAAACTTTTTGATAATGCCAGACCTCCTTGTAGAGACGGGTTAAGATAGTATAATCTTAAATATTTGTGAGACCTTTAGGTCACATTTTAAAGGATGGTTGTTTTGGTAAATGGCCAGAGATTGATGGTAACAAACTGGATTGCGCACAATAAAGTTAAATGTTAATGTGTTACGGTCCTTATTTGTTTCATTTTACGATGCTTGTTTTTTATATGGGTTGGAATGTCACATCTATATTCCATAGTTATAATAATTATAATTTCTGTGAGAGCAACTCTACTTTAATTATCTATTGCCATTACCCGCCTTAACAGCTAAACATAAGAGACATAAAAACTGACAGATTTCGTAGACGAAACTGTCAAAAATCAACAGACGGTTTGGATACAATAGATAGTATCCAAATCGCCTGTCAATGACTTCAGAATTGTAAAATAAATAGCAAACTTGAGGCTCAGGTCGTCTGTCCATCTCGTTAAGGCTATCACTCATCATCATCATAAGACCAAAAGAGTCCATTGCTAAACAAAGACTTCCTCCAAGACTTCCACAAGGATTGGTTAAATGCTGCCTCCATCACCTTCACCAGGTCGTCCATCCATCTCGTTGGAGGTCGGCTCACACTGCGTTTTCCGGTGCATGGTCTCCGCTCGAGAAGCATTATTTTTTGTCTTTTTTATATTTCACTAAGGTGTCAAACAAGTCTACGCCCCGGCTGATGGTAATCTGTTACCGTAGCCTATGGACGCTTGCAACACCAGAGGTATCACACACGCGTTGCCGACCCTGTAAATTAAGGAGGAATAGGAGACATGTCGCCATGCATGACAGCGGCGGTAACAAAACACCACGGGTTCCCCCCCCCACTGCCAACACAACGCTTCCCGGCTGCTAACACAACATCTGTAGTTTGTGAACATACTCTTGACAAAGCCCAGCACTACATCAGATTTGATAAACCACAAGTCCTCGCAAAAGAAACCCGATTCCTTACCAGGATGGTTCGCGAGGCTATTGAAATTAAAAAACACCCAAATCAATAGAGAACATGGCTGGGACCTGCTTGGAACCCCATTATAGATTCCATTAAATCAAAATCCAAGCCCAAAACTGCAAGACCGAAGGATATGGTGAGCTCGTTCTGCGTGAATCTCTCGTAGCTGTTAGTAATTGCAACATTAAGACGTCCAACAACTTAGTCTACCCGTGACCATGGATGCTGTAAAGGATCCGAAACGTCGGGAATTAAATAATATTCATACAACGCGATAAAATCCGTAAATAGTAGTTTTATTTCAATAGCTCGTGCTCAATCCAGATGTCCTATATTTCGGCAAGAGTATTAAACAAATAGTAAGTTCCGTATTGTATATGTGATGGATGTCTGATTTCAGAGCAGCGATGATATAAAGCGATGTCACTATTCACTACACACGTGAACTTTCATGTTATTTTCATATGGTGTGTATGGGATGTTGTTATTTCTGGCCTACCAAATACGTCGTGTGGAATTTAAAACTACTAAAGCCAATTAAGGGGTTGATGGATTTTTTGTTTAAACCGCATCAAGAGGGTTAGGTTGGAAGCGAACCCACGTCACCCAATACATAATGGCTCAGTGTCTTCGAGGCTCAAAAGACGATAACAACAAATAGTTATAATAACACCAAAACGTGAGTGTTAAATTAAGTATTCATAAAAGTGTACTAAGAAAAGGGAAAAGGTATCATTGTTCGAGAAATATGTCAAGACAAAACATAAATTGCAGTTATTTTAGAATTCTCATGTTAATCCTTAATACAGCGATTCTTCAGAAAACCACTTCCAATAAAATGTTATCTAACATCTAAACAGCAGCCTGTATATCGTCTCAGCGCCGGCGCCATGATTCATTGCCTCCGCAGGCCAATCGCGGCGCGTTCTAAATTCAAACGCGCTAATGGAAGACGAGTATACGAGAGGCGCCTGCGCATCTATCCGGATCAGTGTTGCCAGCTTGTTAAACATTATTTTGTTTTGAGAATAATTTATTGGGGTACTTATTAGATGCATCTTTTCAAAAGCGCTTCATTTTAAAAATCATTCATCAGCTCATTCATTGTCATTTCAATGCGTTACTTAAGTGAAACCCATGGTCCGACACGTCGGCAACACACTTAGGACTCGGTAAACACTATTTTCCGGTTAAACTAATTTTGAAAACTCCTACCCAATAAAACTAAACTGCTGACATTTATCAATTTTGTGTACTTTTAACTATTTCAGTTATGCGCAACCGATCAACTACTACCGCTACAATACATGTTATTAAATTACGTATCTTTATTAATCATACACAAAGTACAAAATAAACTCAAACACTACCACTGGCAACACCAGAAGAAAGCACTCACCTAAGAACAATTTATGGCTCGTTTAAAATGTTTTCGTTCTTAATTTCAGTTAGATAAACGACTCGGGCGCATTTCGGCGCCTTTTACAAGGTGAAATACGTATACCCATTAAGGACACTGTGTCGTCTTTGATATTCTTCGAGACTTAAAACGTCCAATCTAAGAAGCTCCGTATAATTTCAACAACATCTTCATTTGTCGAACATTTTTATTCGTGCAGACGGGGCAGGGGAGGTCAGGGTAAATCGGACACACATTAAAATCGTTGTGGCATTTTAAGTGTGTGAGGTATGTTAATTTTGTGTGTGGATTTATTTTAATTGAAGGAAGTCTGTAATGAAAGGAAGCTTCAGTTCGCCGCTTCAATATGTTTGTGTATTTTATAGCGGCTTTTTTGTATGAAAATTATTTAATATAATTTCAAGTGGTGTGCGATTTATGCGTGTTTTCAATTCTATTGGTCTGGTTGGATTTCTTTAATATAAATTGTGCAAGAGATAAGATGAAAGTAAATATTCTAATTATTTCTTTTTTTGCGTTTTGAGAATAATGTTGCAGATGCTTTTTATGATACACACTTGAGCGTGCTAAATTGTGTAGGATAAAATTATTGCTTTACACAGATACATATTAGTCTGTCAAGCTTGATGATTATGGGATTTTGCACTTTGAGCTGTCACTGGAAGGTTTATTTCCATAAAGGAATCTTTACAGGCTTATACAATGATGATGTCACATAACGTGTTTGTGTTAATGCTATTTGCATTTACCATTCCAACACATTTGCCTGTGTATCCGTAGGCATTGTGTGTATGACTTAAGGAAAGTGATACTATCTTTGATCTTTTCTTTAAATATACCACAATTACACGCCTCATTTTTCTTATTTTTATTCTTGCTTTACTACGATAACCGTTGCAGTAATAAACATAAAATTATTTCACAATTGTATTGAAAATAACTCCATATTTAAATTACTAAACAGGTGTTACTAACATAAACCAGAATCCCATAAATCCGTATGGATTCTATTTGACCCATAAGGGGGCACATTGAGACATCAAATTTATTTCACTTTAATAAACGCAAATAAATATGTAAATTTAGTTTAAACAAATTCGCACGCCCCCCAGCAAATGTTGGTTTAGTTGTGCGTGAATAGAAATGTAATGTGGGGCTCTCCGAATGGATATTAATAGTTGAAAAGGGTGTGCTAATAAAAATATTAAGTCAGCACTGGGTTGGTTTAGCAGAAATCTTAATTTAGGGTTTAAAAACCGATTTAAAATAAATATAAAATACAAACAAAAACTCCTACAAAGTCAACAAATATTAAAGCAGTCCCTGTCTAAGAGTCTAGTTACCTAACAGTTGAGAATTAGAAAGGTTGTTAGGAAAAACAGCAGAAATATTAATAAAAACTAGAACGAAATAAAAATAAAATTTTCAAGAATACCTTGCCAACAACCACTTATTTTCTAAAAAAAACATATACCACATAGTAATACTGATGAAAATACGCGAACAATAAATTACACTATTTTGTCAAGATTAAAATCTAAAGTACTCCATACCAACGTAGATAGGAATGTCAATATAAATTCTATATTGGCAATTAGTCGCTTATTCATCTTGTATAAATTAATTATCAAGCTAAAGGCCACATGGGTGACAGTAATTAGTTGTAGGTAATTTACACAGTAATAAACGTTAAATTGAAAGCGTCATAATCATATATCACACAAGAAAATATAATAAAATAGTTTAATAGACGGATTCGAGCATCTTAAGTTGAAAGCGATTGTCAATAAATCAATCTGACCATCATCACGCCTGTATTCCCCGAAGGGTTAAACAGAGGCGTACGAATGTACACCCACAGTTCGCGAGTATGTTTAGGTCCCATTTAATAGAAAGCGAGCCTATTGCCATTAACCGGGCACAAATCCCAAAGTCCGCTGCTACTGAAAATTTCATAGAAAATCCCAATAACACTGCTCGATCTCGGATCTAGCGCACCAGTCGCACTCAGAACCACTAGGCTAATGAAACAGTTCTTATCAAAAGTACAATCTTCTGAAACAAGATTAGGAAGGTTTGCTAAAATAATATAATATATACGAAACTTGTGACAAGCTTTTATTAATATAATAGTCGAAGTTAGAAAACTCTATCTATCTTCAAACCTGGATTTCTATTAACATTCTAAAATATACATAAGCTATTCATGAACTCTATTTTCAAATCATAAAAAACAAGCAATTAAATGCCAGATGCGTGAAACTCGCGCTACTCAATTTTATGGTACCGTTAAGTGGCCACAAATTTAAAAAATATGTCTTGGACATTCCAAACCAAATATTTTGCATTCATCTGGTTTTAAAGCTATTTTATACTATAATCTATATAATTAGTAATTAACTACTAATGAGTGCATATTTTAGACTAATGTCTACAGATATGAGGCGGTAAATGGATATTAGGAAGTAACGCATTTTAATTTGGCAAATGTTCAAATCGTGAAAGGTGCTCGTCTTAATTCCTTGTTTTTGTGTATTCATCTTACTTGAGAAAAGATGTACGAGAAGATTAATGTGTATCAGATATTTACTATGAATATAGGTAGCTATGCCAAATACCTACTTAATTTTGGTCATACAATATTCAGTGGCAACAGAAGTCCATGTACTAACGTTATCAAACAAACTACTCAAAAATTCAAACCTCGTTGCGTATTTACATACGAAAAGTGGCAAGGGGCGAGCGGGGTATCAGGGTAATCCGGATAAGTAATTCCCTCCCGGTAAGTAATGCGTTGATAAATGAAATTAAATCGCACAAACAAGCGTTGCCGTACGACCCGCCGCTCCCCTTTCATGTGTCCTCTTGAAAGCTTATGTAGTGATGTAATAAGTATAGATGATGTATCGACTAATGTAATATTTAAGACGGATAAAACAAAGAAATTATAATGGAAATAGATAAAAATATTAAGAACATAACTGTGGTGCTATTAAAAATTAAAAATCACAAATTCATAAAATGTGCATCACTTTTTTTTACGTTCACTAATTTTCAGTTACAAGCCGCAATTTAATGTTAATACCATTTTGATAAGAAGGTGTTTAAATTTTAAATCAATCAATGTACCCAGTAATGCATTTTATGCCTGCTGTTTATAAGAACTAAACTTGATATTTATCATACACGTAAACAATTTTCACAATAATCAATAAAACTATCGACATCCATCCCATCACTCAACACACTTTGCAAAAAGAACATCGCAACTCGACATGTGCGCGCCAATCTGTCGCTGTTACGCGAATGCACTTCAAGCACATCTACCATCCTTTTCACATACATTCCTTACACTATCCACGTCTCTTTCTCACGCCCTAGCCATAAGAATACCCCACTCGCGGCTGTCGCAACTACTTAGCGATGGCGGAGCGATAATCGCTTGTTTCGATGTATTGGATTGTTCCGTCCGATTCAATTATTCGGTTAAAAAAACAATGTTCTCGAGTTACGATGATTTCATTACAGAAGCTCTGTTTTGAAAGAAGAGGCGTGCTTCAACTGTCTAAGTGCATTATGAAAGTTATTAATGAAACAGTAGTTTCTGCTTTTAGTATTGCAAACTGCGTAAAAGTTGATTCATAATACAAAAGTTTCTTTGTAGAAGAGCATTGTGCAAAATCAATAAATGACATTAAATTTCTTGGGTCACTGAAAGTTAGATACGTAAAGGTTTTATCTCAGTGCTTGTGGTAATCCCCTTATTTATGCTTACTTACAATGCACCAACCAGATAATAATGAGCAGATTTCCAAGAAATTTTCTACAATGTATTCATAATTAACAAAATTTACTTTCAAAACATCACCACAGCTTTATCTGGTCTAAAATATAGATTTTCTTAGAAAGTGGTTTCATATAATGCAGAAATTGTGATAACACGATCTTATGTACTTATTTTCATTCAATGAGGATTACAGCAGAAGGAAAGCAAACAGATAAAATCACAATCAAAATCCGTGAATAAATAATTTTAAAAACGGAATGGCTAGCTGGCGAAATGGCAAAACAGTCATAATCAAAAACCCAAAATAACAATAGAATCATTGACCACTGCACCCCGCTCGCCCCCACAAAACAAAAGTAACACTAAGAAATAATCTTAAAATCAAAACAGCAGTGTTCATTTCACCCCCAATTTCCCCTGCAAGTGTGACATCTCTCACGTGGGTGAGGCGGGGCCGCGTGAACCACACCTGGCGTTTCGCACGGCACTTAGCGCGGTCGATAAGAACGAGCAAAGAATTGGGAGGGTTGATTAAAATTGTAATGCACTATTGGTGAAAAATGCAAGACAGACGAGTTAAGAGGAGGAATCTATTTTGATTTTCTTTAGCATTTTAAGGAGCATTTTTTTTTTTAATTCTCGATCTACCTAACATTAAATACCATCACGCCAGTATTTCTACGTCTTAAGGTGACGTCGATAGATATTTCTGAGGTCACCTTAAGACAGAATGGGGAAGAGAAATTCGACTCCACAAGCTCGGTAGCTTAGTTGAATAAAGCCTCCCATGTATTTAACCGCAAGGATGCAGAATCAAAATATAAACAGGTCTTACAAATAGGCATTAGATTGATTCCAGCACATTTCGGTCCATTAAAATTCATGCAAATCTGTTCGAAATCTGTCGGAAATCAAATTTCTCTTTAGTTAAATTTAAATTTTTAGCATGCGTTAATAAAAAATAACTACCTAATGGTCATCCATCCATAGACTGACAAGGTACCTACAGCAAGCTTAGCTTTACATTACACATTAGATATTGATCACAATAATTATATCTTAGATGGCCTTCATTCTTTAGATACTTACAAAAAACTCGCCCCCTATTACATAGGACCTAAATATACTGGCGAGCTGTGGGGGTACAGGCGTGATGGTATGTTATGATAAAAAAAGTCCTCCTGTCTGTACTTATGTATGAATTTAAATAACACAATAAAAATCCATTGATCTTAATTTTCGCGAGCCCCATGGCGCGATCTATCAAAAGCTTCGGGTAGGCGTAGCACAACAGAACAGCGGGCGTCGCCGCGGGGCGTCGATTGAGATGTTGGCCGATTGTATTATTAGCGTGTTTTGGTTGATTACGCTTTGTTAGATCTGAGAGATATGGATTTTGTGGATAATTTATTTTAGCACTTATGGGATTAACAGGACAGCTCTCCAGCTACCGATATTTAAAACTATATTCGTACACTCTTTTTAAAAATAGTAATGTCAGCAGCATCGTGTTCAGAGGTCGCCCTAGAAGGACATACGCCGATCTTATTGGCGAGGTGCTTCAAAAGGTCAGGTGCGTAGTATGCGCAGACAGCGCATGTGTATGACAAGATTAATGTATGAAGCAGAAGAAGTATTTATGCAAGAATGCGTTGGTAACAACTGGCAATCTATAGCTTCCGCCTACCCCTCTGGGAAAAAAGCATGAGTGTTTGTATATGTAAGAAAAAAAATATAATAGTCTTAAAATTTTACATTTGATCTTAGACCCTGCATGGGGTAACCAGCTTGAAATTTTAAAATCATAACAAATGGGAGATAGAAATGAGCTAAATTCCAAAGAATCGTTAGGTACCTATATCAATGTCTGTAACAGAATATCTACAAGGCCAGATGTTAATAAACTTTCTATTTATACAATTTTACGTGTATTATTTGACAAAACCTAACATGTGACGACCCCTCAGTGTCACTATCGTGTGACTGACAGTCGTCTTTGGGGACATAGCTGATGTCAGAGCAAAACTTTTTAAATATAGAGCTGTAGACACACTTTACTGTTCGCAATATTAGGTCGGATGGGACGTTTCCCAATTTGCAATTTGCAAATCTTGTGAGTACTCTGTACGATCGTATAAAAAAAAACTTGAGAGGTGTCAAGGGACACCCGGATGGAACGAAGTTCCTCAGACCTCATTAAGTCAGCTTTGTTTGGGGATGAACTCTAATCGCAAGAAGTAAAACCAAATCGACCGTTGAACTAATGATTTATCGGAACTAGACCTTCTTTTACAGTTTTAGTTCATTTTAACTCAATATATAAATTTTGTACTGCGGGGGTCATTGAACGGCGGAGAATCTTAACACCGCCGTTCAGATTATGACGTCAACAGTACAGTGCCATCTATTAGATAAAATGCGTACTAAAAAAAAGTGTCGTGACAACTTTTCGTAAGAATTTTTTCCGTCTAGCCCCCTTTCACAACGCGCGATAAGGAACTTCGTTCCAATAATCTAACTCAAAAAATGTCTCAAGAATGTTTTTAGCGACCGATTCTTTGGTCGTGAGACACTTTCACTTGTCGATGACGATCGATGGCCTATTGGCGGAATCTAGATCTAGAAAAAATGCAAATTTTCATAGCAAGTATTATTGATAAACAAAATACCCAATCATAAATTCCGTTTTCAATATAAATTCAGTTTACACAACTTTTATTTTCGCTTAGTCAATCGCTTCGAACATTCCAACAATATCACCTTCTCATCAGCAAACCGATCCAGTTCATTATGGGATTCCAGGGGCGCATTGAGCACCTTTAACGGTCGCAGTATAAGCGGCATTGAGTGCGAAACCGCGCAGTACTACAAAAAAATTGAAAGTCTCAAGCGACATCCCAAATGTAAATAACCTTTCTATTTTTACAATTCGCGCATATTTATTACAAGCGCACGTGTCACGCCCTCGGACGGTGTCACTGTCAGGCACTCGTCACTGGGGAACGGTAACGGCACGGACTCAAACCCGCTCCCCAGAGCATACATAGAAACCGCATTTGTGACACGCGTTACGATTATGAGTTGGGCTGTGTTAATTTTTGTGTAATGTTACTTTGTGTTTTGTGATGGGAATTACTTAGAGTTGTTTAGGAAACCTCAGGAGAGACCTAATATAAAATAACATGGTCTTTTAAAAAAGGAGTCTTCGAGTCTAGTTGTAGAAAGCGTTAAGCTGTTAAGCTTGATGTCCTGAATTCGATCCAAAAGACGAAACACTCACCAAGGGGCTATACGACAGACGCCGACGTAACGTAGGTCTTACCACAGAGCACGTCATTTTCTCTCTGAATGGCAGTCAAGAATTGTATTCTTACCATGTTCAAAAATAATTTAAATAGACTTTATGAATCTGAGAATAAAGGATGAGAGGATGCTTTATCCCTTTCCCGCAAAACCAGTGTTCCTAGTTTATTACATTTACATAATCTACATAATTTGTATGGCACACCAAGACTTGACGTTATCTATCAGCATTGTACTTACGATTTCTGTCTAGCATACAATTAAAATGCTTAGAACTTCTTTATTCTTGAGCCGATTATCATTTTTTTTTGGCTCTATTTATTGAGGCCATATAAAAATCAAATATTGGTATAGTCTATTCGCATATTAAACCTGTCTGGTTTAACATCAAGCCCAATTATAGGGTGCTGTGCAATGTACTAGCAATCATTAACGCATTTTTTTCATATGACTGTTTATTTTGATTTAATTTCACGGGCGACCGACGCCTGCGCACATGGCACTAACATTTACGAAATCTATTCAATAACTTCTGTCAATTCTTTACTGTCACTTTAGGGTTGATATGGTATACACTCGAGAAAAGAATTAGGTATACCGTCAGCTAGATATGTGTAATAATGTATCTAGGAATATGTGTCAAAACGCAGCCGTTGTTAGGTTTTATGAAGACACATAACAAACCGAAGCCTCTGGCAGATCATTCTTACCAATATTATAAACGAGAAAGTTTGTGCGTATGGATGTATGGATGTGTGGGTGTATGGATGTTTGATACTCTTTCACGCCAGAATGGCTGAACGGGTCTGGATAAAATTTGGCACACAGATACCCTGGAAGAACACATAGGCTACTTTTTATTTACGTCGGACGGATCGAATCCTGAAGTCCAGGCAGACAATGTTGCCGGCAGAAGTTAGTTATTTATAATGCAATCCATGCTAAGGCAGATTATGTCTTCGCTGCCTGTATACTTATCTGTTTTGTTGTCTGTATATTGAGGTAAATCGTTCGACCTAGCCCGCGAGCTCAATTTTTTTTCTCAAATTTTGTGTTTGCATTCATGCATGTACATGTCAAAGTTTGATAATATAGAAAAACATTGTCATATTTTTTTAAAGTTGCGTCCATTACATGCACTGCACTATTTGGAATCGTGCATCTAGTATTGGACGATTTAACACATTAAAAGTACCTGTAAGAAGTCTAATTTTGTAATATTGGCAATTTGAGCAGCAAATTATAGATTTAGGCACTGCCTACCCTAAAACCGGCACAAAGAACCTGCCTCGCAGCATCAAGTCCAATTAAAGGGCGCGGTGCAATGTACCAGTAGTAATGAACGCACTTTTTTCATCTGTTTTGATTTAATTTCACGGGCGACGCCTGCGCATATGGCGTCGTTAGGTCATTTATTTTATTAGAATCGAATGCTTGATCAAGTGGAAGTGGTTGGTGTTTTTATTTGATGTTTTGTGAGGGTGTTGAAATATGGCGAATATTTTTTTTACGTTTGTTTCAGACAATGAAGGAAGGTGTACTAATGTACACAAAGGGTTAGACAAATGCGCTGCTACTCTACCTGGGAATCGAACCTAGGACTTCTACGGTTGCAGCGCTTGGGAGAACTAAACTAACGAGACAGTCTTTCAGTTTCTATCTTTATGGTTCACTAAAATATAATCTTTTTAATAAAATTTGTTTGTGGTCCCAAGCGCGACTGCTACGCTAGAGGTCTCCAGGTCGAGCAAAGTATTTTGGGGTTTTCTATGAAATGCTCAGTAGCAGCTCGGTGTCTGGATTTGTGCCTATAGGATTGTTGGCTATAGGCCCACCCATTGGGGGCAGGCCTATAGCCAACCATCTAATATCATGGGACCTAAACATACCGACGAACTGTGGGTGTACATTAAGTACGCCTCTGCCTAACCGTGCACCTAGTTTTGACAATTCAAAAGTACCCGTATTATTGGTTTATTTCAAATAAAAGATTTGACTTTGACTTTGAGACGGACGGGCGGACAACAGAGTGACCCTATAAAGGTTCCGTTTTTTCCGGTACGGAAACCTAAAAATGGCCCTAGTACAGATATTGCTATTTATCTCTATGTTCCTACGTCAGCAAGTACAAATGTATTATTTTTTTTCCGTTTCTCACGACAACCACAAAAACTACCCTCAGAATGTCTTACAATAAAGACATACAACCGTCACAGTTGCACACTACATCAGTCGCGTGTCTATCCTCTTGGGCCACAGGTTCGATTCCCGGCCAAATCCCTAGCGTAAACACTGTCACTCTACCACGTGGCGTTGCACTTTGACAACATTTATATTTGCGTCACAAATGACTCTTATTGTAATAACACAAAGTTGGTTTTGCAATGATCTAGGGTGGGTTTTCTATAACGAAATAATTTTTAGTTATTGGTTGGGCACGTGTCAGAAAATGATGGGAATTTGTCTAATTGTATTAAGTTATGCGGTGGAGATGACGCGGTAATTGATTTGGGTATTGCGGGTATCAATAATTATGTAGATCGGTGTGGGATAGCTAGAAGTGTAATTTTTATAAATCTAACAACATACCATCACGCCTGTATTCCCCGAAGGATTAGGCAGAGGCGTCCTAATACACCCACAGTTCGCCGGTATGCTTAGGTCCCATGAAATAGGGCTTATTGCCATTAACCGGACACAAATCCAAAACTCCGACCTGCTACTGAGAATTTCATAGAAAAACCCAATAACACTTTGCTCGACCTAGGAATCGAACCCAGGACCTCCAGCATAGCAGTCGTGCACAGGACCACTAGGCTAACGAGACAGTTTATTCTTATTCTTGATTAAACACACTAGAAATATAGCAAGGGGTATTTTACATGTATTATGGAAGCATTACTTTTCATAATGATTCTATTATAATACCTTTTTTGTATGGGATAGGAGGGTAAACAAACAGACGAATCGCCTGATGGTAAGCGATTACCGCCGCCCATGGACAGCCGCACCACCAGAGGAGTCACAAGTGCGTTGCCGACCTCTTAAAAGGGAATTGGTAACCTCGCTCACTCGGCGAAACACAACGCAAACGTTGTTTAACGCCCGTTTTCTGTGAGGCCGTGGTATCACTCCGGTCGAGCCGGCCCATTCGTGCCGAAGCATGGCTCTCCCACGTAATAGTACCTTATCGCACATCCATCATAAAATAAACAAAACTTATTCAAAAACTGTCAAACAGAAGCTCGTACACATAAAACAACCCCAGCCCTACAGAATTAGAGTTTAATAGACAGAACGCGACATACGGACAAAAGGACAGATAATATTGCCATACAAACAGATCATCCCGATGTAACATATTTAACGCTTGTATGTAAAAGCTACTGTAGAGCGAGGTCACATTGCTAGCGGTGAGCTGCTGTTATAACGAGTGATAAATAATATTGATTATCCCTATGTAAATATTCAACGCTTGTATTTAGAGCGACTGTAGACCGAGGTCTCATTGCTAGCGGTGAGCTGTTGTTATAACGAGTGACAGATAATATTGCTACACACATTGATCATCACGAGGTAACATATTTAAAACTAGTATTTAGAGCGACTGTAGACCGAGATCACATTGCTAGCGATGAGCTGTTGTTATAACGAGTGATAAATAATATTGCTACACATATTGATTATTCCTATATAACATATTCAACAATTGTATTTAGAGCTACTGTAGACTCGAGGTCACAATGCTAGCGGTGAGCTGTTGTTATAACGAGTGATAGATAATATTGCTACACACATTATTATTTACATAGCGCCCTTATGGTGTGTCTTGTCTATGGCAAATAAAGTTTATTTTTCTTTCTTTCTTTTTTCTTTACATTGATCATCCCGATGTTGTATGTTCAACGCTTGTATGCAGAGCTACTGTAGGCTGAGGTCACTCGGTTACCGCTGAGCGATACGCTCTTATAAGTAGTGACAGATACCTAATATTGGTATAAATTGTGACTATGCCAATATTAAATACTAGCACAATAAAGTTACTCTACAGCTAGGTTACTGAGTATTTTTTTTTCTACGTACAGAAATAAATCGTCTTGTATCTATACATACACGACTGTCAGTTTACCACTAATGACATTACGACATTTCTCACCACGTAACTTCATGTCAGTATAAAAAGCCTTTTTTAATATAAAAATATACTTGAGCAAATATATTTTTAATCAAGAGAAATATTTTAAAACTATATAAATCACAACGTCCAAGCCTCACTCCCATACTCTTAAAAGTTCTATACTCATGATTAAATTTCCTATCAATGCGCACACGCCGACTACACCACCCATTACAAAACAGGGGTGCCCAAACTATAAACGTCACCTGCCATTAAATCGAGCGCGCATCATTGACAAAACACAAATTGAATGCGACCCTAACATGGGCACCCCTGCGCGTTCCAGAATAAATATTGTTCCTAGAATTGAGTTGTTCAGATGTACGTGACAGTTGGATGGCTGGGTCATTTGCACATGTTTGATAAAGTCCTTTCCTTAGAAGAGAGTTAAAACTATTTTTCCGCGAGTAAATAGAAAATCAAATATCATTTCGACTGGCATTTCTGAAATATAAAATACATACGAACACGCCCATATTATTATTAATTTCACAGAAAAATCCAATAACAGTTTGCTCGACCTGGAAATCTAACCCAGGACCCCCAGCGTACCAGTCACGAATTGGGACCTAATAAGGGAGTTCACCACATACTCAGCTATATTATACCATTCAAATCAGAACACGACGTTAGCACATCTTCTTAGCGGTAGAATAAATGAGGATAGGATGGTAAGAGTACAGGTCCTCCTCAGAACAATACAAAACTCCTGCAGAAAAGTATCTTGTTTTTTACTCCACGCCATTGATGAAAGGAAAAGAGCCTTATTAGAAGCTTTTGATCACACGAACGAAAACTATAATATACAAAAAAATACCATGATGAGAGTTCAAGATATTGCATACAAGTATAATTGTATTTTCACAAATGTATTCCAAACTTTTACTCATCTTCATTAGTAAAAACCTCCGTCCCGCCGTTTATGTATCCTTAAACCAAAGTTTCCATAGTGAGTACCACTTCTGGCACTTACTTTATTATCATAAAAGTTATAAGGATAAGTATATATTTAATGCCCTAGACCTAAGACTTGAACATCGCCGCAAAGTTGCTAGCTTATCGGTTTTTTATCGGATACATTTCGGAGAGTGTGCATCAGATCTCCACGATCTTATCCCCCCTCGCCCTTTCCACTATCGGACGACCAGAAGCACGAAAAAACGTCATCGATTCACGGTGGACATTCCAAAAACCCGAACGAAACGCTTTAAGTCCACTTTTATAATGCGTACTGCTGAAATATGGAATGCGCTTCCCGAGTGGGTCTTCCCTGATTGATATAATCTGGGTGTCTTTAAATCACGAGTGAATCGGTTTCTTCTAGGCAAGCGCGCTCCATCGTAGATCGCAGTATCGCTTAACATGAGGCAAACTGGCGATCAAGCGTAAGCCTATCACGAATAAAAAAAAACCTAGCTCAAAGAACCCTGACGTATCTAAGCTTTGAGAATGCCATCAAGCTGTGGACGGAATCGCCAGGCATGGACAGTGGTCCATGCCTGGCGATTCCGTCAGAGATTCCGTTTAATCAGAGCTTTGGAGTGCCAAAGCTCTGATTAAAGCCTATAATAAAAGGCACACAGGCCTTTTATTAGCGCTAAGTAAGAACAATCTGCCTATTGCGACGAGAGCCTTAACAGGACATTGTTGTTTAAACAAGCACATGTTCAAACTAAGGTTGAGCGATACGCAAACCTGTCGACGCTGTGAGGAGGCTGTTGAAACGCCACTCCACCTTCTTGGGGAACGCGGATCGCTAATACACAAGCGTAGTGTTCAGCTAGGGAAACACATCTTAAGCCCGGATGAAATAAAGGAGCTCACCCCTAAGAAAATCCTGCAGTTCATAATAGCTGCAGGATTCAGCGGTGAATTCTAACTCAATCAGTGGCGATCACAATAGACCAACAGCGGTCGCAGTGATACTATAGCCGCAATAAAAAAAAAAATATTGAACGTGTCTTCAATTAGTAGAGGTTTCCTAAGATAGTAATAGGCTACAAATTCTATAAACAATACTTCGGTAAAGAAGATACATCGTAAGGAAACGCAGACTCAATGGTTCATATTCACAAAACGGATAGACTGTGACCCATGGTCATTCTTTTATTTTAGAAGTCATAACTTGCAATGGATTTACAGGATTATAAAATAAATATGATCTTCCTAGAATCATCTTTATATTTCAAGGTTGTATGAATAATTAACCCTAATTCTTCCACAATAATGCTTACATAAAGAACACATATATAGGAAAACAATCAGACACTCGAAAGTCCAGAAGCAAACAAAATGGTCGCTAATAAAAAATAAATATTGACTTTGAATATTAAATAATCATCGGGGTTCCGTTTTAATAAATTAAAAATGTCCCTGTGAAATTATAGGACCGAGGTGTGGCTCCACTGCGGGCGGGCGTCCTATAATAGGTAGGGCATTTAATTGTCCGCTGTTCAGAAAGCCGAATGTAATGAAAAGCAAAGGTAAAATAAATGTAGTAAAAAAAATTTTTCCTCGCCAGTTCTGCTGATTAGGAGAGTCCTCTTGGCAGGCTATAGTCCACATCGCTGGCTTAAACGCGACCACCGTCCAGAACATTTCATAGGCATGCAGGGGTCATATCAATATGCCATCACTGCTTCTCGTAAAAATACGCAATTAATAACACTGTGACTGTTCCAATGTAGACATGGACATTGCTAGTAAGCTTAAAAAAACATGACAGTTCCCATGGACCATAAGAATGAGGAAACTACCTTATATACATGCAGCGCGCACATGGGGGACACCTACGTCCAGCAGTTGATTAATATAGGCTGATGATGACGAAATAATAAAAAAAGATAATTCAGCCTGCAAAGAGGCCTATATTTCCACAGTAAAATTATGAACGAATCTCACGATCTTTTTGCGAGAATTCCCGCTCCGCTTATGAGCCCGCTGTAACTACGTCCATAACCTAACACCACGGGGTACGGGCTGTTTTCATTTACTTAGCAAGTCGACTTTTTAATCCCGATTGGTGGGCGGGGCACCACGATTGGACGCAAGCGACATGCCGTCTAATTACAAAGCGACTTATTGGCCGATAGCCAGATTGAAACGCGTCCGCTTTGCAAATTGTCGTCAAATTAATTTAGGAAGTAATTATAATGAGTGCTTTAGCTTCTAATTAATTCGAGAATTCATTCATGATTTAGGTTCTTCTTCTTGTTAATTAACTTAGAGATGGAATTGACAACATTTTATTTTTTTAACACCCATCCTTACTAATATTATAAACGTGAAAGTTTGTGAGTATGGATGTATGGATGTTTATTACTCTTTCACGTCAGAACAGCTGAACGAATCTGGATGAAATTTGGCACAAAGATAGATTTAGATAGATTTTATCCAGGTCGGACCCAATCCTAAAGTCCACGCAAACTAAGTCGCAGGTAGAAGCTGGTATATTATAATTTTATTTGAAACTGGATCGAAAAATAGGATACCCGTATTTTTTATTTTCCCGATATTCAATTATTTTCAAATTTATTTTCGACTTTGAAGCTCTTTCTATTCTAAACAGACGTAAGTGCCAAATGACGTCATTTGTACGGTTAAACAAGTTAAACGGTGACATGAAGGAATTTTTTTGCCCATCAAAATATTGACTTATTACTTATGTTAATTTGATATTATCATCATTATTCATAACCTTACATTACCTATTTCCATTTAGATTTTCTATTATTTCGACAAAATTTACATTTTCTCAGTTACAAGTGACGGCATCATACGTTTTTTGGTTTTCATATTTTTCTCCTTATTGAAGAAATATAAACGAATCGATATTCCAAAAGAGTAGCGAATTTCCATCACTTCCAACCACTTCATTAAGAATCGAATCGTAGCATCGTCGAATCAAAATCTCAGCATTCCTATGAAGAACATAATAACGTTATCGAGTACTCGTCGAGTGTATAATTCGATTCTGTTAGTTACAATGGTTCTCGATACTCGTTAGGAGTGGCTCTTTGATTGGGGTGAACCCTTTTATGTAGGGTTTGTAAAAGGTGGTTGAAGGGTATCGTAGAAGTTAACATATAAACCTTATTGTTTGAAGGTTGTAATTTTTAGAGTGTTTGAAAATAAAATTCATTCGAACCTATATTATTTAATTTTTACTTAAAATTTCATAGAAAAAACCAATAACACTTTGCCCGACCTCAAAGTCAAAGTCAAAATGTTTTATTTCAATTAGACCACTAAATAGGTACTTTTGAAAAGTCAAAACTAGTTGCACGGTTCCAAAAAGTGGGTCGTAAGGAGAAGAGTTGGCAAGAAACTCCATAGATACTCTTTTAAAAAAAAACTTGATTACAATATTAAGTTTTACAACTTTGTTCCAAATAGTTGCTGAGAATTCTGCAGTTTGATGTATAAGATTTATTCAATATACAAAAAGAATTAGGGATTGCCACAGCAAGTAAGAGCTGACCAGCCCCGACAGATAGCACCCGTTCACGAGCATGACGTGCGTATCGACCTTTAGCGTTGCACTCGCGCTTGGTACCACTAGACTAACGCGACAGTTAATCGGAGAAAAAGATTAAAAAACCCTTTTTATAACTGTAGATTAGGCTAAGATTCAGAGAAGAATCTTACCGTAAACTAATGCTACCCTGTGTCAAATTCGACAAAGGCTAGGGTCTCAATGGTTGTTCACCACACGAAATACCAATAAAATACACACCTAATCTAAACACATAGCGAAAAGCCGCGCATATGGCTCTAAGCACCGCTAATTTATTACATCTTACAACCCTAACCGATACAATCGATGTGCCGGTATCCGATTGAATCGATAATCGGCTGTAATCTATCTAGTATCGATGTCGTACCACCCTTGCGTTGTCACAGAGTAGGGTGAAATGACACACGTCACACGTGCCTGTCATTTCATATAATTCAATAATATTGGTCATCAGATAATTTTAGTGTTTTTTTTTAATGTAGAATACTAGAAATTGTTGGAACACAAATTCAATAAAATTTGTTTTTCGTTTATAGCGAGTTGACATGAGCTCGTTAATGAGTTATTACTAAACATACATACACAATTACTAACATAACATAGCATACCATCACGCCTGTATGCCCCGAAATGTTAGACAGAAGCGTACTAATGTGTACTTACAACCACAGTTCGCCCGCGCCGGTATGTTTTACATCCCATATAATAGGGGGCGAGCCTATTGCCATCAACCGGGTACGAATCCAAACTCCGAGCCGCGAGAATTTCATAGAAAAACCCAAAAACACTGCTCGACCTGGGAATCGAACCCAGGATCTCTAGCGTAGCAGTCACCACTAGACGAAAGAAGTTAATAAATATTAAAACTATGATCTTATTTCCAAAGACATAAATAAATAGAAGAAAAATTCGGGCTCCAGCCTGAGATCGATTTTTTTTTCCATTAAAATTGATATCTTTGGCAGTGTTTAAAGTGCATATAACATAACATAACATACCATCACGCCTGTATTCCCCGAAGGGTTAGGCAGAGGCGTACTTAATGTACACCCACAGTTCGTCGGTATGTTTAGGTCCCATGTTATAGTGGACGAGCCTATAGTCATTAACCGGGCACAAATCCAGACTCCGAGCTGCTACTGAGAATTTCAAAGAAAAGTCCAATAACACTTTGCTCGACCTGGGGATCGAACCCAGGACCTCTCGTGTACCAGTCGCGCTTGGGACCACTAGACTAATGAGACAGTCTTTAAAATGCATTAATTAAAAAATTACTAAAAAATATCTATGTACCTATTTGTTTACAATATTCAGATCATACAAAACAATGTTGTGACAGTCAAATAAACATTAACGTCAGTGGCTTCTCTGATTATAAAACATGCCTACTCTGTGTCGCACTACTTAATATAGAGATGATGCAAGTGAATTTAGCGCGCATATGGACACAATAGAGTGCCATGCACCCATTGTTAGTGGGTACTGGGTAATGCACTGTTGTGTATTAGAACAGGTCAAGTGTATTATATGACATGTTTAATTAAAATATATACCGAACCCTCACATTTATTTTCTTAAAACTATTTCTGAATTAACTACAACAAACTAAAATGGTTTGGTTTTAAATTATATCTATTTATTATAACTATAAAAGACACTTTTTTACGTGGGAGAGCCATGCTTCTGCACGAATGGGCCGGCTCGACCGGAGTGATACCACGGCCTCACAGAAAACCGGCGTTAAACAACGGTTACGTTGTGTTTCGCCGAGTGAGTGAGGTTACCGGAGGCCTAATCCCCTTTTAAAAGGTCGGCAACGCATTTGTGACTCCTCTGGTGTTGCGGGTATCCATGGGCGACGGTAATCGCTTACCATCAGGTGATCCGTCTGCACGTTTGCCCTCCTATCCCATAAAAAAAACACTTATTTCTGCAAACCAGCTG